>BEHA01004199.1:3067-23492 GCA_002897215.1 Eschscholzia californica subsp. californica
AGAAACCCCTTCTAGTTATTTTTAATTAATTTTTCTAGTGTTGTTTAGTCGTATTTAAGTAGTTTTAAATTTTTAATCAATTATTAGTTGTAATCGATGTTTTTTTAATTGAACTTTATTAAGTAAATTGAGAAATTTCTAATTCAAATTTTCGACCTCAAGAGAGGCTGGGGTTGGAGCTGAATTTTAGAGGCTGAGCCGAGGCCAATAATTTTGGAATTTTTTCGGCCTAAGACAGACTGGAGTTGGAGATGTTCTTATGTCTAAAGTATTAGGAGTAAAGAGTAATTTCTTGCAGGTCTACTTACATACAAAATTATAGTTTCTTTCCAGCATCATTGGGAGTTTTTTCATTCTAGCACATGACCAATTCCATGTATTTTACAATTGACAAGAAAATTCAGGAAATACTTTAAATACTAAATTTGAGTTTTTCTATTCAATGATTTTGCAAGACTTGAATTATGATTGTCTTGTTTAAAAAAAAAGAATTATGATTGTCTTGCTTTCAAAAAAAAAAACATGATTGTCTTTTATTTATCTAATAGAGTGACACAACTCTGTTGCATAAACTTTCAGTTATAAACTATGTTTAACTTTAATATCCCGTTAACGAAAAATAAATATAAATTGTTTCGCGAATATATGTAGATGCCGAAAATACATATAGAAAATACATATAAATACTAATAAAATTATTATGATGGAGTTCACATTTCATTTGTTTTACAGGAAAGTGATTGAAAACAAACATATAAATACATCATAACAAGATGAAAATTTCTCTAAGGGCTTAAAACACCAATTAGGTGGCACTAGTATCTACATTTCAGAGTTGCTTTCAAATACAAAATATTTTCTAACAGAAAAATTCTTTAGATAATATCTCTAGAGCCTACTCACCCTGGGGGCTTGTTTTCTAGGGATAGTGCTTGTAATCAAGTCTTAAATTTCGAGTTGTTTGTCTAGAAAGATAGAATTATATTAATATAGAGTGATGGAGTAGGTAGGTTAAACCTATGGTTACTTTTATTGAATAGCAACATAATACAAACAATACCGGTCACAAAATTTCTAATCTCAATTCTTCTCTTATGGAAAATGACACAACACCGGGCCACTATCCCGGCTCAATCCCGGCCGGGATATGTGGGCCGGCTGAGATTTAGAGAGACAAAGCTAAGTACTTTCTCTTTCTAAGTTCCAGCCGGCCACATACTCCGGCCGAGATTGGGCCGAAATAGTGGCCGGACATTGCATCACTGTTGTTCTCTTGTATACAAAATGTGCCAAAAGTCATTTATGTTTTAAACTCAGGTATAAATGTGAATCACATGAAAATTGGATAGTGAGAATATCAACCCTAAAATTGAGCTTGGAAGTTTGTTTAACTCATTTTTTAGCTAGACCAGCATAAATGTTCATCTTCACGGACTTCCAAATACAAAATTCAAATATTATAGAAAGATTCCTTCAATTATAAAAAACAAATGTACAATTTTTGAGAGTCTAATTTGACTGAAAAAATCGTTTGTTATCTTTCTTTAAGGAGAATTCATTTGATCATCTATAGTTAAATTATTGTTTGTTTTTTTATTTTGAAAGTTTGATCTGATGTTTTCAAAAACTAAGTTAGGCTACGAGCTTAACTACGCGTCTACGCCGAACATTGTTCATAAAATAGTTGAACCCAAAAACAAAGAAAATGGTACAATAGTAAATCTAAATGCCATACCCATGCAGGGGCTGAAGTAGGTATACTTCAGATTTTAATGGAGATTGGGAAAGTTGGTTGGAGGTGATGAAGCATATGCTTTTAGATTTAATGATGATGGTGACCTTTTTCTTGCACAAACATATTCAATGAAAAAATGGTGTGCAATTCAAAGTAGATTACTTTCATAAAAAAAAATAGTAGATTAAGACAAGGATAGTCCTTGTCTTTTAATTTTTTACTCCTAACCTAGGGATAAATTGGGGTTCGAAGTATTTTGAATACTTTCTTACCAAATTGCTAATTCGCTTTTCAACAAAAAAAAAGAAATTGCTAATTCGGGAACCAAATAATTCATCAATTGTAAAATAAGGGCAAAACAAACAAGTAAAATATTGCACGTTGTTTCAGAATTAAACATATTTCTAGGAAAAGAATTGTGAGAAAAATTGGTGACTTTGTTGAGCGACAACGATGTCGAAAAAGAAGAAAAACATAAACTTTTATATTAGACTGATTAGTTTGATTATAATGTTATTTGAAGTTTAACTTGTTATAGTTTCTAATATATATTTTGTCTTTAAAAATCTCCTCATAATTCGAAAGTAGAAGTCATAATTTGAGATTTGGTGCCAAACTTAATCAAAGTGTTCCTTTATCATACCATACTAGACAAAGTTAACATATGCTTCTTAAATTACTTTAGGGAGACAAAGAGTGTTTCATGAAAGATAACGATATGTTCGTTGATCCGCTACTAAAATGCCCAATACGCTCTCATGTCCAGTTGCTCATGTATGCAAATAAACAAGCCGTAGGTACTACTACTATTTGTAACTTAAGTTTTATCTCACACTCTATTATGACACTAACATTAAATTTGATACTTCGATTATCAATATCTCGTATCTTAGCCAAGCCAGTCTCATTCAAATTCTTGAAGACCTTCTCCTCTAATACATATTCCAATATATAAATGGGCTTGCGAAATGGGAAATTGGCGTGCACTGCCGTTCCCTATACCACACGTAACTACGGAGAGGTGATCTTGTGAGTAAATGAAGTAGCTTCCCTGCAATCTATTGTTCCACACCTCTAGCTGCCGCTGGATATTTTATTATGTAAGAAGTTGTAGAGGGAGAGGAAGAGGGGCACTTCGGTCAACATACTAACAGATTCCATTGGGTGAAGGGGCCATCCTTAATTTCACATTAAGGAAGGGGTATTCTAATTGGACATTAGTGGTAAAGGGGGTATCCCTAAATTTCGCGTAAAAATACCGTGTAATTAAACCGCGGGTCAAATTTACAAACCACACAAAATTCTCCCCCAAAACACTCATCAGAAACCCTAACGTTACTTTCTCTCTCACTAGATTCTGTCGAGTTCCTCCGGTGATGATCTTTGAAGAATTAACCTCCGAGAAGGTATTTCTCTACATTTTTTAATTGTTTTTTCAGTTTCTCATACCTGGTAAATATAATCATATTCTGTTTCTTTGTTAAATTAGGTTTTGATTATACTAGTGATCCACCATAACAATTGAAGAAGGATTCACGAATTGTTCATTGAAAACTTTTCACTTAGAATGAGTGAATTTTTTTAATAAAAAATGTTTTTTTTTTAAAATTTGTTGGATTTGTTTATTCATTTAGGTTTGAATTGATGATCACATTTTGAATAAAAGCATATTTCAGTGAATTTAGTTAGTTTCCAATCTTAGGGAATCCTTTTTAGGGTTAACTTAGAGAAGATACACTTTTGTTTCTAAAGGGTTATGAAATTTTCAGTGAAGGATGATTTGTTGTAAAGAGTCTTTAATGTTTAGTGCCCAATTGAATTGATACAGCTGAAAAAAACTAGTGATTAGATTAAGATTGTCATCCTTACTCGTCCCACTTCCAAATGCAAACTTTCCTTGAAGGTGATGAGTTGATGGCAGCAATGTCAAAAACTTTTTTTTTTCGCCTGAGGGTGGTGGGCTCTTAAGACGTGAAGCGGCGGCGCCTTGAGGCGTACGCCTCAATGTGTAGAAAGCGTGTATTATTTCTTAAAAGGAAACATCTCCAAATTTATATAGAAAGAAACTCGTATCGTACTTCCGTTTACCTTGTTATAATAATCTGACGTCTTAAGTTCTTGATAAACAAAATTATCAACGTTATTAATGAGTGGATCGCTAACCCACCCAAAAAGGGTACGGGGTATCGGGTATGCTATACGCATGGCGGAGGAGGGTATCTGGTAACGTTGGTTCAAGATAACCTCCAGTTCGAAGAAGTGGAAAAAAAAGGAAAAAAAAAGCATTCGTGTCTTTTGTTTTGGTATACAAAACATAGTCTGGATCAAGGTGTAGGCCTAAAAAATTAAAGGTGTTCGCCTTGTTGAGATGGAAAAATGTGTATGCCTCAACGCAGGAGGCGACCGAATTGCCTCAAGGCACTCCTTCAGGCGTACTCCTTGAGGGGCACACCTTGACCGATTCTTAAAACACTGGATGGAAGTATGCAAAATTTAATACACATGCATCTTAATCCGGCTTTAGCATTTCCCCTTGTTTGGCCCAACACTTTTTTTTTGGGCAGTATTTCTAGCATCCTGATCATTGAGATCTATTCGATGCACCTCGAGAGAAATTATTGATAATGACAGGAACGCCCAAGTATTTAATCTCTAAGATCATAGTTTGATACATAGATATTGGTAAAGTTTGGTTATGTCTTGGTGGGTGTATATATCTATATATATTCATATACCGGTGAATGCCTTGGCTTAGGCATGTTGGTCTTTCTCTTCAGTGCTTTACTAACCAAACCAAGTCATACCTCAAAACCAAGATTTTGGATCATTTTGGCCAAACATTGTCTAATTTAAAGTTGTAATCAAGAAATCAGAACGTTAATATAAAGCTTGCACTACTGCATCCTTTGACAGAGAGTAACTTAAAGTTAATCTTTTGATCTTTTCCAGGCAGTAAATTTCTAATCTTGCCTGGTTCTGTTGGACTGCATCAGTTAACTTGCAAAGATCAAATATAGGAATATACAATTATTTAATTTTTGTAAGGAAGTACGTGAAATGTGCGGGAAAGCGGGAAAGGAAATAGTCTTCAGAAAGGGTGATTGAAAGCTGTTTTTAATGGCGCTGAAGCTCTTTCTTCATGCATCTTCTTGGATTAATAGCTTAGTCTCATACCTTTCTGATCAAAACACCGTTGCTTAGCATTGCAAGTTGCACCCAAGAATCACATTTCATATTGCCATAGTGACATGTAGTGGATAGCTATACGATTTTAATTTAATTGGTACCTAGATATACGACCATCTTTTTCTTCTTAAATAATAGATAGGTTAAGTAAATGATGGACTGTGGTGGCAAATTGTTTGAATCCCACCAACTTGCTGTTAGTGGAGTTCAAAATTTTACAATATTAGGATCTGTTCCTTTATAAATCTACACATCAACTTGATCTTGATATTTGTATTGCATCCCCCTTTCGCCCCATTTTTTTTCACCTCCTATTCTTTATCTGGAAGCTCATGACGAAATGTGTGTCCCTAAACTTTTCACAGGAATACAATGATGAACGCATCTAGCCAAGGGTTTGATTTAATGGTAAATAACGGAGTCTTAGAAGAGGAAACTTCAAATGAGGAGCTTGAAACAGTAGAAGAATGTGATGACACTGATGGTAGTGATAAGATGATTACAGTTTCTGGTGGAGAATTAGTTATAACTGAATCATCAGAGCCATATGTTGGGATGCAGTTCAAATCTGCTGAAGACGCAAGGGAATATTATTCTGAGTATGGCAGGTCGAATGGTTTCACTATACGTGTTAATCGGAAGAGAAGGTCCCGCATAGATCGCGCAGTTATTGGTTTTGATTACGTATGTTCGAAGGAAGGTTTCCGGCGTAACAAATCTTTAAAGGAAGAGAAAGTTCTCAAGTTATCAAGGCAAACTAGAGTAGGATGCAAGGCAATTTTAGTTATAGCTTATAGGAGGGATATAGAGAAATGGGTTGTTACCAATTTCATCAGAGAGCATAATCACGAGCTTATGGTTCCTAGTGAAGTTCCAGTTCGACAATCAGATAAGGGTCCACTGAATGAGGTATTCTCCACAAACTCATCTGAGATAGCATTTAATAACAGCTTACTGAAATACACTGTCCTTAAGTAAAGACGTAATGAAGACAAGATAATTGGAGTTGTAGATCTTTGTGGGATTCTGCTTCTAAAGTGAGGGATTTCTTTTATTTGGGTGTGCTCAGATTTATTTGCTAATATAGCTCACTTTGACTTCGATTATTGATCACAATTTAGCTGATAAGAAATTTTTTTAGCTAGTGAAATGTAAACGACAACCAGATTGTATATAACTCGATCTGATGCTTAATTTATTAGATTTGAAAAAAAAGCATGCCGATATTAGTTGAATTTATGAATTGACTAGGGAGAGAAGAACTGCAAATTTACCCATTTCTCAGTTTATTCTTTCTTCTTTGACAGGACGAGAAGGATAAAAGAATTAGGGAGTTGACAACAAAGCTCTACAATGAGAAACAACGATTCCAACGACAATGTGCAGCTTACGAAGAACGATGTGCTGCTTATAAACTTCAATTAGCTAAAATTATGAAAGACATTGATATGCACACAGACCATCTTACAAACACTGTTCGAGATGTAGTTCAGAGAATCAAAGAGATAGAAGATGAGGAGTTAGACCATTGGGATGATAAGACAGATCTCTGTAAGTAGTCTATTTACGTTTCATTCACTTCCCTACTTTGGTCTATATTTTGCACAAAATCAGCACATTTTGAGATTGGGGCCTCTCAGACATTAATTGAATTTTTTAAGTCTTTGGAATAGTCATCCAGCATTCCAGCTTATAATGTTAACTTTTACTCGCTGAGAAAGTTCTACAACGAGTGCATTGCTATATTTTTTTGTGGGAATGATCTATACATTGTGCTTAGGGCATGCCAATCTGGCCCCATAGGCTTCTTTTATCAGTCCTCTTACCGTAATATGTAGTTGAATTCGTATTTGAGTATAACGTGGTCGTATACTATGTCGTCGCAGGAGAAAAAACCTACCCAGATGATGATCAAAAGTGTGCTGCATTTATCTTGTTTGCCGACAATGCTCATGAGAAAGAAGTTTACAGCACAGAATGATGGAAGCTCGTGAAGTTGACGTTCACAGCTGAATGACTGGCTTGCAGAAAATTTACTAAGCCCATGGGGTTCTCACGCGATGATATGCTCCGTTGGGTCCTATTTTTGGTACATATATATAAACTCTGCTGTTATACTGTTTTATAGATTATATGTGTATACATGATGGCTTCTCATTTTTCAACTAAGAATGTTTTCTCCTTGATAATAAGAACAAGAAACTAATACTCATGAAAAGTCAGGTAGATGCATCTTCTGATTAGAATGGTTTCTTCACTGGGTGAGAGCCTCTGGGAAGCTCGGCCGCCAATCAAACCTAACAGAACTTAACTATTAATGTCTGGTTAGGTGGGTAAACTGATCCAATTCTAAGAGTGGTTCGGATGGACTTGAAAATCCAGCAACCTATTAGTTCCGATTGGACCGTGATGAGTGCCAATACTGATCCCTTCCTCACCGAGTTTGGAGTCTTTTCGTTGTGCCAGTGCTAAGCATTTGAATGGCATATATGCCCCCTTAACGGTTGCCGTACTGTTCATAATTCTGCTGCCCCAACCCTCCTCTTTACATCAACATTCAGCTGCCCCAAAGACATTTCTTATGAGCAACTAGTCGAACAACATTCCTTTTAGGGCCACTACAAAAGCAAGAGGTCCTGTGGTTTTTCGCAGAACCATTATGGCGTTATGGACAACAAAGCCAGGCTAAATTTGGTTGCAGGCTTCAAAAGACACCAAATTCTTACAGTTTAAACACCAAATACCAAAATTTGTAAAGCTGTAGCATCATGGTTAATGGAACCAATCTCTTTTTGTCCATCCTCTGTGAGCAGCATTCAGTGATAAAAGGGTTAGTTCCAATTGAGCTCTTCTGACCAATTAGAAAATTGGGTGCCAACACTCCAAATTAGCCTCCAAGTCAAACTTGACAATCAATATTTTAGTTTCCTTTTTACCCCTTCAACTTTATTTTTTTGTCCAACTCCCTTTTCTTCTCTCCCTCCCACCACCATCTCCTTCACCATCTTTATTTGTTTCTATCTCCCATCTTCTTTCTCCCTGTCTCTTTTTCTACCCATGGAACCATGGGGTATCTAGAGTATGTAAACTTCACAGGGTTCGAGGCACACGCTTGGCTCAGGTGGTAAGAGGTAAGTCTTCCAACTTCAAGGTCAAGGGTTCGAGGCACACGCTCACCAATTAAAAAAAAACTTCACAGGGTAGTCTAGAGAGAGAGAGAGGGAGAGAGAGATGGTGGTGCTAGTGTTGAGAAGGAGAGAGGAAAAAGAAGAACGAAAGGGAGATAGAAAAAGAAATCTAAAGTTTCGCGGCAGATATCCAGTTGGATAGCTGACAACTTTTTCTGAATAGGGAATTGATGAAGGAATAATTTTGCAATGAAGGGTAGAAAAAGAAAATGAACATTCATAGTTGAATTTGACTTCCATAATTATTTTTCCCTCTGTTAGGGTCCAAATCGGAATGATATACAAATATGGGTGCCAAAATTTTCAAAAATCGGAATGATATACAAATATGGGTGCTAAAATTTCAGTTGGTCACAAATTATAGGACAAAATGGAAATGACACTAAATTAAATCACGACCTACCTGATCACAACTTTGAAGATGGTACAAACTAAACTTTGAAGATGGTACAAACTAAGTAACTAACTATTTCGTAAGTTTTCACGGTGTTACATTGGGGATGTCTTTTGATTAGAAGATCTCAATAATATTGTTTACGAAAGAGAATGTCAATTGAAAATTGACTCAAACAATTACAATTTTTTGGAATTTTGCATTGGAGATGCACTTCCCATGGACTATAATTATCCCACAGTTAGGTGATAGTGATTGTTCCATTTTTTCAGTAGTATATATTTTTCCCTCTATATTCTTCTTTTAAAAATAACACTCCATATCACGATTAAAGCTTATATTAAGTCTGTCTTTGTTATGTACTCGAATGTAACGAGTCTTTTTCTTTGTTGCAAATGTAATAAGTCGGTAGAAAAATAAATTATTTGTTTTCTGCATTCCTCTTTCTCTAGCTCAGCGGTGATAATTGGAAGAATGTGAAATGAATCAATGAGAAACAATTTAGTTTCGGCTGAGCCACAATACTCTCATTAAAGATTAACATGACCACAAAATGAGAAACGATTTAGTTTCGGCTAACCCACAATGTAACATGACCACAAAATGAGAAACGATTTAGTTTCGGCTGACCCACAATGTTTTTGCTTTGAAAGAGGTCGTTCGATTCAAAGGAGTGTCCACTTAAGTAAACCCGAGTTAGAAAGCTGGAGAAATTTGGTTTATAAATGCCCTATCACTAGATCTCTTTGTTGACAAGAGACGGGGGTTTTGAATCGATTTAAATATCCCATCAACACAATTAGAGAATGGTTTCATTTATCTTTCAAATAGAGGAAACTTTGGACCAACTCATAGTGTCCTCTAAAGTCTAAACTAATCTTATGTTCATGGCTAGTATGGAAAAGAAGATTCGAGGAAGTGTTTCGGCAGATCACACGTCTTACTTTCATATCTAAGTGCCCATTATGATTATCCCTATTCTTCTCTAGACTCTTTTTTTAGGCCGAGATCAGTAGCAACTCTTCTTTCAACAAGGAGACAAACACAACCGACACAGCTCGCCACTTAACATGCCTTCTATACACTTCGATGCATCCTTCTTGAATGTGCAAACTTTTGCAGGAATAGGGCTAACTTTCGAAGATAATGTAGGTGTCACGAGTGAAGGACGATGTGCAGCAATCATCAGTCTACCCTTGGATGAATAGGAGGCAATGGTATTTCTTTTGGCTGTTAACTATGCCAATGCTTTACAAGAGATGAGGTTCATGATCCTAGGGGACTCATGGAATATCATAGACAACTTAAATGGAGAAGTATGCCAGGCTCTTTGGACATCAACACAGTTGCTGATAAGATCGATGTTTGGTATCTTACTTTCATATTTGCTTTACCGAGATACTTCAAATAGAAATCAACCTTCTTACAACAATCAGTTCAACTTCTGTTTCTCCCGCTTTTCTCTTTACGGGAACGTAAAAGCCCACTGATAGAACCCACTGATAGAATCGTACTTCAGGTACCACAAAGTCAATTGGGCAAAACTGTAGGCCAATTGTTGAGGCTACCAGGAATTACCTATGGGGAAAAACCCTAAAGCAGAAGAAAGAAGGAACTCCACAGCAGTTCAGTATTATTCAAAATAACTCGAACTACTTTGTCTAGCAATATTGATTTCAAACAATATTGAAAATGCTCCAAAACCTTTATCACAGTTATTCAAACAACTTAAATACTCCAAGTGACATCCGATTTTCGAAGCGATCTATTAATCCATGATAAATCGTATGGAAAATGATCAAACACCAAACCTTCCTAGGGATATTTATACCCAATCGTATGGAAAATGACTAAACACCAAGCCTTCCCCAACTCCATCCTTCTACTTCAGGAGAAAACCATATAATCTATTCAGTACCCAAACTTGCTTTGAAAGTATTGTTCGCAAGTTTTTCTTCTGAACTTTCATTTATAATCAACAAACTAATCTAAGAAGCGCATCTTGAACTCAAATTGTTCATATCCGACTAAAAATCGTACTTGTAAGTTGTACAACCTAACACTCACAAGACATGTTTGCTTAAATTTCCTCCTCAGCTATCAGAATGTCCATCACCAAACAGAATTCCACCTTCTAATACTGTCGAGAAGTACTTGATGTGAATTGTGGAACAAATATGACATCTGTTATCTCTTAGATGACTTCATGACACATCAAAAACAGTCGTACCATCACAAGATCCAGTATGAACCACTTATCAGAAAGAAGAAATAAAAAACCATGACTGAACCGAGTCGGCCATCATCAAAAAGACAAAGAGCCACATACACCTTTTCTCAGTAACCCTTTCACATTACTAGTCACTCGAAGTCTCGAATAATGAATATTTTAACCACCTTAACATTGTGGTCATAGGGTTAGTATTTTACTAAGACTCTCAGACGAATATCTCATCTACACGATTGGCTTGAAAACAAAAGGAAAGAGTGTGAGTGAGGTTCTAACCCCACATGGAGCATGCCATAAGTTGCATATCCTCCCTATCTACTCGAAGTATCTAGCAATATCCATACTAAATCAATAATGATAACCGTTTTAGCAGAACTAGGTAAACTCTACTAATACACGCTGGCATTATTATACTTACTCATCAAAGTTCAAAAGAAAAGAGGAATACTTTATGACTTCGCTAATGGTGTTTCTTCTTCTTATAACACAGTAGACGAGAGAAAGTAGATCGATGAATATTGGTAGCCTATCCAAACAAAGGCCTGTAAATCAATGTAAATCCCTTTCAGCAAAATTTCAACACCACCCCTCAATTCATCATTTTGGTGTCAAGGGGTTTCCACCCAATGCCAGCATTGTAAACGCGAGTGTTTATCGATTAATTTTATTGAACTTACTTTAGTTCTGTAAGGATTTCCGATTAACTTTCCTCACAGATACCAACTATTCGACTCATAAATGGTCTTTTTTTCTAGGACAATTAAATTTCAAAACTTGATCATAATTCATCTATCAATGTCCAAAAAGCACATCATAAACATATTTAGCGAACAAAATTAACACCAAATCAATTACTTAAACAATAACAGAGCCTAACATGATAAACATAAACAAAGGGATTCATAAAATTCAGTCTGATTTCATCAAATACAAATCAAAATGCATTTGTTAAACAACAAAAGTATATTTCAGCGCATTTATTCAATTGAAAGCAAATTCAAGTTTTTCAAAACCCTAAATGAGGGAAAAAAGAAAGAAACTTACGGGATATCCCAAGGTTTTGCTTCAGGAACAGCAACAACCATACCTTGAAGCTCAGGAGTAAGAACAACTTGACATCCAAGTCTTGAATGTTTGTTCAAAACCCTAGCCCTAGAATTTCGTTTCAGTACGTATTGTTCATCGTAAGATTGAGGAGGTAATTTTTCAAGCCATTCTTGAGCGATATTAACCTCGCATTCAGCTGAACAAGCATCGATATCTTCCAACCTGTGAGATGCTGGATCAATCAATCCGTTATTAGTAAGAGCTTTGAGTAAGGTGTGACCTGAAAGTCCGATAATTTCGCGTTTATTTCCATCGAAATCAATAGCGAAGAGTTTCACGATCCGATCCGAGACTTTCTTCGATGAAGATGATGATGAAGTAGAAGAAGTTGCAGAGGATCTGGTGATGATTGATTTGTACAGATTAACGGAAGAAAATCGAGAGATTTGAGATGAAAATCTCTGAAGACCAGTAATCGCCATTGTTAGGGTTCTCTCTCTCTCTCGTGAAAAAATGGGGATATTTGATGGAGTTTATGTTGGAAATAAGTGAGGGAGAAAAGGCAGGGAAGTTTAAAGGCGCCCTTTTAGCTAAAGGGGGAGTTTTATGGGCACTGCAAGATTTACAAATGACACACACATTTGACTTGGTCCAAGTCCTGTTTTTTTTTTTTAAGGAAAATGATAGAAAAGTAGGCCTACTCCAGACCTAACATGAATTCATTTAGAGTGAAAAAGTTCATCAAGAAAGAGAATAAGAGTTGACTCGAAAATTGAGACCGTTGATTTCGTGTAGGTTTGGAGTAGGCTTTAACTTGTAGTCTCTTCTAACGTTAATCTTTTGTTAAATTCACACACCGACAGTATGAACAACCGCATGAGAGGGAGATTTTCCGACCAAGATGAGAGAGAGAGAGGGGGGGGGGGGGGGGGGGGGGNNNNGGGGGGGGAGTGAATCTATTAGAGAGAGAAAGAAATCGGAACAAATAGAGAGATAGAGAGTCGATACAGAGAGGAATTGAGACTTTAGAGCATCTCGAATGAGACACTCAAACTCTAAGGTTTCTAGTGGCACAGTGATTTTTTTAGAATTTTTGTTAGAACATCATCTTTAATGGAACATCTATTAGACATTTTGATGACACAGAGGAAGTTATTTTTGAGATCTTCAAGAGTCTAAGAGGACACTCTAATATTAACTAGTTAATGTAGTATATAACTTTTAGAATGTGTGTATTGGAGTTTTTTTTTATTTGTGCATCTCTAGATGGTTATTTAGAAAAGAGACACCCTATATGGTGTATTTGACGATTTTTTGGAACTAGTCCATAGTTCTTTCATTATACTTTACTACTTCACTTTGCTCTAAAATTGATGCTTTGCCCATTAAACCCACTTAATTTCTATTCAATGTTATTAACCCGTGAAGTCTTAACGCGCTAATGTCAAAAACCGAAAATTCAAGCAAACATAATAATATGTACATCTAAAAGGAGATATCTCCATGTAGCATCCCAACTGGTTAATTACTTATCTAAATGTCTCTTCCTCTTACTTGGCTCCTATCAACTTTCCCCAAAATTGTTGGAGGAAACAACTATGGGTCTTCAAAGGGTTTAAATTTTCTTAGACCCTCACTATTTTGGGTCTTCTAAATCTCATGAAAATAACAAAAAAGGAAATACCAATAGAAAGCAGAAAACCTGATTTTTATGGTTCATGAAATTCATACAGGATTATAGCTCTCTCTCTCTCTCTCTCTCTCTCTACATTGGTGTCAAGATGACAAAAAAAAAGAAAAAAAGAAAAAAAATTCCTTGTGTTACAATGTTGGTTCCTCTATTACAAAACAAGAAAAAGAAAAAAACAGTAGTAGTAGTTGGGTAAGTCAATTGATCATCTCTTTATTGGGAAACCAAGACATAATCAAAGTTTACCTTCTCTCCCCAGACTTAAGGATGACCCATCTAGTCTTTGTGCTTCTTCAAAACGACGTTTTTTTCGTCTTTGGGCTTCTCGTCTTTGAGCTTCTTGTCTTTGAGCATTTAGTCTTTGAGCTTCTTGCCTTAGAACTTCTTGTCTTTGAGCATAATATGGAAGAGCATCAATAAGAAGACCCTGTTGCCTTTCAAATTCGACTCGTAAAACTTCTTCTTTAAGTTTTTCCATTTTTTGTGGATCCATGGGTTTCGCGAAATATTGAGCTCCTTTGTCTTTAAACCTAATAATCAACAACAAAAATCAAAATTTAAGAAGAATAAATAAATGGGCAATCTCCGATTTTTATAAACCAAATCGTATCGTTTGTACCATTTACGTTTTTCTTCATTATAAACCGAATCCATGACCATAACATGTATGTATTCTGAATAAGGAATTTCCTGCAGTTTGATCAATTATTCCATTATTTGTTTATCATCAATACATTTCAAGTCATTTCAATTTGAAAATAAAAAATGGGTTCACCTTAATCCTTTCGACAAATTCATAACAACTCATTTCAGGCAAATCGAATTCGGTAATCACTAAAAAGATTTCATGTCCCTTCAAATAAGAAAGAAAAACCAGTTATTAAGAATATTAAAAAGTAAAGGAAATGAAGACAAAATCTTGAATTTTAGGATAATTTATCAAGAAGATCGTACTCGTGGCTCTAGCGTTGGTTTTAATCGCTTCAAAGTCCAATCTTGGAGTTCACCAAGAGCATAATCAGGATTGGAATTCCTAAAAGTATATCCTACTGCAAAAGTGATAAGAACAAGAGTGAGAGAGACAGAGGCCATGAGATAGATAGGGATAGAGAGAGAGAGAGAGAGAGAGAGAGAGAGTATGTGTGTGTGTAAATTACCATTGACAAATTCTCGGGCGAGTCGGGTAGTTGTGGATTCCAAGTAGTTATCATCACTGGGACTTACTATGTAGATATGAGCAAGAAAGTGAGGAAGCATTTTGAGGTTTAGAGAGAGAGAGAGAGAGAAACAAGGTGTTAATCTCAACTAAAGAGTAATTGAAACAGGGGAACAAATCAAGAACAAGAAGAAGAAGAAGAAGAAGAGAGAGAAAGTCTGATTTGGAATTTAGGTGGATGTTAATGAATGAGATTAGTGAACCTATTTATACTAATCAATAACCCAAGAACAAGAGAAGAACATTTTCTGTTACTTGAAACAGAAATAACTGAATTTCAGTTGGGATTTGGTAGTTAATGGTAGTCAACAACTAACAAATTTGGGTCAAGATCAGGTTTGATGGTTATCTAAGGGATAACAAACTTTGATCAGACGGTTCAAAAAGGAGAACCACAGATAAGAATGTAGATCTCACTGTACAGAATCAAGAAAGAGTTGGTTAAAAAGTCTGTTAAGGGGGTGAATCAAGAATACTTAAAACCATATTTTTTGAATAATTTTAATCATCTTTGAAGTTTAACACCCTAAATAATTACCATACTATAAGATTAACCCCCTAAATAATTACCATACTCTAAGTTTAAACCATTAGTAACCAATGTTATCTTTATTGAAAGCTCTTCTGACAATAACAGAGAGTCTGGTTAAGTTTGTGGCCATCCAACTCAAACCCGATTAGCAATGAGTGGAGAGGACCTAAACATTAGAATCAAGAAAGAGTTAGTTAAAAAGTCCGTTAGGGGGGTGACTCAAGAACGAAGCAACGTACTTGTTTGAGGTGGTAAAAGCGGGAACAATATCGATAACTGCTTCGGCTTGAGGTGTCACAGTTTAAGAGTTGTTTTTCTTTATGGAGTTAATTATATACCCTTCAAACAAATATTGTATTTTTGATTATTATTTTTACTGAAAAGTTTTGTTTATTATTGAGTACTTGTGCTTGCTTCTGCCCCAAGATTTACATCAGAGCAATATTTCATTCTAACTTCTGGATCAAAAGTAGTGTTATATACTTATATTATGGTACACAAAATCTCACATTATAACCATTGAAGCGACTGGATGTCTGGCAAGTGAAACCTAGTGATCCATTCGTTATTCTATGTTGTCTTTTGCTCTTCAGAAATGGCGAGCACACTCTTCCTAACTCATTTGTCTATTTATTAATTCCAGGTTAGAAGATTCTCGTTAATCTTTAAGCACTCGTCTCATCATTGATCTCCCCACATCGGTTAACAAAGCCCTAGTCTTATAACTTGTCCGTTAGCAGGACTTTTTAGCAATCTCAGCCCACTATATCTCGTGAGCACGAAGCGTTTTTTTTCTCAAAGATGGGCCTCGCTTGCCATATAGCCAAGATTCACAGCGAGGTAATATCTAAAATCTTTCATCTCAGTTGTTGATGCTTCACAATCTTACCTCACTTTGAAGAATGCTTGGTTATATGACAAGTATATGTGATTCAGGCAGCACTAGAACATAATGCATGGGAACTGAAACAGTATATCGAAGAGCTATATTGGGGATCTGGCAAACAAGTTATGTTGCTTGCGCATAGCAAGGGTGGGGTTGATGCGGCAGCTGCCTTATATTTAAAGTTATCAGAAATTTTGCTGCAGGGCGACATGCGAGCCCTGGATGACCTAACATACGAGAAAAGAAAGGAGTTCATCACAAAGCACAAGCTACCCGAAAATATCCCTCTAGTTTCATTTAATACAGAAGCAAGTGTAGCCTCAGGTGTTCTTGCCACGAAAATATCCCTCTAGTTTCATTTTGGTACTAGTCCATAGTTCTTTCATGTTATTAACCCGTGAAGTCTTAACTGTTGGAAGGTCCACTCCACTCGGCCAAACCGAGTGGACTTGGTCCAAATAGGAATCCTACTACAACTAGGATTCCTTAGGTATTAGGATTATAATTTAGATTAGTTTAGGATTAGTTTAGATAAGTTTTGATAACTTAAAACTCTTCATCATGTAAACCTATATAAAGAGATCCATTCATAATGTAATGTACAAGTTGTAAGTGAATAACAAAACCAAGGTATTTACCTAAACTATTATCTCTCGTCACCATCAACTATTCTCCTTCTCGGCTCTCACCCGAAGCTCCCTTCATCTTCTCGATTATCTATCCAAGATCATCATCTCTCTCTCTCGGTCTCTCGGCTATCATAACCGAGACATAGTCTCCTTCACTCTCGGTTATACCCGAGAATCACCACTCTCGGTTTTCACCAAGAGTCGTTACATACCTCTCGGTTATAACCGAGACACTGTCTCTCTCTCGGTCATCAACCGAGAGCATCACCTTCTTCATCTCCACTCGTTATACTCGAGTGTGTTTTATTATTCAAAGGTTTAAACCTTTTCACATGGTATAAGAGCCTTCAATTTTTTTTTTTGAATCATGACTACTCCCGAAACTTCGGAAACTTCTCAAATTCACACTAATCTCAATAGTGGGCCGTTTGATGTTCACCATTCGGATTCTCCTACTACTATTCTTATTACACCACTTCTAACCGGTGATAATTACTCCTCATGGTCTCGAGGAATGTCAAAAGCTTTAAGGGCAAAGGGCAAACTAGGTTTCGTAGATGGAAGCATCGATAAACCCACCGATCCTAATGAATTAGAACAATGGGGACGATGTAACGATCTCGTTTCTAGTTGGCTTATTAATTCGGTAGACCCACCTCTTCGATCATCTATCTTATATGATGAGACGGCATCCGATATATGGAAGAATCTCTTTGATAGGTTTCATCAAACCAATGCTCCTAAAATCTTTCAATTAAAGAGAGCTATTTCTTGTCTCAAACAAGAGAATTTAGACGTTTCTACATATTTTACACATCTCAAGGCTCTTCAAGATGAACTCAATTCCTTGCTAATCACCGAGCCTTGTATATGTGGTCATGGTCGCTCTTTGGTCGAAAGAACCAACAAAGATAGAGCTATGGAATTTCTTCAAGGTCTTAATGACCGGTTCTCATCAATTCGGAGTCAAATCTTGTTACTTGAACCCTTCCCTTCAATTCTTCGAATACATTCACTTATCAAGCAAGAAGAGGTTCAACAAAATCTCATTACTCCCATGAATGTTGACTCTAATACTGCTGCCCTAGCGGTTGGTTCCAACGATTACTCACATAACCGATTCAACGGTTCCGATAGACAACGTACTAAACGTCCTCGACCTTTTTGCGAAAATTGCAAAATTCATGGACATGATGTTTCCTCATGCTACAAATTACATGGGTATCCACCCAACTACGGTCAACGTGGAAGGAACCGATCACGCCAAGATCCCGTGACTGCCTCGGTTATGGACACTAATGGTTCGGCCATGAACCATAATGGTTCGGGGGTGCCTGCAGCGTCATCTTTTACTCATGAGCAATATCAAGGTATTTTAGCATTATTGGACCGCAATAGGCAACCAACCGACCAATCTAACGGCACCAACAAGGATCCCCTCATCAATCTCACAGGTAAGTACTCTTCTTCTTCTCATCCTCCATGGGTCATTGATTCAGGAGCCGCTAAACATATTTGTTCCAATCTTTCAAGATTCTCTTCTTATTCCCTTGCACCACCGGATTTATATGTCCGATTACCGGACGACTCCCGAGTCAAGGTTGATCATATTGGTACCATCTATTTTACGAATAGATTTTATTTAAAGGATGTTCTTCACATCCCTTCTTTTCAATTTAATCTCATATCTGTTTCTCAGATTTCTAAATCCCTTCGTTGTACCGTCCTATTTGACCATGATTTGTGTCTTTTTCAGGACCGAAAAACGAAGACGGAGATTGGGCTTGGTAGTCTTCATGACGACCTTTATTTCCTTCGCACGGAGCGTCCCATCCTTTCAGTTTCAAATTTAGTTCGAGATAATTCTAGTCATGAGTCTTTTGTTTTATGGCATTGCCGTCTTGGCCACCCATCTTTTTCACGTTTTCAATATTTTAATTCTAGACTTCCATGTATGAAGTTTAATTTTTTATCAAATAAAGTACCGTGCGAATTATGTCCCCTTTCTAAACAAAGTCGCTTACCTTTTCCTAATAGTACTACTACTTCTTCAAGTATATCTGATATAGTACATATGGATTTATGGGGTCCCTTTCCGGTCCCCTCCACCTCCGGGTGTCGTTATTTTCTAACCCTTGTTGACGATTTCTCACGTTGTACTTGGATATTTCTCATGAATTCCAAATCGGACTCAAATACGTTAATTATGAATTTCTCTTATTACGTTCACACACAATTCAATTGTAACATTAAAACAATTCGAACGGACAACGGATCCGAGTTTATGAATAATTCTCTACAACGTTGGTTTCTTGAAAAGGGAATTTCCCACCAACGTAGTTGTACCTATACACCTCAACAAAACGGTGTTGTTGAGCGCAAACACCGTCACATTCTTGAAGTTGCACGATATTTACGTCTTCAAGCTCATCTCCCTCTCTCTTTTTGGGGAGAATGCATTCTAACCGCCGTCTATCTCATTAACAAGTTACCTACACCTATTCTTGATGGAAAATCACCTCATGAAGTCCTCATGGGTTCTCCTCCAAATCTTTCACACTTACGTGTATTCGGATGTCTTTGTTATGCCCGAATTCCTTTGGTCAAAACTAAGATGGATGCTCGTTCTTCCGCCGGCATCTTCCTTGGTTATCCAAACGGACAAAAGGGTTATCGAATCTATGATATCTCCACCCGACGTATTTATACCTCACGTGATGTGACTTTTATTGAAAACCGATTCCCGATGTCATCCACACCGATGGAACTACCTTCTCTCTCGCGTCCGGAACCCTTCATCACCATCGACGACGACGACACGTTTGTCTTTCCGACAAACAATAAAAATCGATCCATCCCTCAGCGGACAGCAGCAGATTCACTGATGAATCTGCTGTTCCTGTCCCCGGGAGTCTAGATTCGGCGTCAGGGGTGCCTTCAGACACCCCTGCTGACCCGACTTCAGGTCCACCTGACAGTGGACCGCCTACCCCATCAGGGGTGCCTTCAGCAAATTGTAATGAAGACCCGGGTCCTGGTGTGCCTCCAGAAAGTTTTATTCCACCACCGAGCAGTGACTCTTCATTGCCGATTTCTCCATCCGACGTTCGGAGCTCCGACTCCGTCGTTGCCGATTCCGGCCGACCGGTTCGGTCTCGCCGCCCGCCTAGTCATCTAGATGACTATGTGTGTTCAAATACTAACATTATTAAATATCCTCTTGAAAACTATTTTTTTTTTGAATAAAAACTATTTTTCCATTAACTCGTTTTCAAATTCTCATCAACAATTTCTCTCTTCGGTTTTATCATCTACCGAACCAACCTCTTTCACTCAAGCAATGAAGTCCCCTCATTGGAAGGAGGCCATGGCCAAGGAAATCTCAGCCTTGGAAGAAAATAAAACCTGGACAATCACTGGTTTACCACCCGGCAAAAAGCCCATCGGTTGCAAATGGGTGTATAAAATTAAATTCAAATCCGATGGATCTATAGAGCGATATAAAGCCCGCCTAGTAGCCAAAGGCTACACCCAAATCGAGGGGCTGGACTATAATGACACCTTTGCTCCAGTTGCTAAATTAGTAACCGTTCGTGTCCTTCTTTCTCTTGCCGCCATTAAAGGGTGGACTCTCCATCAATTGGATGTCAATAACGCCTTTCTTCAAGGCGACCTTCATGAAGAAGTTTACA
>BEHA01004199.1:29327-43569 GCA_002897215.1 Eschscholzia californica subsp. californica
GGAAATAATAACTTTGTAAAGTTAATAAGGAAAAAAATTAGGAAAACCATAATCAAGTCTTCCAAGTCTACAGTCTGTCTTCCTTCCTAGTTGTTGTTGTCGGTTTCGTCAACCACAACCCATTTAACTTGATTGAAAGGTTTTTAGGGGTAGATTGTCACTAATTTACTATGCACCACAACTCATTCTTAGTTGGTAACTTAAAAATATAGATTTTGTATTCGTACTTTTACTTTTTTTTTCCGTAATGGTGGAAAAGTACAATGAATTTTTCATTTTTATTTTCAGTATATTAAACGGTGGAAAAGTACGACAGACTCTTATTTTTTTCCTATATGCAATGAAATGGATAACATTAATTTACCATTTTCTCTAAATTTTTTTCGGTTAAACCGATCAACCGAACCGAACCAAATCGAACCGAACTATGTCGACCCACCGAATAATCGGCTTGACTTCTGTCGCCGATTTAAGTCAAACCGTCACTTATTGGTTCGGATTCAGCTCGAACCAAAACTGAAAAAAACCGATCGCTGGTCGCCATTACTCCTAGGACTCTCACTTGAACCGTATGTGAGAGAAACAAAGATTTCTCTCTTCTCTCACATGTTAAATCACGCGGAGAGAAAAACCTTTATTTCTCTCACATACAGTTCAAATGGGAGTCCCAAGAGACAGAATTGTGTGTATCTTTTGATATTTTAATTCCTTTAACTTTTGTCTAAGATTTAAAAACTCTAAAATAGATAAACATTTGTTCCTTAACCCCCTCCTCCTCAGCTGTCACTACACAAACTACCATCTTCCCTTCACCCTCCACCTTTCTCTCTCTCTCTATATCAATGGCCACCTCTTCCCTCCAACCCCTCTACCACCATTCTCTTCCAAATCATGACCACCACCACCACCACCCAGATACCACTCTTTCACCTCCCCTTTACTTCTCTCTTTCCTTCTTCAAACTCACCTCCCCCTCCAAAATTTCTCTTACCCACAAATCTCCCTCCTCAAGATTCACTTCCATCTCCTCCACTTCCATCACCACCACCACCACCATTTCATCAAATTCCACCTTTGACCTCCTCCATAAACACTTATCTTCCAAAGACTTCCGACAAGCCGACGAAGAAACCAGACGTTTATTAATTGTTTTAGCAGGTGAAGAAGCTCAAAAACGTGGGTATGTCTTCTTCTCAGAAGTTCAATTTATTAATGAAACTGATCTTCAAACCATTGACAAACTTTGGGTTCAATATAGTCATAACAAATTTGGGTACAGTGTTCAGAAGAAAATATGGATCAAAATGAATGAAGATTTTACTGAATTTTTCAAGAAAGTTGGGTGGATGAAGAAACTTGATACAGAGATTGAACAATATAATTATAAATATTTTCCTAATGAATTCATTTGGGAATTGAATGATGATACTCCTGAAGGTCATTTACCATTAACAAATGCTTTGAGAGGTATTCAGTTACTCAAGCACATTCTCAATCATCCTGCTTTTCAAATTCCAAGTGAAGAAAAACAGGGGAGAAGATGATGATGAAGAAAGTGAATTTGGGTCATTAAAGGAATCAAGAAAACCACTATTCATGAATTTGAAACAGAGTAGTCATTTTGAATTTGAAAAGGGTTTTGATTAATATGTATTTAAAGTGATTGATTCTTTTTCCTCAGATGAAACTCATTATGGTTATTCTTTATTGACTGATCTGGAAGATTGTGCCAAGTGAGAGTAAACATGAAGATTAAAATATAGCTAACCTTGACTCAAGGGGAGTAATTTTCTCATGGTCTTGTCTAGGGTTCTAAAAATCCAGTGGTCACAACTTCGATTTTCTTGGAGGTAAAAAAATGTCTTTTTTAGGGTTTACGATGTCTTTAAGACAGATAAGCGTAAAAGTCACACGTGCCCCATGTCACCGAAAACAAAAAAAAAAACATGCGTTAGGCTAACTACGCCACACGTGAGGGGCGTTTGAGAATAGTCCCACATCACTAACCAATTTCGACAAAAATGTTATAATTTTGGTCGTGTACTGTCATATTTTACAGTATAACGTTTGACAAATTCACATACAAAATGAATAGAGGGATTTCAGAATTCTATGTTATATGACAAGAATAACATTTCTTGTACTTGATCAACCTTCACATATACATTCTTCATGAAACAGATAAGAAATCATAGTTAAATCAAATTCTTAGAAAATATAAATCTCTTCAATGTGGGATATCTTACTCCAATCTTCACCATTTTCCTTCTTGTACCTCTCTTTAAGAAGAGAACATCCATAGATTCCAAGGCGCCCTAATGTGGGTAAGCTTGGGAGAGATACCAAATTATTACAACTATAAATCTGCAAGTAAACAAGAGATGATAGATTTCCAAACCATTCGGGCAAACTCGATAGATCCCTTAAGTTCTTGAGCGTCAACTCGCGCAGTCCAGTGAGGTATTGAAGTTGGTTAGGAAGAGAACTCGAGTTCGACCACCCATCAATGTTTAACGTTCGGAGTGAGACAAGGTATTGGATACCGTCTTCTGGGAAAAAGACTTGTGTCCCAGGAAAACCATGAAGCGAAAGATGATGAAGAGAAACAAGCTGTTTCATTGCCTTTTCCGACGGAAAATCCTTAAGAGAAGAACAACTATAGAGTTCCAACCTTTGGAGTAATGAAAGGTTGCCCACCCACTCTGGTAAAGCCACCATATTACCCATATATCGAATGTCTAATTCGCGTAGAGTAGTGAGGTGTTGAATTTGATTAGGCAAACAATCAAGCTGGTTCCCTCCATCGATCTTTAATTTTCGAAGTGAGCTAAATCGTTCTTGAATATCGGTTTGTTCTTCTTCTTTAGACAGAAAAGGAAAAGAATTTGGTTCCCAATAACATAAACCAATGTCAAGTTCAGTGAGAGAGGTGAAGTAGAGCAAAGACTTCGGCAAAGAATTCAGTTCTTTACAACACTGAATAACTAGTTTTTCAAGATTTTTCAAGCTTCGTACCTCGTCTTGGAAGCTTAGAAGTTCACCCACATCTTCGTTCGTAAGAAAACCACGAAAATCGTGGCAATGCCAGATCTTCAGAGATTGAAGGTTAGGTTGTAGTAGTGCTAGTGGAAGAAACGTAAGCCCGAAAACTCTATTTATTTCGAAGGAAGTGAGAGAGGATAAGTTGCTTCTTACTATAGACTGTACTGCCATGGCATTGCTATACTCTATACTCAGAGTCTTAAGAGAAGGAAATATAGTTGGTGTAGTTTTCAAATAACTACATAAATGAATAGTTAAGTTTTCAAGGCATGGGTAAGACATGAAGTTCGAAGATGTTGATGGTGGCGGGCCTGGCGGCTCCACCCAGTCTTCTAACATCGACATTCTAGACAGAGTGAGTTTTTTTAAGTGACGCAGCTTCCCGAGCCCGTGAAGTTGTTGGCACCCGCAGTCTCGTAGTACAATCTCTACTAAATTCGGGAGAGATGATAACAAAGTACTCGTCAACCATGTCGGGAGCTTTGAACCCATATAGCAATCGATAAACAATCTTTTCACGTAAGGATGAGGTTCAAGGGCTTCCAACACT
Organism: Eschscholzia californica subsp. californica; assembly: GCA_002897215.1. Taxonomy (NCBI): domain Eukaryota; kingdom Viridiplantae; phylum Streptophyta; class Magnoliopsida; order Ranunculales; family Papaveraceae; genus Eschscholzia; species Eschscholzia californica. The sequence continues at coordinate 32,920 of BEHA01004199.1, forward strand.
ATCTCATCAGTACATTCATCTACTCCCCGTCTCCGACTCCAAATTAGACTCAAGCTTTCGATTTTTTCCTTCCTCTTTAAATTTGCTCTCTCAGCATCTGTTCTATCTCTTACTAATTCCAAATTATAAATCATTAGTTCTCCTTCTAGACGGTTGAGGTGTTCTAACTCGCCAATACCACGTCTATTGTCAGTGCCTACTTTGAACAACGGTAAGTTTCGGAGGCGTCTCAGTCTACCTATCTCCATTGGAATGTCTCCCCACGTAGAATTATCAATTATAAGATATCTTAGACTCACCAATTTTCTCATATCATCTGGAAGCCTTTGGAGACAACGACATCGTAGTAATTTCAAAGTTTGCAAGTTGTAGAGACTATTGATAGATTTAGGTAAGACTTGAATTGGGGTATCTGATAGGTCAAGGTACCTTAGGTGTCTCAACTCTCTGATTGAATATGGCAACTCGGTGATGTTAGAGTTGCTTAAGTCTAACACTCGCAAAAGCTTATTATTGAAGATATTTTGGGTCTTCTTATATTTTCCTCCAATGCTAAAGATGGAGCGCAACTTATCACCATTCTTCAGATCTGGTATATCTTCGCCCGTTTTTTCATCAGAATTAGCAACCCATAAACGTCTTACTTCATAAACATTTCCGATATCATGTATGAAATCGTTTATCTTGCAGACTTTAGTATGTCCATAATCGTCGTTCTCAACACCTTGGAAGAAAGAATTCCACAGTAACATGTTGAAATAATAATTTCCAAGAGCTTCCATCGTCAATTTATTATTATCTTGTTTGGGTGGTTCAAGGAGTCCTTCTGCCATCCATAATTGAATCAAGGTTTGTTTCTCAATCCTCCAACCTCTTGGAAATATTGAACAATACGAAAAACATTGTTTTAAATGCAATGGGAGATGATTATAGCTCACTATTAATGCCGTTAGGTTCCCACATTTATCGTCATCCCAAATTCCACTGTCTCTAATAGACAACCACTCATTTTCCCCGTTCTTAAAATGCATCAAACCTCCTAAACTCTTAGCCGCCAATGGCACGCCACAACACTTCCTTGCAATATCTTTTCCTATCTCCACCAAATTTGGGATCTCTTTTATTCCATCCAAAGTTCGAAAAGCTCTGCGTTTGAACAAAAACCAACATTCATCTTCGGTTAGTTTCTCCATCTTGAATGGAGGAAACTTGCTTCCTACATTCGATGCAACTTCACCATTACAAGTAATAATTACGATTTTGCTTCCTTTTGCACCGATTGATGACAACACCTTCAATATCTCAATGAACTTCCCGAAATTCTTCTTCTCCAAATCATCAATCACTAATAAATATTTCTTCCCACTCAAATTCTCTTGGAGTTTACTTATTAGTAAATCTACTTTAGATACATAATCATTAGACCTAAGTTTAACTATGCATTCCAAGATATCTTTTAAAATTGTCTTAACATCAAAATCCTCGGATGAACAAACCCACATTCTCGATTCAAAACTTTTCTTTATCAAATCGTCGTTGTATACTAACCGAGCTAATGTAGTTTTACCAATTCCCCTTTCACCCACAATGGGAATCACACAAACCTTCTTCCCTTCTTCTTCTTCATTAGTACCCAATGAGTTCATCTCTAATACCATTTTAACAATTTTTGATCTATCGATTTCTCTTCCAATAACAGTTTCGGAATCATCGGCGAAATCTAAGGTACTTTTAATCTCTTTACTTCCAATACCCTTAATCATATTTGAAGCCCCTTCACTGGTTCTCAAGAAACCCCCATCAAAATCTTTTGATAAACAATCTACCCTTTGATTAAGAACAATAACTCTATGATAAATAGAAGAAAGTAAATTTGAAGCAACAAAGAAGTTAGTGGGTACCTTGTTGTTCATTGAGTTTTGGATTTCACACCTCAAAGCTTCATATAAGAGTTGATCCAAAATATCATCTGTATCAAAAATCACATCTTTAAGCTTTTTCAACCAAAGAATTGTTGCCTTGTCTTCTTCTCTATATTCAAAATCAGAAATTAGAGCTTGAATTGTGCAGAGTTTTTGTTTTAGGGTTTCTATTTGTTCCTTTACATCTAACAAAAGAACAATCTCTTTAGAAGCAATGGAAGTCAATTTCTTCAAAATTTCTTTTGTACCCTTAATAAGAAATGATTCTGCCATTGTCTTTACAGCATCAAAGATCAAAATCTCTCTCTTTTGATTTCCCCTCTCTCTCTCTAAGGTTAAGTAGGTTGTTGAGAGGAGTTGATGAAGCTTCTTTTATTTTTATTTGTTTTTCATATTTTGGCGCCTTGGGTCAATGCCTCAATATACCTGCATGTGCAAAGTACAAATCTATAGAGATCTAATCTCAAGATAGTTTCAAGACAAGATCCACACATCATGATTAACTTTAACTTTCATAATTAATCATTTTCAATTTGATTCTTTCAACATTTGTCCAAGTTTTTATTTAATCAAGATCAATTAATTGAGCATATGTGTGAAGGGGATGAGTTTAGGGTGTAAATTTAGGAATCTTTCGTCTAGCGGGTACCAATTTAATTTCCACTTAGAGCATCTCCAATGCAAGACTAAAAAAAAAATCTAAAAATCTTATGTGTCAAGTGTAAAAAATAGATCTCTAAATGGTCTCTTTCCTATTTGGCTATTTAGAGATACTCCATTAGAAAGCCTTCTCCAATGTAACACTCAAGAGAAACTTTAAAAACCTATATTTTAGTATAAAATAAATTGATTTGCTTATGTGGCACTTAGAGATCCTCAAGAGGACACTCTAAATTGAGATCTTCCTGAATAGCCTCGAGAGTCACTTTGAAAGTATTCCCTAAACTCTTCCGACTGAATATGATAAAGCCTATAAAACGACGAGCTACTATCATTTCTTCATTATAGATTGAGATTTTCTTCGAACTTGATGCACGAATAGATGGAATAGCAGCAAATAGCATCTTTCTATCCTGCATATCCGTGGAACTCAATCTCATTTAGAAACGTTATCAACATCTAAATTCAGAGTGTCCTCTTAAGGATCTCTAAAATAACTACCGCCACCTCATTTTAGAGATCCAAGTCAAGTGTTGCATTGGAGATGGATTTTGAAGAGAAACTCTAAAAAAATCCTATGTGGCACTCTAAGATTTAGAGTTTGAGTCTTGCATTGGAGATGCTCTTATTAGGTCTAGGATTGCAGAACGGGAAATTTGACTAAAACTCCCTCAAAATTTGAATTTTGGTTAAAAATGATTTATCAACTTTTTATAAGCTTCAACTCCCTGTGGCATTTTTGTAGATTATCTAATATAGGAAAAGGACGAAACTGACCTTATTGCAAAGCAGTTCAAACCAGATTGCAAAGTCGTTGCAAACCAGATTGCAAACCAGCGCAAACCAGTTTGCAAAGCTTTGCAAATCAGATTGCAAAGTTCCGAAAACTAGATTGCAAAAGTAAACCAGGTTGCAGAGTAATGCAAACCAGTTTGCAAAGCTCTAAAAACCAGATTGCAAAGTCTGTGCAAAGCTTTGCAAAGTCATTGCAATTGCAAAGTTCTGCAAACCAGATTGCAAAGCTCTTGCAAACCAGATTGCAAAGCTCTGCAAACCAGTTTGCAAAGGGCAATTCCGACATTAAAAATGAATATGCTTTTAAAATTGTCCTTCAAGTGCATTTCCAAACTTTATATGGTGCCTAGAAGGACAAAAAGATAATTTGTCTTTTTAACAAAAAAAAAAACATGAATTTCCTGTTGCAGAAATAAATACTATATTTTCTTTTTCTTAAAAACAAGTTTAAGCGGTAAATAACATAAAAGTATTAATTTTCATACACTTTTTTGTTGCAAATTAATTTTCATACCTGAGTTTAAACAGTTATATCGTGCTTTAACCGTTTGGTTGGTGCATAATTTTACATATTGGCCTGGTTTAGTCTAGACTACTAGATCTTGCAAACACGAGATTAACAATCACCAAAAGACCTAAGGACTATGAGATTGTTACGTTAAGTTGTGGAATATTATTAGGTTGAGGACTAAAATTAAGGCATGTATGTTATCTTTCGGCCAAAAAAAGAAAAGGAAACGAAGGAAAAGAAAAAAAGGAAAAAAAGAATACCTATTCCAATTTGTTGTGCATAAAATCTCTCTAAATTGAACATCTTAAACACATCATTCATATTACATATCTCACAAGTCTCCAAACTGGAAAAGAAATCACATGCTCAACTATCTTAATCAGAGAAATTTACGGGTAGATCAATTCTTCTTTTAATAATGTATCATTTTATACGTATTAAGTCAGGTAATTGAGTTTTTAGTAGGTTTAACCGTTTAACCGATTGTTAGCGTGATTTTCGAGACATTTGTCCTATTATCGTACACACTTTACATATCATGTGAATGATCTTCCTTTTGAAGTAAGTTTACGACCCAATAATTTAAATTTGGAGTACTTCAATCCCCAACCTAGTTCACTTGTTAACTCTAAATGTTTTTTGTTAACTAGTAAACATTTATGTTTTAGAGATAACGTATAATTTAGAGTATATGTATCTATTTTATGTGGCTCACAGAAATTATAATATATTGTATAAAAATAATAATTCAAAATAGTTAGACATAGTGTACCAAAAAATGTATACTTCAAGAACAAAAATACCCTTCAAGAAAAAAACTTTTGTATCTTTTTCTTGAATATTGAATACAAGTCATTACACGAGATCGAAGGTGAGACTTTCGTATTGAAGAGGAAATGCACTTGCCGCCAGGGCTACGAGGTACTTGGCCAAAAAAAAAACCCTTGTATTGTGATAACGAAGGAGATGAAAACCGGGTTTATTAACTTTTTGGTTCCAATTAGTGAACCCAATTTGACATTTTTCTCAGTACATCTTTGTTTGTGTGTTTAACTGTGAAAACAAATGAAAACCCACCCATCCATGATCATCGTTAAAAGAACACAATGAAGAACAACAACAACGATAACACCACAGAAGGGGAGCCAACAGAGAAGGATATCAACCAAACCCTCAGGAACGTTCAAGGGTATGTTGTTAAACCTTCAAAAACCCATCATTCATTTTCCTCTCTCTCATCCAATTTTACATCATTCCCACACCACGAAAATGAATCTATTGAAAAAACCTCTGATTTCTTACAAACCCAAGTTATCAAAATTTAGCTGAAGTTTCCACATAACGAGATCTTTGGAATCAGAAGGTCTGGTTGGAAAATGTCATGGATATTTTGTGCCTAATCATGGGTATTTAAGAACCCACCAATTAGATCTAGCTGCTCCAATAAAATTCTGAATTTTCTGTTCTGTTAAACATAGAGTTTGATCCTGAATTAGGGTTTTGAATATCGAGCTTTGATGAGATTTAAACCCCCTTTAGGTAGTAGTAGTTACGTTAAGGTGGTAATGAATCTCAATTTGATTTGTATTTGCATAAATTTAATGTCTTGAATTGGCTTTAGTGTTTTCAATCGAAAATTAGAGAGAAGGTACAATAAGTGAAATTCTATATTACTATATTAGTGAAGATAAATTTTCGGCTTCTTTCTTTCAGCTCTTCGAAATATGATGTTATAATGGCAAAACCCATCTTGGGTTTTGTATGCTCAATGTTAAAATCAGGAGAAAGTTTTCCTATTAGGTCTCGGCTTGGCACCGTGTGAACTTTTGAAAATATTCACGTACACATCTATGCATTGTAGTTTTTCATTTAAGTGCTATCTTATAGACGTCAAAGGAATGTTCACGATAATTTATGCCAAACTCATGATCATTAATACAGAAATTAGTTTATGTGAGAGAACGCTAAAGCATAATCTAGACTATAATATTTGTAGATTCCGTGGTTTTGTAGGGGGGGCTTTTCTTTTGAAACTCAAATTACCCTAATTTTAAAAATTTATTCAGATGCATGTGTTCTTTTTGTTCTTATCATAACAGACTGCTCAAAGGTCGAAGTATTCCTGGTAAAGTGTTACTGACCCGGAGATCAGACCCATTTGACATATCTGGTTTATCAGATTTATCTCCAAATACCGAGAGGAGTTATTTGGAAAGTAGTCTAGGGGCAGGTGAACTCATGGGGAGGTCTTCTGAGGTACTATTGGCAGCACCAGCTTCTCACCTCGTATCAGTTTCTTTCAGAAAACAAAGCATTTTACAGCTGCAGGTTATGATTTTTGTGTAGGAAGATGCTGAAAGTTCACGTATACAAACAGGCGAAGCGATAGACAGTTACTCAAAATTGTCGATTTCACAAACGGAGAAAACATCTAAGGAGGTTCTTAAATCTATGCCGGGAGCTAGAGCTACTGATTCAACAAGGGTCATGAAGTTCTCAAAGGAACTTACTGGACCGACAGTCATATTAGGTATTTTCCTTTTTTGTCTCTAACCATTGCTTTATCATTTGTATCTTCCATGCATAAATACCTTCAGGACTTCAAGTATTCATCTAAAAATAAATAATAGTGCCGCAGTGTTGTTATTGAGCATGAAAACACTTTTTTCATATGCACTTTCTCTTTCATATAACCATCTTCTTGCCTGTCCTCATTTTGTTTATACTTGTTTATTTTCTGTCCCTGTAGAGACGTTGCGTGGGTTAGCATGGAATGGTGTCCCACCGTATATGCGCCCAGCTGCATGGAGGCTTCTTTTGGTAAGTCCAGCTTTTACTGTTGATAACTATGTGACATGAACACAAACACGGTTATTGGATTCTGACACTGGTACTGAGTGTCAGATACGATAACATACAAATCTCAATATAGGGGAACTACTGTACTCACATATATTTTCTTTTCTTGCTATTTGGCCTTTTATTCTTACTTGCGATCTATTTCTTTTTTTGGATCGTTGTATACTTATACATAAAAGTGAGATTAACCGAGAGTGATGTTTTAAGACCTAACACAATTTTGGCTATATACACAGAAAATATTCGTACAAATGGTCACATTATACCCCGAAAAAACTGTAGGTGGCGGATACATACTTGATTACTGGATACGCGTACCAATATCCAAGTAATTAACACGGCAGAAAATATTGAAAAGATTATACAAGTTACGTGGGTAATAATATTAACTATTAAGTATATTAATGTTAGAGGAGCAGCAAATTAGCTATTCGTTTCCCAAGGATGTGATATTTCGTTTATGTTTCTCGTGGACCATATATAGGCTATAGCATCTGTCTATTGCCTATATGCATGAAAGTTAAAGCTTGTTGGAGATGTAGTATCTAATTCTTGAGTTACTAAATTTAACATCATTTTAGTTGATCTTGTATAAAATTTGGGAATTTGCAAAAAAGAATTGGATATCGAAGTAAAGCAGAAGGTATTAGAATCTTTGTTGCTTATTTGAAATTTATAGCTGACAACAGGGATATGCACCGACTAATTCAGATAGAAGGGAAGGGGTATTGATTAGAAAGCGGCTCGAGTATTTCGACTGTGTTTCCCAATACTACGATATCCCTGATACCGATCGTCCTGATGATGAAATCACCATGCTCCGTCAGGTACTTTTCTTAGGGTTCCAGCTCACTTTCATTTTCTTCACTGCTTAACCTTGACAACCCTATGCTTGAATATCATCTTATACATGTTTCATGTATTCTGTTGTTTTTTGCTTATTGCTCAGATTGCAGTTGATTGTCCAAGAACTGTGCCGGATGTCACTTTCTTCCAACAAGCACAAGTGCAGAAATCCTTGGAGCGAATCCTTTATACATGGTAAGTATCTCTCCTATAGAATACTGTCAACGTTATTATCTATCAATTGTCAACGACATGTTTACCAGTTACCACAGTACGCTACTTTTAGTTCCAACTCTCTCACTCTCGCTCTCTTCTTACAACATCGCGTTGCATGCCATGACATGCATGCGTTGTAAGGGTCGAATAGGCACATATGGCATAACAGCCATGAAATAACATGTCATGAAGAACTTCAAACAGGCTATGAGAAAGAACTGTAAACTGGTCATGATGCACAAAATGAACAAACTACATTCACTTTATATAAGTCCTATAAACATGGGATATTTCTTGAGGGTAAACTTCTATCCCCCAAGACTCAAACCCAAGACCTTTTATTTTCAGATGGAACACAACCATTATGCATGCCTGTGTGTAGGACTACTTTTCTCATCTATATGGAACTTGCCTTGAATTTTTGGATTTTGAATCACGTAATGTTCCTGATGCCATTGACAAAGATCCCATTACTTGGTAAAAAGCTGAATTATACATGCCATACATATTTGGTTTATGATTGAGTTTTATCTTCGGATAGTTCACCTTTTGCTTCAGATGAACTCCTTTGTGGATCTCATCTATTTTTTGGCCAAGACCTACATGTTTAGTAGAATATCTTAAGAGTCTTCCGGATATAGATGTTCTGCCGTTCACATATCCATTTGTTGTGTTTTGTAGGTTGATTGACTCATTTGGTGTTCTTTTCTTTTAGGGCAATTCGGCATCCAGCAAGTGGATACGTTCAAGGAATCAATGATCTAGTTACACCATTTTTAGTTGTTTTCTTGTCAGAATACTTGCAAGGGAGCATGGAAAATTGGTCAATATTGGATTTAACACCAGATAATATTGCTAGCATGGAAGCTGATTGCTATTGGTGTTTATCGAAGTTGCTCGATGGCATGCAAGACCATTATACATTTGCTCAACCAGGAATTCAACGACTAGTATTCAAACTGAAAGAACTTGTTCGCCGAATAGATGGTAAATTTTGCTTCCCTATTTTCTTTTCCGTTCTTCACCTCTATAAAAGAATTGGGCCAGGCGCGCTTTGGAACCTGAATCGGCCCAATAAAAGAATTGGGCCAGGCGCGGGTCGGGTGTAGCCCAAGTCAGGATTCAGTCGTCCATGGGCCCCCGTAGACTTGGGGTGAACGGATCAGGGTGTGGGCTCCCGAACTTCGCTTCCACCATGGTCTGAACCTCTTAATAAACAATTGAAAGGAAATCCTTTTAAACAGGAAAAATGCACGAACTGAAAAGTCTGAAACAATCGTCGTGGATGGGGGTATTCTCCTTGTCTGAACGTCAGTTTGTTTTAGAACGAGCTGTAGGTGTCAAAAAATAGAACAAATGGGAAAAAAAATATATTTTCGTTTAGGCTTTGCAAGTTACAAATTCCATACAAGGAGAACACTGGATATAACTCGTTAGGGTTACAATAATCATCTCATGCATTAGGACAATTAGAAATTCTTAATTGAAGGCCAAAAACATATATTCTGAGAAGCTTATGGTTGGTCAATTTGGTTCAATGATTTGACAATAAATTCAAGATTCTTCAGGTATAACTTCATAGAGCTCCGAAGGACACCTCTGTTTTGTTCTTCTGTTCTTTCCGGTGACAGAATACGTATATGTAAATGAAACAATGTATAACTCAGAGCCTGCGAGTGGCAGTTAATCCTCAATTATAGCATTTACTCTTTCATGCAATATGAGTTTGTTTGCAGAACCTGTATCAAGACACATGGAGGAGCAAGGGCTAGAATTTCTTCAATTTGCTTTCAGATGGTTCAATTGTCTTCTAATACGCGAGGTTTACTACCCTATACAACTATTACCTTCCATTCTAAATCATTTTAATATGTATTCCTTTCCACATATTAGGCTTCTTATTTTTAATGTTCTTACAGATTCCTTTCCATCTCGTTACTCGTCTTTGGGACACATATCTTGCAGAAGGAGATGCTTTGCCCGAATTTCTTGTATACATATTCGCAAGCTTTCTTTTAACGGTAAGATTGTCTGATTTTCTTCTAACTTTCGAAGTTTTTCATGAGAACTCATTGCCTTTGATATTCGAAAATCATATTGAACCTATACTATTACCATGTTTCAGTGGTCAGATAAACTTCAGAAGCTTGAATTCCAAGAGATGGTGATGTTCCTTCAACACCTTCCTACTCAAAACTGGACTCATCAAGAGCTTGAGATGGTCCTTTCGAGAGCGTACATGTGGCATACAATGTTTAACAGTTCGCCCCGTCACTTGGCCAACTCATAAGACGGAAAAGCGAAAAAGAGAGTTTCGATTTATTTATAAACCCACACCTGTCCAAAGTAGTCGACTTCTTTTGGTTTTTTGTATGTTGTTCGGGTTGTTGGTTTTCATGTGATAGCCTCATAAATGCCTGAGAAGACCTGATGATTTTGTTCTTTGACTCTTATACAACTACCCTTATGTTGCAATTTAACAATGGATGAAAGAGTGTCATGCTTATACATCTCTTGTAATTTTGTCTACTACTTTCCTGCATATCCATTTTTAGGGCTTACAGCAGAGAAATTGTATTAGGAGCATCTTTAATGGTGGAGGATGCCGATTGTGCTTGGCCATTTGAAACTAAAATCGGAAATAAATATGTGCAATTTATCTGTATAGTATGAGTACTTGCATGTGTTTACTTCTCTAATCACTTCAGACATGAAAATAAATCTTTCTTCTCAGATTCAGACTTGTTTTAAAAGTTGAAAACATATGAACTGGATATAACAGACTTGTTTTAAGATCTCAAGATAAAACATCAAAACAACTAAAAGTACATATACAATCAC
>BEHA01004199.1:61006-73192 GCA_002897215.1 Eschscholzia californica subsp. californica
GTATATGGACCCGAATGATTTTGTCCAAGTAGAAACAAAATATGCGCATATTACCCTATATTATACCCATTGAAGTGTTTGCGAGTGTCGAACAAGTATCCGTATATGACATGGGGAAGAAACAATATGTAGCATAAAAGATGTTCATGTGTATGATGACCTATCTGCTATGCTTTAAAAGATATTTCTGGTTGGTTGGTTTATACTAGTTATTCTGATATCGTATTTTCTCTTTAGTTTGCATATCTAGAGACTTCATCAGTTGACGACGATCTTGCTGATTTGAAGAAAGAATTATCGGGCAGCAAACTTGTAAGTACTCTCTTACTCTAACTCAAATGTTGATTTTTCCTAGTCGTCCACATTCATTATACTCAAAGCAGTTGGGATCAGCTGATCCACCCTGTTAAGAGAGGAAATGGTATGTGCTTGAAAGTAGCCCTGAATGGATCCAAGACCAAATATCTGAGTCAGTTATTATGTTTGAAACTTTCAAATTTGGGAGTTTAATTTGAAACTTAGATGGGTTAGTCGGTGGGGATTAGTGGGATCGACCCATAGCCGATTCCTGCCCCCAACTGGTTAGATTATACCAATATATCAGGTTTTTATGAATAACGAATTTCAACATACTGGCTATGTAGAAAGGAGAGCTACCGCCTGGTAGAACAGCCGTCAGTACAACTCCATACCCTTTTCGAGACACAGAGATTGAAAAAGAACTCAACGAACTCAGGAGAAAGTCAAGCGAGTATTAGATAAGTAGATATACTTATATTGTTCCCATTTAGCAATCGGAAATACTTTCTTTTACACTTTCATCATTTTCTTGTTGCAGTTGAAAACTACAATGTATAGTTCTTATTCATGTACTGTAGCAATTTTTATATGCGTAATGTAATACTTTGTTTGATAATCGTTTCTTCCCCTCATTGGGTGTGGTCTACATGCTTTTCTTTCGATTGTAAAATGTTGAGGATTTTGCTGCAGTTATGACGATCACGTCTTAATTGATGGGTAATGTAGATGCAAGAACTAGTTAAAGCGAAAAGCTATACACATTATGTTTATTTTATGCCAACATTCATGGGGAAATCTATGTTTGCAAGGTATATACTCATGTTTGGCAAGCGGAAATGGAAGACATTTTGAGGGGTTGTGCTTCCTCATGGGGAATCCCAAACCCAGGGTCTCAAAGGCAGTGCCAATTGTGGGTTTGCAACTCCCCTTCCCTTGGAAATGTTAAACTCTAAGGTCATGTTTGGCGCGCGGGAATGGAATGTGATTCCTGGGAATCACATTATTGTAGTTTGATGTTTGGTTTGATCAGGAATGAGAATTTGATTCCTGACATATTCCTAATTAGGTGTTTGGTTCGTATCGGAATATGAATGCAAATATTTGTAAAAGTTCACTTTAACCCTTATTTTTTTTTGTTAAAGACTTTTACCCTTACTTAAATTACATAAAATACACGTGAACTCTTTTTTTTAGCATAAAATATACACATCAACTTTGTTTTATATTAAAATCAGTATTATTTTTTCAAATTCGTAGATATGAAATAATAACACGATACATCAAAGGGTTAGAATTTAAAGATAATAAATAAATATCTTAATAAAAATTTATTTAAAATAAAGTTTTGTTCGTAAACTTAAATAGAAATTTATCTAAAATTAAATTTTGTTCATAAACATAAATAGTACTTATTAATACCAAATCCTATAAAAAAATATTCAATATTTTGTTAAGGATATATTTTTCAATAAATATTAATATATGTGATTCCGGGGAATGAGAATCACAAACCCACTTCCCCCTGGGTTTGCTATTACTCCTTTTTGAGGGAATCACATTTCCGGACCCACACTATTCCCGCAAATCAAATAATGATCTGGAATGTTATGCCACATTCTCACGCCATTCCCGCGCGCCAACACATGGCCTAAAGGGTTATTAGCACTCCAACAGATCTTTTGACTCCAGTAAATCACTTTGACCTATGCACTCTAAGCGCCAAGAGATATTTTTGCCCTTGGATTCGGTCCTGTAGAATGCTTGCTCTTCGATTGGTTAGACCGAGTCACCGAGCCTTGTTTACTCTCTGACTGAGTCTGAGTCTAAGAGCTTGCTTACCCACCGAACTGAACTAATTAAAAACCATTCAAAAAATTGATCGAAATTCGTTCTAGTATATTACTACTTACACATCACAAGAAATCATACTGGAAATGATGATGGACACTTTTCAATGGTTTAACCACACCATAACTATTCAAATACTAGATTGAAGGATAAAATTTAAAAAAAAAAGAAATTTTGGTCAAAACTCTTTATAAATTTCTTGTTTTAGTAAAAAATGATCACTCGATTTTTTAGTCCTCAACTCTCAAGTTTACAACAGTTTTACCTTTATGCAAAAAATGTTGAGCTTTTAAGTAAACAAGATACAAATACTTGAGTTTTAACATTTTGGAAGATGATAAATAATCTAATCAAAGATATAATGATTAAGTAATTGATCACATCACATCTATGTTTAGAGATTTGTCCCAAATAAATTGGAACCGCCTAAGTGGTTATTGATATTATCTCGAGTAATTACTAAGGAGTCCATTACTCTTTAATAATTGTTTTTAAAGGCTCTACACACAATTTGTCTTCACTTGAATTTTGAAGTCTATTTTAGTCTTTTATTTGTTTTTTGCGGACAATGTAAGGCAAATTACAGTCCAATTAACTTGAAGAAATTCAAAAGCTAGAAGAGAAATCGATCTATAGGTAAAAGTCAAGAGGCTGCTTATTTGTGAAGCCGGGGGCTCATAACAATTTTTTGATTTTGGTTGGGCGTTTATAGAAAACTCTGCTTATAACACTTGGGTAGGAGAACGGTAGCAACATCTTAACTAAATAATTTTATCGACAAAATTAATATACCAATTCTATTCGTGATCATACTAAAAGTATAATTAGATACTCAGATGACCAGAAATCACATTAAAAATTGCAATTTTGGAAAGCCTTTAGATTCTAATACTCTGTTTTATTGATAAATCACAAAGTAGAACCAAGAAAAACGAATCCACCAACCACTTCAAAGGGTCATTGAGTGGACGATTTCAAAAAAAAAAAAGTGGACGATTTCAAAATATTTCATTCTTATTACAAAAGTCTTAACCGTTTAAAATCAAAGTCAAATGTTTGATGCTATAGTTCAAAGTCAAATCTTCAAACATTTGACTAGATACTAGCAATCCCACCTTGGACTAAATCATCCTCCATTTCTTATTGCTTTCAATTGGTGACTCAAGGGTATATTAGTCATCATACTATTTGTTATACCAATAAGGTCCAGTTTCTTGGCTACCAACTCTTCAAACATGAGCTCTACAAAAAGAAAAAGTCTTCATATATGACCCAATAAAAAAAAAATTTCAGTGGTCAAATCATATTTCTTTCAACAAAAACCCTAATTTTGTTTTACTAGGAAGTCAAATTATCCAACACACTATAAATAAGCTCAAAACTATAATCTTTACTCAAATCTTCTTAGCAAGAACTCACAACAAAAGAAAGCTTTAGTTGTGTAGAAAACCCTTTATTTTCTCAAAACTAAAAAAATTTCTCTTGAAAAGCTTTTGTGTTCTCGAGTAGTTTTAGTCTTTCTGCAATGAGTTTGATACGAGTGTTTACTCTTTTGTTTGTTTTGGTTATCGTTGTTGCTGCTTTGAGTCAGGGAGGAGCTGAAGCTGGTAGAGTTTTGTCAGATGATTTTGCTACTGCAAATCATTTGGTTACGAAGCCTTACGTTTACGAGAGGGCGAAAGTGACTATGGGATGTTGGCTCAGTCGGTTGGTATCGGGGCCTAGCCCAAAAGGTCCAGGGCACTAGGGATTGTACAATCCCTTGTATGGAGGGAACTTCCAAAAAAAAAAAAACAGAGGAATGCTTGCCAAAGTAAAACAAAGAAAATTTTTCATTAAAGAAAAACAATGTGTATAAACATTAATTTATTTATTTTGTTGAAATACTTTAAAATTCTTTGAAATATTATTAATAATATTTAGATTTTTTCTATATCATTGTTAACAATATTTAAATGATAAGGTCTCATATTACTAAATCATACCAGTGACGCATGTACATATATAATTATACGCGTGTGTATAATTGTTGCATGTTCAATTGTTCATCACATATTTTTTGATAAAAGTGGGAGTGGGAACGTTACTATATATCGTGAAATTTTAGAACATAATATCTGTGGCTCAAACCATAATATATAATTTTATTTCGGCGTATCACACTTGAGTATTTAATTGAGTTCACTACAAAAATGAAGGATTTTAGCGACGGTTTTAAACCGTCGCGGAATAGTGACGGATGAAAATCCGCCGCAGAAATCGTCGTCGGCAATAAAACCAGCGACAGTTGCAAGCGACGCTTTTTTAATCGCCGCCAATAGTGACTATTAGCTGAAGGTTTTCCTTAATTCTCAGTTTTGCAGTTTGAGAGAATAAGATTCAAGAGAAAACTATAGAAACCCTAAAAACTGGAAAACTAAATAGAAACGAAAGGTGGGGTATGAGGTCGAAATTTTTCTCGGTCTAAATTTTTCCCGAAAGTAACCCTATCAATTTTTCCTGTACCGACGGCTTTTCTTTAAAACGTCGGTGATGGTAGAAATTACCGACAGTTACAAAAATCCCGTCGGTGGTAGTCTTTCTCCCGACGGTTTTTAAAAAACTGTCGGTTATCACCGTCGCCTAAAGTACCAATTTTTGTAGTGGTTATTTAAAAATAAGTAAAGAAAAATATTGATATACAGATAGCAGGCCATTTATTCCACTTACACTCTTACAACTATTACATAAAACGATATACAATATATCCAAACCCGTTATAAACACATAATAAATAAACGATTGAAAGAACCATCATAAAGACCAACATAACCACCATAAAGGCCATATAATTCATACAAACATATAGTGTATATATATTCTAGCAACGAAGGTTTCCACCGGGGAAGACACCAAGTTGGCGACAGTACTGTAAGTAGTAACTGACTCTGGCGCTAACTGCTTTAGGGTTTCCACCATTGCATTCACCACCATTGATAGCACGAATTGTACGACCAAACCCTTGGCCAGAAGTAATGAGGAAATGGACATTTTTACTCCAAAACCAAAAAGCAGTTTTGAAAGCAATGATGGGATTTTTTGCGACGGTTTCAGGAGCTTTTAGACCATCAAAGCCAATACTTTTACCAGCAGGACCATAATTGAAATTCCAGGTTATTTGAAGAGGTCCTCGACCGTAATATCTCTTGCCAGGAACACAAGGCCATTGTTTAACACTTTTGTTACAATAGGTCGCCTTTGCTATTTCTTCTATGAAACAAAAATCTGCCCAAACCAAATACAATATCAACTCATCTATTCAATTATTTTAATAACAGAAAAGAAAAAGAACACGATTAAGATTCACTTTGTCAATTAATGAAACAACTAAGAATCGAGGTATGTATTACTCGGTTGTTTCTTAGCATAGAACTATTTGTGACATAGGTAAAATTTTTTTTTTTTTTTTTTTCGGTTTAACCCGTATTTTGATTTCTTTAAAATTTGGTGCATATATAGTGCGAATATTATCAAGGTAAACAAATTTTCGTGGAGCATCGACTGAGTAACTACAAATTGATTTATATGCCCTTTAAAAAGAACACACATACTAACAAGTATATATAGAGAATACTTACGTCCAGTTTCATGAGTAACATGTGCAAAGAATGCAGCTATTTCGCGCCTCGCAGTAGGACCTTGGCCAAAGCTAGGGTATGATTTAGCGGCTTGAAGAAATGCAGTACGCGAATAAAATGTTTTGCCAGCACATCCATTGCTAGCCTTATTTTTTATCCCGTTAAAGAAGGCAGGTGTTACGATATTCGCAACTTGTGCATTTGCAAATCCAATCAAAATTCCCACAACCAAGACAAATCTAATAATGTTAAGCAATGCCATTTTTCTTCTTGTTTGAAAGAATGATTTGGTGATTTGATGAGATTTATATGAAATATTATGTTGTATTTATAGAAGCCTAATGCCATATTAGATATTAATTACTTTCTTTCATATGTCATATCCAGATAATAATCTACTTCTTTTACATGTCAAGTTGGTGAATAGATGGATAAGATTGAAGAGTCAATGGTGTGTTAAAATAGGTCATTTGACGCGTTGATTTTACGCGGTAGCGTACATAGTTTCCACAATTAGACAAGAGATTGAGTTTCTGGTATATCTGTGTGCATGCAGAAAATCATAGAGTTTAGGGCTTAATGTACAACCCTGTATCCATATACATATAATTTCGTGCAGAAAATCATATGCATGCAGAAAGACAACGTAAAGGCAAATGTATCGGGTTAAATCGTTAAGTTTCAGGGGTAACCCTTAGGTTTTGATCCTAGTCATTTTTGTCTCCAAACTCTAAATAAGAGAACTATACCATATCATCCATTACCCAAAGTCAAATACCACTTGCCACTTCAACATTTTATCAGGCTGTTAACTTCAGGACAACCTGGCCTATTATTGATTAAAAATCTTTGAGATATCGAATAGGCGTGTTGACGGAGTTATATTTGAAAGAGTCTGTTACCAAAAGGATAAAAAGATGGAAGATGAAGAAGTGTTAAAACATGGAGTGTTAAGTTGGATTTGGAAAGAAGACCTGGTTTCAAGTTTCCGCATTTGGTGGTGGATATATATTATAGGATAACAATGACAAGGGAGTTTCTGTATGTCATCAATTTTGAGTACTGAGTTCTTAATTTATATATATTTCTTCCTAATCATGGATTATAGAAGGCCTGTATATACATCATAAGGTATATATAACAAGGGAGGAGGGTATACTTTTTTTTTTTTTTATTTAAATATACTCTCCTCTTCTATGACTATGTTAAGTTTGTGGTCATCCAACTCAGAACCAATTGGCAACGAGTGGATAGGATCTAGATTTTATATTTTTGGTTGCTAGATACCCATTCTCTTATATGAGACTATTCTGACACGCCCCATCACGTGTGGCGTACTTTGAACCTAACACGTGTATTTTTTTTTTCGGATGACGTGAAGCACGTGTGGCTTTTAAGCCTATCACGTGTGGGGCTAGCACTGATACCATGTTAAGTTTATGGTCATCCAACTCAGAACCAATTGGTAAAATGAGTGGAGAGGACTTAGACCTTATATTCTTGGTTGCTAGATACCCATTCTCCCATGTGGGACTATTCTCATAAACTAAGATTACACCTCCAAAATTTATCTTCAAAGATTGAGATTATGCATTTGATTTAACATCCGTGTCCGAGTGAGTCACGGATTGCAATCTCCTGTACTTCCCTGAAACACATAACAACCTTAAGAGTGAAAGAAATCTATTGGGGCATCTTTAACCCTTCCCTTAATTTGTTTTAAATTGTTTGCATACATGAATATCTGCAACTTACATGTGACAAGCCTAAGGCTAAACTAGGACATGAAAACTCAAACCCACACCCCTGGAGAATTTAGAAGATATACAAACACGACCACGATGCTACGACACTACAAAAAAAAAGGTTACTGCCGACGGGACTAATGCGTCGTTATTTAAAAATTTCCTCTGGAGAAGTACTTAGCGACGACCAAAAAAATGACGGCAAAGGAGGCGTCGCGACGAATGTTCGACGAAAACGGCGCGTGGTACACGTTTTGTCGACGGTTCATGTAAATCTATATCCGTCGACAGTAATTTCCCGCGAATTTACTGACCTATGCCGAAGGCATGGGGCTTACAAAAATCGTCGGCACGTATTGATTTGTCTGACGGTTTGATTTCCGTCGGCAATAGTTACAATTTTTTTTTTACATCTGTCTTTTGTATCCGTTGTTGCACCAAGAAATCCATAAAGTGCAGCAACATAATGAATAATAACCTGCATATATAATTATCAACATTTTTAATACGCATTGAAGAACAAGTCATATTTTTCATATATAATATCTATTGTCTAACGAAAAGAAAACCATGAAAGGTTTGAAGATTCAAAATTGCAGAGAACTAGTTTAAGGAAAACAAGGAGCAAAATATAAAACAAATCTTCAACAAGTATCTTATCATTTCTTCTTCTCTAAAACACCAAAAAACCTGCACAAAGAAGCAACCGAGCAATCAATAGAAAATTCTAATGGAATTCTAGAGAATTATAATTGAAAAGATTCTAACAACTTCTTTCAGAACAACCCTTAAACAAATGAGTTTTACCAAATTTACCACCTCTAGTTATTAGTATAGAAATAAAAATGTAAGATTCATAAAATATTTACCTTAAACAAAAGTAATCATATCCAAGCTAAATCTGAGAAGAAGTTGTGCCTATTGTCCCTGTACAAACTAAAATACAAAGAAATCATAAAAATAAGTTAAAACGACAACAACAAGGCTAACATATGTGGGAAGAATAAGCTAAATTTACCTGTGATGACGAACCAACAACCTGTGATCGGATGAAATTCATAATCTTTGTCATTTGTGCTTTCAGAGAAGATGCTTCTGATGTGACATTTGAAAGCTTCTCTTTTAACTCAACATTCAACTCTTTTAACTCAACATTTTGTTCCTTAATATTGAAAAGTTTTTGCTCCATTTTCTTGTTAGTTGTTGTAGATTGTCGAGAAAAAAAGTCTCTCGATTTCACAAGTGGCAGAAGTCGAATTCTACCACTTCGCCCTGGTCCCATGACCTGGGCAAAGTTTTGGTTAATTAAAATTAATTTAGGAGGCGACCTTATTTGAAGTAAAAAATCAACTTAATTGTATATTACCCGTTTACATGTACGGCCGCCTGCACCACCAAATAAAGAGGTAAAAGACCAACAAGCTGATTTTTTAGACTCAAAATAAAATTAACCCAAGTAACCTTAGATATAGGAGGTGGATCTTAATATCAATATTTGAAGATTTGATGATTACTTTTCTGTATTACTCGTGTAATTCGTAGGTCGTATTAATTTGTAGGTAGTATAAAAAAGAAGGGGAAATTAAGGGGCTCTAAACTCTTCCTTTGACATATAACTTCAAATTCTTCAGTCAAAGCCTTAGCGAAAAATATATTGCCTTCCAAGTAGGAATCATGATTTATATGGAAAATCAAAATAAAATCATAGAAGAGTTAAAGAGGCTTAGAGTTATATATATATATATATATATATATATAGAATTATCACAAACTCAAAAAAATACCAAAATATAGCATTAGAACATATGCCATTTATTTGACTCATTTTTATTCTTACAAGTAGTTAGATTAAATATAGATACAACAAACTTAGTCCAAATAACATATCAAGAGAAGCACACAAACAAGGCAACAATATATAACCTAGCAAGTTAGGTTATCTCCAGGTGCGACTCCGAGTTGACGACAATAAGTCTGATAATAATTCACCCTAGCCCGCACTGCTGCAGAGTTTCCACCGTTGCATTCAATACTATTGATGGCGCGAATTGTCCTACCAAACCCTTGGCCAGAAGTAATAAGGGAATGGACATTATTAGTCCAAAACCACAATGCAGTTTTGAAAGCAATAACGGGATTTTTAGCGACGGTTTCAGGAGCACGGAGGCCGTCAAAACCAATACTTTTACCAGCAGGACCATAATTGTAATTCCAAGAAATTTGAATAGGTCCTCGACCGTAATATTGCTTGCCAGGAGCACAAGGCCATTGTTTATTGTTTTTGTCACAATAATCACTTTTTGCTATTTCTTCTATGTAACAGAAATCTGTTCAAACCAAACATATTATAAACCATTAATCAAATATCTTTGTAATGAAAGAAAAAATAAATGAAAGATTTTCATTTTTTAATCTAGAATCCAAGTATATATACATATATATATAATCAAGTAGTTGCTTAGTAGTGGTATTCGTGCCCGACCAGCCTGGATCCAGGTTTGCACCAGACTCGTTTAAGAGCCTACCCAATAGCTAGACGAGCTTTGGCCTATGGACCATCTGGTCCCGGGATAAGCCGAGAGATTAGGAATGATAGAGAAATGGAAAAAAAATGGATAAATTTTCGACATATACATTGAGTTATATGTTTTTGTCAAATCAGCAAAAGTAATTTGAAACACGTGCTGAAAACTAGTATCCAAAAGAAAAAAAAGAAAACTTACGTCCAGTCTCGTGAGTAACGTGTGCAAAGAATGCAGCGATTTCACGTTTTGAGGTAGCGCCTTGACCAAAACTAGGGTATGATTTAGTGGCGTCAAGAAATGTTTTACGCGAATAAAAGTTCTTTCCGGCACATCCACTTCCAGCCTGATTAATTATTCCATTGAAAAAGGCTGGTGATACTATACTAGCAACTGATTGTGCACTAACAATAGACGAAAACCCAATCAAAATACCCACAACTGAAATAACTCCAATAACACTACTAAGAGGTGACATTTTCTTTTTCTTGTTTGAAAAGAATGATTTGGTGAGGAATATAGGAAACTTTAAGTTCTATTTATAGAAGTTTGATGGTATATAATAATAATTCATTGGTTTCTCTCATTCGTTATATATGTATAGAATATCTTTTAGATATCAAGTGGAATTGATATGAAAATGATTGAAGAGTTGATTTCATGTTAGAATAATCCATTCGCCGCCTTTATTTACTCTAGAAGGTTGTGATAGCATACATGTAACAATTTGTTTCCCAATAAATAAATGTTCAATATGTTTTGTCTGATTGTTATGTCCTTGGAGATTTGATGAATCTGGGGCGAAAACAGAGAAGATTTTCTAATGCATGACCGATCTCGCCCAAAAAATAATATGCAGAAAGGCAACTCAAGCCAAAATAAAATTTAATCACAGTTCTTTGTAGCACTGGTATAGCTATTTTAAGCTCCAATTTTAAAACAACTTAAACAATCAGAAAAGAAAATCTCGAGGCCGAAGTTGTTGGTAGTTGAGTTGTGAGAAAGTGAAAATAGCTTTCCGAGAATCACTAAGTTATGTGTAATTGGTCGTTCTAAACTTAATATGGTATCAGAATTATATATCCACTCATGATAGGTTTTAGAAGTTACGTGTGCTTTATGTGACTCGGAAAGAAAGAAAAAAAAACGTGTTAACTTAAAAAATGCCGCACATAAGAGGGCATGATAAAAAGTTTCACATAGGAAAACAATGATCATTTGTTTCTCAATTGTCCAAGGACATTGGAATGTTACAAGCTCTTTCCGCAGTAATTTCACAAATCAAGTCAATAACTTGTGGTTACCAAGTTAGTTTCCACCCTCTATGTCAAAAGTTCGAGACACAAAGTCAGACTCCTTAAAGTATGCTAACATTTAGAAATAAAAATCTTCACAAATCAAGGAGGGAGATCAATTGCATCACTTTTCTGTCAATGTCAAAGGAGTAAATAGAAACGCATGGACTACTTTATTCCATTATGTTTTTTCGCTCCGATATGGTGTCTTTCGCGAGAAAGGAATAATGGGTAGAGCTCTTCTCCGCTGATCATTGGTGTTCGTAGATTATAGGAGTCAATTTTCCAAATCTTTTACTGAAATGGGATGCCATCACTAGCACGTAATTATAATTACTAGTCCTCTGTTGATGTTTTTACGCTTTCTTCCCTCGGTGGATTTTGTAATTAGTTGTCTTCTCCACATTTTGTACGAAACATATTTTGTCGTTTCAAAAAAAGAAAGACAATGATCTAATAATCAAGAATATAATGTAGATGAGGTCCACTTAGAATTACATAAATTGTCATTTCCATTATTTAACTCTCCGGTTTTATATACAAATTTTGATGTTCTCATAATTTACTTAGTAAAATTCTTTAAAACTATAGAACTATATATATTGCTAAAAGAACTAAATAAATTCAATCTTAATTTTGGATCATTACAAGTCTTAAGCTTACATAGGAAAAGGATGAGAGAGAGCTAAACTCACTAAAACAGAGTTAGTTAGATGTCTCATTGTCTCTTATGACTTAACATAGTACGTTCGAGTCTGTTAAGCCATAACTGACCGACTTGACCTTAGAGCATCTCCAATGCAAAACTTAAAATAAACTCTATTTGGCTTATGTGTTAAGTCTCAATTGAGTTTCTCTT
>BEHA01004199.1:101220-129943 GCA_002897215.1 Eschscholzia californica subsp. californica
GAAATTTCAACCTTCCTTTTTTTAGTGCTTATAAAGTGTTAGTGTTGGTTGTGGCTTGATGGTAGTTGTGGTGGTGGAGGTTTAGTAAAGTGGTGGTTGTGGTGTTGAGGTTTAGTAATTGTGGCGGTCGTGNGGCGGTCGTGCTGCTGATGGTGGTGGTAGTGGATGTACGGTGGTAAAGGTTTAGTAACTGTGGCGGTGGTAGTAGAGGTACAACGGCAGATGTTTAGTAATCGTGGTGGTAGTAGAAATTTCAACTGAAGTAATTAAGAAAAATACAATTTAATGGTGGTGATTGTGGTGTTAAAGTTTAGTAATGGTGGTGGTGATGGTAGTGGTAGTAGTGGAGATACAATGGTAGCTGTTTAGTAATCGTGGTGGTAGTGTGGAGGTACATTGTGGAAGTTTAGTAATTGCGGTGGTAGAAGTGTCAAAATGGATAGTTTAAGTAAGAAGGAAAAAAAATGCTTGTGCCTAGATATAACTTGGGTTGTTTAGATCTTCTAACATGTTTTTTTTCCCAATTGAGCTAAAGTAGACTACTTGTTGCTTTTGGCAAATATTTTCTAAAAATAATCAAGACCGGAGCCCCTTAGTTCTTTATACTTATTCTTCTTATGAGGCCCTTTGGCCCTGGGGGGCCCCGTAGGTAGGTTTTGTTCGCTTCCCCCTCAGAATCGACCCTGTTTGGAAATAAATTTCTTGTCTCTTTAATTATTAATTTAATATCTAAACACCATTTAGTGTAGTGGTTGGACACCTACTCACTAGCCCGGAAGTCCTAAGTTTTTTCTCTTTATGTTTGAAGTGAGAATAGAAGAAGATAGAGGAAGGAGAAGAAGAGAGAGAGAGAGAAACAAATTTTATTTTTTTCTTTTAATCTTAAAAGGTTGCCGGCCGAAAAATTAGCCGTCCGGCGACCTTCGCCGGTGAAGACGATGAGGTGGCGAGAGAGATGAAGTAGAGGAGAGAGGTGATGAAATGAAAGAGAGAGGGAGAGATGAGGTGGCGTCTATGTTTTAAAAGAACCTTGAAATTAATTCCATTTTAGCTTCCAAAGGTAGTTTCGAAAAAAATTGGAATTTTTTTGTCTTTGAGGGCGGCCAAATCAAACTGCCGGACATTTATGTATGTCAAAACGGTGAGTTGGTCACAAATTAGTGGCCACAAACCGAATTAACCCCTCAAAAAGTTGACTGTTATAACCACTTGTTTTATGAGCAGAGATGTGTAAATGGAAGGTTGGGCAACTTCATTTTCACAGAGATTACTTTTAACTCTATTGTGCCTAACACGCCAATATTGAACCTCCATTTCTTCTTGCCCTCGCAAACACGTCAGTGGATTAAGTTTTGGCAGTAGCTGCATTTGGACCATTAAGAAGATGCATTTGACTGCTAGGAATCCTATATCTAAAACTGTTTCAACATACAAGTGGAAGACTTTATCTTTCTATTTTGTTGTTTATAATAGAGGTTCATATTTTATCAAATGAGTCGTATGAAGAGTTGGATGTTGGAAAACTATACAATAGTATCATAGCACATCTACTTCGAAAATTAACAAATCACATGAACAAAATACACAGATAGAAATCGATCATTTACTGATTTTGCGTTATTAGGATATAAGTAGTAGTTTTTAGAATAATTTTATAGCCTTTAGAATTTACAAGTGTCTTTAGAATAATTTTGTTTCGAACGGAACTAATTAGACAAAATCAACATATCGAGCGGGCCACATGACACCGAACAGATCAGTAGAAGACTTTAATGGGAGGTATGCCCTATCAAAAGATCAGTAGAAGACTTTCAAATGTGTAGCCAGTGGATGGGGTGGAGGAAAATGAAAATCTTATCCTGCCGAACGGGCCACATCGAGCGGGCCACATGACACCGAGGTAGGAATGTGTTTGATAATTAATTTGCCAAATGACTGGCAGCTTGGGTCGAAGTAGCAAACAAAGAATCCCTTATATAAATCTTTTGTGAGTAGATCAACTGGTTGTTCCAAGGTAGGAATGTGTTTGATAATCAATTTGCCAAATGAGATAAGATCTCTCACAAAGTGGTAATCCACTTCAATATGTTTGTTCTGGCATTGCATACATAATTAAAAACAATATTCTTTGCTCCAAAATTATCATAGTAGATTTACCAAACGAGACGACAAAGACTTATGCAATTCAGATAGGAGAACATAGCATTTCAGCACATGCAACAGAAAGAGCTTTATATTCAGCTTCGGTTGAAGATTTGACAATATTTGGTGACTTTTTTTAGCACGTACACCAGAGACTTGCCAAGAACAATGTAAAAGTTCGTAGTTGAACGCCTAGTGTTAGGGCATCCAACCTAGTTTGAATCAGCGTATCCTACAAGATCGGAGGCATCTCCCTTAGCAATAGCTATGCAAAATCTATAGTGCCTTTAATATATTTCAATATTTTCTTTACAAGTTGCAAACAAGAGCATCTGGGAGCTTGCATGAATTGAACAATATGATTCATTGAAACTCAAGTTTACAAAGATACTGATTTATATAACTAATTAGTCTAGAGAGAGAAAGTTCTAATAGTTCGTTAATACTAATTTGAAGCTTAACTAACATTAACTAACTGTAACTAACTTCTTAACTAACATTATATTATGCGCACGAGCGATGTATACGAGTGATGGAGTGCCCATAACAAAGTTAGCTTTCTTCCTTTCAATTCTTCTTATCTTCTCTCTTACAGTTGTCCAGTCAACATTTAGGTGCATTTATTTTGTCCTAATCAACAAAACAAGTTCTGTTTTGTTATGTAGATATGATTTTTATTCACTTATTTAACCCTCGTGTACAACTACAAAGTATTACAATATAGAAGTACAATATTAGACCAACACATATATATACAGGGGGCCATTTATTTTTAATGATTCTTATTCTAGTAGTAATTAAGTAGGTTACATGAGCTTTTACTAAAAGCATCACCTAAAACGATATACATACATCTGCTAGACTTCATGATAAGGATAATAGTCGATAAACTATTTCACTGACAGCTTAAAGACCACTAAAACCTTCATATAGATACCATAAGACTATCTTTTTTACTTTAATTTAGTACGCATACACTGAAGTGGCGATAGTAACTTTCATATACGTGCACACAGACACTATATATATTCTAGCAAGATATGTTACTACCGGGGGTAACACCAAGTTGGCGACAATACTTTCTGTAGTAACTGACCCTGGCACGGACTGCGGCAGGGTTTCCACCGTTGCATTCACCACCATTGATGGCACGAATTGTACGACCAAACCCTTTGCCCGAAGTAATGATAGAATGGACATTTCTACTCCAAAACCAAAAAGCAGTTTTGAAAGCAATGATGGGATTTTTTGCGACGGTTTCTGGAGATTTTAGACCATTGAACCCAATACTTTTACCAGCAGGACCATAATTGAAATTCCAGGTTATTTGAAGAGGTCCTCGACCATAATATCTCTTCCCAGGAACACAAGGCCATTGTTTAACACTTCTGTCACAATAGGTCCTCTTTGCTATTTCCTCTACGTAGCAAAAATCTGTTCAATCCAAAACAATATCAAATTATTAACTCAATTTCTTGTAATCGAGAGAATAAAGAGGTTTAACGGTTTGACATAAAACAAAAAATTACAAAGCGTATGCCCTAGCTAGTATGATTAAAAAGAAAGAACTTACGCCCAGTCTCATGAGTAACATGGGCAAAAAATGCAGCAATTTCGCGTTTTGCATTCGCAGCTCGACCAAAACTAGGGTAAGATTTAGCCGCTTCAAGAAACGATTTACGCGTATAGAATTTCTTTCCTGCACATCCACTGCCAGCCTGATTCAGTATTCGGTTAAAGAAAGCAGGTGTTACAATATTTGCAACTTGTGCATCAACAATACATGAAAATCCAATCAAAATTCCCACAACTGATATAACTTTAATAACGTTTAGAAACGACATATTTTTTCCTTGTTTAAGAAAATGATTTGGTGAGAAACATAGGAAATAGCAAGTGGTATTTATAGAAGTCTAATACTATAATGATAACAATTAATTATTCTCTTTCACATATCAAGTTCAACAGATGGATGTATATGATTGAACATACGATTTGATTTTATATAAAAATAATGTCTATTTTCTGCGTTGACTATCCTTGAAGGTAGACGGTAGCGTAATTTTCGATATATTAATCTTTCATATTTTAGTAGGCAGGAAACAGGCATCTTAGACTTGTTGATCAATCGACATCTTTCAGTGGTAATCACTAGGTCTCAATAACATGGAGGATTGAATTAGGAAAAAATAATGAATTGTGATCAACTTTCAATTTCCCGCATTTGGTGGATCGGATACAATGATAAGGAAGTCAATGTATATCATCAACTTAGAGTGAAGTCTGGATTTAATTTTATTTATTTTTCGCGATTATCATTAACAAAAGAATATGATACTTATATTTGAAGCAAGTAACTTTTAGAAAAATAAACAATTCAGTTTGTACAGGATTAACTAATTTATTCTTTTACATAACTAATTGTTTTTTAACTATGAATTATCTCGTTATACAAGTCTGCTATCGATAATCTTATATATTTGCAGATTACTAGAAGTATCCCGGAGCTCTTCTTTGGTGTTTAAGGATCCAAAAAGAACATTAAGTATTGGGCAATATGGAAGCACTCCTAATAACCATTTAATTTTTTTGGGGGGATTGGGATGATTGGAAATGTCCAAAGAGAAATTTGGCCAAAACTCCCTAAAAAATTTGGACTTGGTTAGAAAGGATCAGTCTATTTTTTTTAGTCTTCAGCTCTCCGAGTACTTTTTTAATTTGTTATACATTGCGACAGTTTTTCAACGCCTTGCGACAACTTTGCAGCGTCTTGCGATAACTTTATAACTATTTTGCAGTAGCTTTGGAACGTCTTGCAACACCTTACAACAGCTATGCAATGCCTTGCAGCGCCTTTGGAAAAAATATTTAGTTTTTAACTGAACAAAAAACAAATATTTGAGTTTTTAACAAAATTTTTTACAAAATTAGGTTTTTAACAAAAAGAAATATAACTTGTCTTTTTAACTAAAAAAAAAAATTTAAATTGAATCTTCGGCCCAATTTCCTGATGTTTAAAATTTATGAGCAAATCTTTGTCTATAATAAAAGTACAGTATCTATCTCATTTAATGTTATTACATACTCCATAATCTAAAAGGTTGAAAGAGCTAAGTATGTAAAAGAAACGGCTTATTTTCTTTGTTGTTTTTGAATTTTGAACTCATTGCCTTTCATTTCAATCGTATGAAGAAGAGTAGGAGACCTAGCAATCTATTGTCGATTTTTTCTTTTTAAAATGAAAAATTGATACTCAGTTCCGAGAGAAATCTTATCCTGTCTAGTGGGCCTCCCCAAACAACTTGAATCAACCGCATAAAAATGAAAGCACTGCATTATTGGTTTGTACAACCTAGTAATAATTAGGGTTAAATAGTTTTGTAACGTTCTTGATTGGCAGGAAACAAAATCTGTATTGATATGAATAACCTGCCAAGAAATACTGGTTACCAATGTAAGTTTTAAAAAAATGAAACTTTCACAATATAATGATGTTACAATTGTTAAAAACTAGTAAGAGCATGGAATTCAAAAATAGAAGTCCCATGACTGACTAAATATTCAGCCATAACCATAAGTGTAGTAGTAAAATCACCTAAACTCGGAATTTTCCTTATTGGAACGGAGCAATTAGTTAATGTTCAAATTACAAAAAGCAAGACTCTTTACGACGGGTTTAAACCGTCACTAACAACAAAACCGTTGAAAGATCCATTTTGCGACGATCTGTAACCGTCACTAACAAATAAACCGTTGGAAAGATTCATTTTTCTTCTTAGGGTTTACTAATATGATAAACAATTCTTTTGAGAGAGAAATAGATAGGGCGAGAATAGAGAGGAAAGAAACCCTAGCAGAGAAGAAGTAGAAGAATTAAGGAAATGAATCTTAGTTTTTTGGAAATAAGGAAATTACGACCAATAATTGTATGGTTACCGACAGTTTTCTGCAGGAAATCAATTTTAGTTTTTCGAAAATAAGAGTGAAACACTTCGCGGAAATTTTTAACGCAAAATTTTGGATTTGTTACCAGACGGTTTTCTGTAGGAAACGTCCCGATAAATAAGATAACCGATGGCTTTATACTGACTGCGTCGTTAATAAGTTATATGCCCACAAAACCGTAGGTAATTACCGTCACCAAAAGTACCTTATTGTGTAGTTAAAACATCAGTGATTCAAAGAACCGTCAGAACATCCATTAGTAAAAGTATTGTTACGCTGCTTGTTGCGACGGTTTATTATTAGTGACGGTACCAATCGTCGCTAATACCATTATTTTGTACAAGCTTGTTACAACTACAAGTGTCGACAGTTCGATTTGACCTCAATAGATCAATTTTTTTCAACATTTTCGAAAAGTATTCTTCATATTCAAAATAGAATTATTCCCCAAAAATGTTAAAACATGAATATCTACATCATCTCCCTTTCTCTCTTCTACTTCATTACATGTCTCCTCCACTTCATCTCTCCACCTCACCCTTCTCTTGTAGCAGAATGTGGTCGGCGGAAGCTCGCCTCTGAACGACAACCTTTAAATCCCAAAAATATTATATGTATGTATATATATTTACTATCTTTTTTCCTTTCTTTCCTCTCTCTTCTTTTTCTTCTTCTTTTCTTTTTTATGTATCGTTTTTTTCTCTTCTTTCGCTCACTACTCTCTCTTGCGAAGGGGACAAGCCCCTTCTCCGGAGGTTTGGAAACTAGACGACTCTTCGTGTGGTTTACTCGACCTTTAAAGTCTCTAAACCAGACCTACGACGAAGGGGAGCCCATTCGCTAGAGGGAGAGTAGAGAGAAGGAGGAGGAGGAGGAGGAGGAGGAGGAGGGGAGAGAGGAAAAAAGTAGTGAGCATATGTTGCTGACCGGAGGTTGCCAGCCAGTCAGCGACCTTCTGCCGACATAATTTTGCGGGATAAATTGATGAAATGGAAGAGAGAATGATAGATGATGTGGATATAAATGTTTTAATGTTCTTTTGGAAATAATTCTATTTTAACACCGAAGGATATTCTGGAAAAAGTTGAAATTTTGGCAATTCGGGAAAAGGTTGAAATTTTTTTGGCCTTTAGGTACCAAATCGAACTATAAGATGCTTAACAGAGACAAAATGGTGAGTTGAACACAAGTCGGGGGGCCAAAACAGAACTACCCCCAAAGTAGTTCTTTTTACGGAAAATCATCTTTATTCACCCAAATGCGCTGATTGTGTCTCTAAATGCCAACATACATGTCTCTTTTAGACAAGTCTATTCGGTTCCCATAAATAGAACCCAAATCAACTCTAAATCTCATACTATTTTCTAATTCACTTAACATCAACAGTAATAGATATTAGAGAATCTGAAGACTAAAAATTCAAAAGTTCTTCGGGAGTGTTTTCAATAATCGATCAGAAGCTTAATCAACTTAGAAGATCAAGTCAAAAACATTCTAGATGGTTTAAAATATCAAGTCAGAAATTAATCGTCTTTAATGGATTAGAGACAACCTAATCTTCCTGATTTTCAAAATATTAAAATTTCCTAAAATGCAATCTCTTGTGCGAAAGAAAGTTATGCGACGAATGAGGCCATGCGTCACAATGTGACAACGCAGGGGTAATAACTTACTACCCATTTATTTTATTTGTGACGGGTGAACTCAACCCATCATCATCAGTAGGGCATCTCATACATATTTATAACATTCTTAACAATAAAGATTATCTGAAACTGCAATTCCAAACTGGTTACAGATATTTCTGTAGAAATTTACTCGAGATTGAACTGCCCCACGGTTTCCACCATTGCATTCCATACCATCGATCTAACGAATAGTCGGACCAAACCCTTGAATTGAAACATCATGGACATTATTCATCCAAAACCACAACGCGGGTTTGAAGGACATAACAGGATCATTAGCTACAATTTCTGGATTGTTTAGACCGTCAAACCAATACTTCGACCTGCGTTAATGTAGTTATAATTCCATGATAATTGCAACGGTCCTCATCCGTAGTGCTGCTTGTTACCATTGCAGGGATAGGTACTTGAGTTTTCACAATAATTGCTTTTATCTTTTTCTTCAATGAAGCAAAACCCTATATAAACCAAAACCGAAATAAAACTTAGTAACTGAAGGGGAATATTTTGTCACTTGTGAGATATAGAAATAGAAGATATTTGTCGAATTCTTCAATGAAGCAAAACCCTATACAAATTTCGCAACACCATAACTTTGGCCAACAACTGTCTCAAAAAGATGTCCCATCAGAATTTCTACTACAATAAGTTTAAAGAAATTAAGAGAAAGCATTTCTTTTTCTTTTTTTTGTAAAAAAAAGGATAAAGTTTTGGTGAGATATCTTGGAGAAGTTTAAGAGGTATTTATAAACTTAAGCTTGTGGGTCTAATAATATTTTTTCATTTTTGTGCTCCTTGAAGACAAGATTGGGCAGATCTGCAGACTGCAGTTCAACTTTTTCGTTAAAATACACCTCAAGACAAGGGGGTGTGTTAAGTTTGTGGTCGTCCAACTCAAACCAATTGGCAATGAGTGGAGAGGACCTAGATATTATATTGTTTGTTGCTAGATGCCCTTCTCCCATGTGGGTCTATTTTCACACGCCCCCTCACGTGTGGCGTGGTTAACCAATCACGTGTTTTTTTCCGAGTGACGTGAAACACGTGTGCCTTTTTTCAAGACTATCACACGTGGGCCTCTGATACCCTGTTAAGTTTGTGGCCGTCCAACTCAAAACCAAATGGCAATGAATGTAGAGGACCTAAATATTATATTGTTGGTTGCTAGATGTCCCTTCTCCCACGTGGGACTATTCTCACAGGGTGTGCAACTCAAAATTTCAAAGATCCTAGTAAAATACTAAAATTTCATCATGATTTATGGAGACTCTTGTAGTGCATTTTATGGTGGAAAAATCACTATCTCAATAGCTTATTGCATTAATCAACTTCTATAATAGAAAAAGCACTAGGGAAAATGGGTTTTCTTTTGGTAGAACCAAGAGGTAATGGGTTCAATTCTTGAAGGTTGTTTACCTTCTTAGAGTAGTTGATCTCTCTGATTATTGGTGTTACATATAGTAAAAGTGGTCTAGGTAGTTTCCCAAGTCCTTTTTATCTATTAGTTAGATGGTCATCAGGACTCTTTTTTTTTTCTATGTCTATTAAAGACCCATGTGTCAAGGAAGGGTGGGTATTCTCATTCAATCTTCCTGTTGTATATCTATGCTGTGTATTCATGATACGTAAATGCCATGTAATAATGCAATAAATACCATTCTAATAGCAGAACAAAAAAACATTGTACGCAATTGAAGAATACATTTTCTAGGTGCATATAATCTCTATATACATATAATAACTTGATTCATGAAACTTGTGGTACCACAGACAAGAATTTTGCTTGAACCCCTATATAGATTTTTAAAATTTTCTATGTCATATTCTTTGGGTCATCAAACATAAATTTTTTTGGTTGTACCATTCATTTCGTTTCATCGATGACTCCATTAAAAAAAAAATTGGATAGTGGGAAGCTATAAAACAGTATTTGGATCCTATTCTAACATTAGTGCATTTACTTCGAAAATAGAAAACTCGCATAAACAAATTCCGTAGTAGAAATCTATCATTTATTATATATATGTTATTAGGGTATATATAATGGTGTGTTTGGATGAAGGAATTCATGAATCCAAGTAATACTTTTTGGTTTGTTTGACAACTAATAAGAATCTTAT
Organism: Eschscholzia californica subsp. californica; assembly: GCA_002897215.1. Lineage (NCBI taxonomy): Eukaryota > Viridiplantae > Streptophyta > Magnoliopsida > Ranunculales > Papaveraceae > Eschscholzia > Eschscholzia californica. The sequence goes on from BEHA01004199.1 coordinate 111,116, forward strand.
GATTTATTATTATTTGAGTATTTTCAAACGCTCTTTAGAAAAAAATAATGAATAAAACCTTGTTCTCGAACCTCGTTTTTTCAAATATCATTTCATTCGAGAACTCTCTGTTTTCTTCGTAATTTTTTTTCGAGAACCTTTTTTTTACTTTTTTCGTAAACATTTTTTTTCTCTATTATTTGGGGAAGAATCGTTTTTCGGGGAAAAACGGTTCTCGGAAAAATCGGATCTTGGGAAAAAAACGATTTTTTGAAGGAAAAAATGATTTTCGAGAAAATTTTGGAATTAAAAATCCTAAGGATTCAAGAGTCCTAAGATTCTTGGTAGCCAAATAGACCAATGATTCATGATTCCTATCAAATGCCACTTTTCATCAAGGAATGAAATGTCGAAATATTTCGGCCGAAATGGCCAAAATATTTCGGTTTTTCAAAATAGGTGCACGATAATCTACTTACAAGTATTTCGTGTCATATTTCAGTCGACATTTTTCGAAATTTCGACAAAAAACTGTTCAAAGATCGAAATTTCCAGTTCTTGGTGTATTCTTCGGATATTCTTTTTATTTTCTTCGAATTTCTTCAAGTTTTCTTCCAGATTTCTGGTTGAGTTCACTATTTTTAGCTTCATCATCAAAATCCTAAGAAGATTTGACGAATTTTTAGGGGATTTTGATATCAAATGAAACCTAGAGAGAGAAAGAGAGTCGGCTACAGAAGAAGAAGATGAAACTATCGAGCAAGAGAAACCCTAATTTCTGTGGGTCATTTGGTAGGAAAATTAGTTGTATCACGGTATACAGAACTTTGATGGTTTCTATGGTTTGACTTATTAGTCTATTTAATATTTTGATTTAGTAATTTACCCCCTGCAGTAACTATCTAAGTTTTTATTATTCAATTTACCCCCTGAGATAACAGTTTAATTACATATACACCCTTAAACTAACAAATTCTGTTGAGATTTTGCCATTCTTTTTCATGTTCAACCCTGGTATTACTGCGCGGTTACAAATTAAACCTTAAACTAACAAATTAGCCCTAATATTAACCCCTATAATTACAAATTAACCATCATATATATCTCTACAATTACAAATTAGCCCTAATATTGACCCTTAGATTTGTAAAATTTCCCAACTGACCGAAACGTTTCTACTTTTTGACCGACCGAAATTTCCACCGAGACCGAAGTTTCATTCCTTGCTTTTCATAGGATTCCTACTTAGAATCCTGCAACCAAACACACCAATAATAGTTTTTAAGATAATTTATAGCATTTCAAATGTAAAGTGTCTTTAGAGCAATTTTATTTAGGACAGAAGTAATCACACAAATGTTTAATTACACCCCAAAAATCGAAAACAAAAGGGGGCTAAACAGTGGGAAGCAATGTTAAAACTTCAATGAGAGATCCCTATCAAAGATCAGTGGAAGCTTTAAAAAAAGAATCAGTGGAAGACTTGCAAATTAGTAGTCAATAGGTGGAGTGGGAGTTTAAAGATTTTTGGGGACACAAAAAACTGGTACCGTGGTACGTCACAAATGAAGGTCCTACAATAGTCCGACAATCTTGCCTACTAATTATTTGGGTTGAAGATTTTTGGGGACACAAGATTATTAACGTGGTTCACGTTGAAGTTCCCTCCATTCATGCAAAATCCAAACAGGAAATTGGGCCAAAGGCTCAATTGTTTTTTTTTTCTGGTTAAAAAGACAACTTATCTTTTTAACAAGCTAGGACACAAATAACTTTTTAAAATGTTCTTGAAGGACATTTTTGCAGGCACTCACTTTTTAAGGGTCAAAATTACCCTTTAATTAATTGAAAATACCTGGAAACCCAATTTAAAAACATGAAGTTTTCTTAGGGAGTTTTGCCCAAATTCCCGAAATCCAAACAGGTTTCTGCCGGTGGAGGGAGGCTCATCAAGATACCAAAACTTACCAACTGACTAATTAGAGACAATTTATTATCTTCATGATTTTCGTAATATCGAAATTTTATATAATTCAATCTCTTGCGCGAAAAGAAGAAGTTGTAGGGAGAATGAGGCCATGCGTCACCATGTGCAAAAAATAGAGTAGTAGCTTACAATCCATTTATTTTATTTGTGACAGAAGAACTCGACCCATCATCATCATCGTCAGGATAAGATGTCACAACCTTGATCATCGGAACGTAGAAGTGTGACTAATTACGAAACTATTACAAAGTGGAGCATACTACTTGGTCATGCCATATTAGGGCATCTTATGCATATTTATAATTTATAAACTTCTTAACAATAAAGGTTAACTAAAACTCGAATCCCGAATTGCCTACAGATATTTCTATAGAAACTCACTCGAGATTGTACTGCCTCGTTATTTCCATTATTGCATTCATTACCATTGATCTTACGAATAGTCGCACCGAAACCCTGAGTTGAGACGTCATGGACATAAGTCATCCAAAACCACAACGTTGTTTTGAAGGAAATAACCGGATCGCTGGCTACGATTTCTGGATTGTTTAGACCGTCAAAACTAATACTTCGACCTGCTTCAATGTAGTTAAAATTCCATGTTATTTGCAATGGTCCTCGTCCGTAGTACTGCTTGTTAGGATTACGAGGAGAGATAGTAGTGTTACAATAAGGGATTTTTGGATCTTTTTCTTCAATGGAGCAAAACCCTATACAAACCAAACCAAAATTAAAGTTAATAATCGAAGGTAATATTTTTTTTAACTTGTACGATATAGAAGTATAAGTTAGCCTGGAGATTCTTACCTAATCCACTAGCTATCTGGGTCAAAATATTACAGGCAAAATACAACACAACATACTACTTTTGGTGAACGAACAAAAATTAAAACTCTTCACCAATATGGTCTTCTTTGCTCTAGATGGATAGACATTGTCGGCTCGTGGAAAATGGAGAGTCCATCAGAAAACAACTTGATCCTTGGGTGCCTACCATTCCAAATTGCAAACCACAAGTCAAATACAGAAGGAACGATAATCATACATTTGTCTCTGATTTAATCAGAAATAGACAATGGAATGAACCATTGATTTAGGACCTATTTGAACCAGATTCGGCAGTAGAATAACTCAAGATCACTTAGTATACCAACCACAACAAGATGAACTGATATGGAAACCACACAAAAATGGCAGATTCACATCTTAATCTTATTACAGGGAAGTAACATCTGATCATACTAATATTAGAGAAGTACTAGATTCCCTTCGGGTAGATTCTGAAACATCACTCATATTGAGCCTAAAGTTCATTTATTTATTTGGAAACTACTTAACAAAGGATTACCAGTACTGACCTCTATCAGAAGGTGTAGCCAGAGGATCGATCCAACATGGAGACTATGTGGTCAGACTTCAGAATCAACAGACTTCTATTTGGTACTTGCTCCAAGTTCCAAGATCTCCAGGTCATTGCCTCAAGATATGAGGGCATCGACTAGATCACAGATTCGGTGTAACTCATTAAAATCTCATTGTTCAAAAAGTTGAAGGAAGAAAGGTAGTGGGGGTTATTCGTTCAGAACTTTTATTAGATCTTCAAAGTTCTTAAGATCTTTGAAATTTGGTATTATTGGTTTCGATCTTTTTTCAAGAGCTTCAAAGTTCCGTGTTATTGGTTCAGACCTTTATTTAAGAACTTTAAAGTTTCGTGTTGTTGGTTAATATCTTTTTTTAAGAACTTTAAAAGAACGCGTTATTCATTTTTTATGAAAAATTAAGTACTTTTAATAAAAGATCTGGCTCAGGGACTTTTCGAGATAAATTTACTCATAAATTAGTCAAATTCAAAGATCCACCTGTTTGAAATTGCTACTTTGGGTGTACCTAAAAACTATTGTCAAGCCCGTGTGGTAGGGGGTGCTGGATGTGTACCCGCACTTGGTCCCCGCCACTAGGTGTCATTGCTTTATTCCTAACAAGTAACAAATTACATACTCTCTACCTCGGCAATTATTTTTTCACTCTCTCTCTCACACAGGATTTTCCATCACATAAATATTTTTTATCTCTTCAGTGTTGTTGAATTCTCCTTATCTCAAATCTCTTTTTTCCCTCTTAAACTCCTAATCCAATTAGTCTGTTTCCATAGCATCCATCTTTTATAAAAAAAATATTTTTCATATAAATAAACAATTGATTTCTTCCTTTTAATTTTTTTCACGCGAGTCGAAGAAGTCCACGTGTGTAATATTTATTTGGGAGCCTACCTTTATTTTATTCTTAAATTTTAAAATAATACTTTGTACGTAGAAATAAAAGTCTTCTTGAAATTTTATTTATTGGAAAATGATATGCCAATAATATAGGAATGCCCTGAACTTTCATTCTAAAATAACACTTTCTACGTAAAAATGAAAGCATACTTAAATTTTTATTTTTTCTATCGTTTCGTACTTAAATAAGATTGAGATAAAGAGAGAGACAGAGAGAATTAGAAAGAAAGAGTACGCGTGTGAAAGGGAATGGTGGTTTTTGGTGAAGATAAAGAGAAGAGGAAGAAGAAAAGTAAATAACTTATATTTAAAGTTTAGCTTTTAAATTAATATAATGTCCGTTGTAATCTCAACCATTAGTTTGGACGACTTAAAAGAAAATAATATAACTTTGATTCTAAAAGGTCCGGATTTTCAAAGTTTTAATAAAAAAAAGTTTCCGAACTTAATGACCAACGACTTTAATGTCCCAGACCTTTAAAAGTTTCAAAATTTTAAAGTTTCCGAACCTTTAAAGTTTTGAACATTTATGTGCCGGAACACTTAAAAGTCCTGAGATCTTTGGAGGTCCGGAACAAAAAAGATCTAGTAAAAAGGTCTTAACAAATAAGATTTATGTGCCGGAACATTTTTGTTTTTTCCTTTTTTGGTTATTCTGGAAAAGACGGAACGAGTTGGTGTTTCGAAACGAAGATATCAACCTCACAACCGTTGCTTATCAAGCAAAGATACATGAAGCTGGAGTTACTGGTGGATCTGGTTTCCCAAAGCGAGAACCCCATCAGCTTCTTTGGATACCCACACCAGAAAACGAGATTAAGATTAACTTCGATGGAGCTTTCAATCAAAATGGAGTGGCGTAGCAATAATAGCAAGGACTGGAGAGGAGATACGATGAATCAAAAGGCTGAAAAGATAGAAGCAAGTTCCGAGTCTGGAAAGCGAAGTGAGAGCTCTGCTTGCAGCGGTTGAGTTGGGAAGAGAACTAGGGCAAAGGGTTATAAAGCTGGAAGGAGATTGTACAGTGATTATCGAGGACACCCTCAACGGTGGAGATTCATCCCCATGGCGTCTGAAACCCTACATTATCGAAACACGAGCTTGGCTGGCTAACAACCTTTATGGGTACTCCAATTCGTCTCTCGTAAGCCTAACTCTAAAGCCCATGAGTTAGCCCATCTCCAGTTGACCGAGTTGGGGCAATCCTCTAGTCAGTCGAACTAATGTGTATCGTGTTTCTTTTTGTCTCGTTTAACTTGTGATGTATGCGACTTTTAGACTTTGACTTTTATGAAGTTAATTGTTTTCCAAAAAAAAAACTCATTTGCCACCAATCTATTTTGCTAAGTCGTAGACTTTAACATCGATATAGAGGAATTTAGTATAACTTACTTCCAGTTTCGTGTTGTACATGTGCAAAGAAAGCAGCAACTTCAAGCTTTCGGTTTCCAGCTCCACCAAAACCAGGGTACATTTTGGCAGCTTCAAGAAACGCTTCACGTGAAAAGAAATTCTTTCCGGCACATCCACCATTCTGATCTTTTAATCCATCAAAAAACTCTGGTGTTACAAGATCCACAACACCAGCACCGCCTTGACCAACAACTGACTCAAAAAGATGTCCAAGCATAACTCCCATTGAAATAACTTTATAGAAATTAATAGAAATCATATCTTTTTCTCTTGTTTCTGAAAGAGAAGATAAAGTTTTGGTGAGAAATTTTGGAGAAGTTTAAGAGGTATTTATAAACTTTACTTGTGGGTCTATTGAATATTGATTTTTCATTTCTGTGGTTCTTGAAGACTGTGAGTTAACTGTTTGATGATAATACAACATCATGGCAAGTGGGTGGGTATCTCAAAATTCAATTGAATGATTTGGTCCAATTGAATTTTTCAAAGTCTATTATTATTATTATTATTATTATTATTATCAAACTTCTACGTATTGAATTGGATTGGTTATTTCGGTGGCGGTACCTCAATTACTCCACTGAGAAATGAACCTCCACAAAACATAACGTGACTACACTTTTCATTTATTTATTTATCGGCAAAAACTGTAACTGAACCCTTATCGCAAGACAAGCTATCACAACTTTAACATTTGCAACAAAGAAGTGTTATCTTATTATAAAACTGTTACAAAGTGGAGCTTATAAGTGGATCATATTAGAGCATATTTGTAGAATTGTTTTCTTTTTTTTGGAATTTGACTTCGATAGTCATTACAATGGATTTGATACATCAAAGATGTGATAGCACGATAACTGCCAAATCAAACAAGAACATGCCTAAACTAAGAAATGAACCTCCACGAAACATAACGTGAATACACTTTTCATTTATTTATTTATGGGCAAAAACTAAACCCTTATCGCAAGACAAGCCGTCACAATTTTAACATTTGCAACAAAGAAGTGTTATCTTATTATAAAACTGTTACAAAGTGGAGCTTATAAGTGGACCATATTAGGGCATATTTGTAGAATTTGTTTTTTTTTTGGAATTTGACTACGATGTACGATAGTCATTACAATGGCTTTGATACATCAAAGATGTGATAAGCACGATGACTGCCAAACCAAACAAGAACAGGCCTAAAGCCCAACTAAACTATGACCTAAAGCCCACCTACATTATTTATGCCGTAATAACCTCAAATTCAATAGTCCAGAAATTCCACTCCTTCTGTGAATCGAACCCGGGACCTCCAGAGACCTTTGGAGTATATGTCAACACTTTAACCACTTGGGAAACCAAATGTTGACATATTTCTAGAATTGTTAACCATAAAGGTTATCGTCGGGTGGGATTCCAAGTTGAATTACATTAACTTATGTAATAATTCACCCTAGCTTGAACTGCTCAAGAGTTTCCACCATTGCATTACAGTTGATGGCACAAATAGTAGGACCAAACCCATTATTGGAAGTGATGACTGAATTGGCATTATTCATCCAAAACCACAACGACCATTTGAAGGAGATAATCGGATTTAGCAACGGGTTTCAGGAGAGTTAAGACTGAATGTGTGGTCATAGTGGGTGTCAAAGTCCCTTATTTTTATCTCTCCGGTCAAGCACCAAATCCAACAATGCGCGTTCTCCCCGAGAGATAATTTGGTCTAAAACCAAGGTTGAAAGAGCGTGCAACCAGGGGCGGAACTATGTGTAGACTAACCCAGGCTATATCCTGGGTTAGGTACTAATAGTTCCGCACCGTGAGACTAACATTATTGAGGTTTAGCCCTGCTGGTTTGAATGTGTAACTTACACACACAAGAACATGGGTTCGAATTCACCCAAGCTCAGTTTTACAAATGTTTTTTTTGAGCTCATGTTTTGGAAGGGATAGTTCAGTTTTGGCCCCCACTTGATAACAAAGTTTTGATTTGGCCCTTAACAAATATGTAACTGTCATTTTGACACTCAATTGTTTCAAAACTTCCTTTTTGCCCCCATATCAGTTTGTGCTTATTCTTTATATTTAATTTTTGTTCTTCTTTCATTTTTATTTTCTTTCATCTTCCTTGCACTACATCTTTCACTCTCGTATACTTTATATTTTCTCTCTCGTATACTTCGTCTTTCTCTCTTATTCGTCTTTCTTCGCTTTCCTTTTTTCTCTTAGTTGCTACGGGGAAATGGAGAGTCTCCTATCTTGGAATTTTTCCTCTTCATATACAAGTAGCTTAGTATGTTTGCCTTATTTTGTGTCAATTACTTGGTAAGACAAAAAAATGTCCTACTTTTTGTTTACCTCGAATCTAACTTCAAAAAATTTCTCCGCTTCTCAAATCCTAGGTATGTCTATTAGTACAAAAATAAGAAAATATTATCGTAAATGAATAAGCGTATATAAAGCAATTGTAATTGAATATAAAACGTCGTTATGTTTTGCAAGCACTAATGCCTTTGAACGCAAATTCAATATGCAAATTTTATTTAGTTAGCCCTGCCTAGAAGCAAATCCTGGCTCCGCCCCTGCGTGCAACTGACAGTTCCCCGTACAAATTGTCACCTTTGTTCACCCAAACGCCATTCAGCTATTGTGTCTCTAAATATGCCCCTTCTACAGTGAGTCTATTTGATTCCTATAAATATGACTTAAATCAACTCCAAATCTTATTTTGTTTCAATATTAGAGAGTATAAAAATTCAGAAGTTCTTTACGAGTGTTTTCATAGATTAAATCACAAGCATTCTAATCAATCTAGAAGATTATGTCACGACCATTAATTCTAGTTAGTCTAGAATATCAAATCAGAAGCACTCTAATTAGTTTAGAATATCAAGTCAGAAATGAATAATCTTTTATCTTTTGTAAAATGGATTAGAGAGAACTTATTATCTTCGTGATTTTTACAACATTAAAAGTTTATGGAGTAATATGCAAATTTGTGGAAAGAAAACTTTAAGCTACATCTGAGGCCATGCAGCACCATAAAAACACCCGAGTAATAACTTACCATCCATTTATTTATTCGTGACAGGAGAACATAACCCATCAGGATAAGACGTCACAACCTTGATCGACGAAACGAACAAGTGTGACTACTTATGGAACTATTACAAAGTGGAGCATACTAGTTGTCATGCCATATTAGGGCATTTTACACATATTTATAAACTTCTTAACATTCAAGGTTATCTAAAACTTGAATATTAAGTTGCTGACAGATATTCCTGTAGTACTTTACTCGAGACTGAACTTGGTCACGGTTTCCACCATCGCATTCCCTAGGATTGATCTTACGAATTGTCGCACCGAACCCTTGGGTTGAGACGTCATGGACATTCGTCATCCAAAACCACAAAGCGGTTTTGAACGAAATAACCCGTTCATTGGCTACGATTTCTGGATTGTCTAGACCGTTAAAACCAATATTTTGACCTGCTGCACCGTAGTTAATATTCCCTGTTATTTGCAGCGGTCCTCGTCCATAGTACTGCTTGCTAGGATTACAGGGATAAGTATTTGAGTTTTCACAGTGACTGTTGCTTTTATCTTGTTCTTCAATGAAGCAAAATCCTATGCAAACCAAACCAAAATTAAACTTAATAATTAAAGGTAATAAGTTATCTGTTGGTAGTGCATATGCTACTTATTAGTACTATATATGTCATCTCAGGACTAAAACTTGGCAATTTTTTCATTCCAGGTCGGTTTTCTAGAAGAGTTCGGTCGTTTAGCATGATATAGGAGTTGGTGTTTTAATGATAGGTCAAAACACAATATCTCTATTTCTATGTGGGATTAATCGTGGAGTCACTTTATTCTTGTCTTTCGTCAACATCAAAGTTTTGTTTTGACAATGTTAAGATTCGCCATGAGCAATTTCTTACATCGAGCATGTATTACAACAAACCAAGTCCTTTGCCACCAATCTATTGTGGTAAGTGTCATATATTTTTTGTGAGAATAGTCCCACATGGGAGAATTGATAACTAGCAACCAAGAATATAAAGTATAGGTCCTCTCCACTCATTGTCCATTGGTTTTGAGTTGGATGGCCACAAACTTAACATTTTTAACACCAATATACAGCAATGTAGTATAACTTACGTCCAGTTTCGTGTTGTGCATTTGCAAAGAAAGCAGCAATTTCATGTTTGCGGTTTGTACCTCCACCAAAACCACCGTAAGCACTGGCGGCTTCAAGAAAAGCATCACGTGAATAGAAATTCTTCCCGGCGCATGCATCGTTCTGTTCTTTTAATCCATCAAAAAAACCTTGTGTTACAATATCCCCAACACCTTGACCAACAACTGACTCAAAAAGATGTCCAAGCAGAACTACGACTGAAATAAGTTTAAAGAAATTAACAGAAACCATTTCTTTTTCTTTTTCTGTTTATAAAAGAGAAGATAAAGTTTTGGTGAGAAATCTTGGAGAAGTTTAAGAGGTATTTATAAGCAGGCGGATCGAATAATAATTTTTCATTTTTGTGGTCCTTGAAGACTTGGAGTCAAGATGGGGCAGATCTAGAGTTAAGTGTTTGATGATAGTACACCTCAGGTGGGTGGAATCTTAAAGTATCAAGACCTGTGCTTAAAAGATCCTAAAGTTTTTTGGTGATTTATCAATGTCTTTTAATGATTCTTGTAGTGTATGTAAAAAGAAATCCTAAAAGTAAAAGTATTAATAGTACATTATGATAATAAAGTAAAAGAAAAAAGGTTTATCTTCTGACGCACTGTTACAATGGAAAAATAACTATCTAAATCATTTATTTCATTAATAGAATTTAACTTTTACTATAGAAAAGTGGGGTTTAGTCAGAATTCCCTGTAAATGTTTCTCCTACAATTAAGAGGTAATGGGTTTGATTCTTGAAGGTTGTTTTTTAAGACCCATCTATAAACATTTGGTGTATATCATTTTGTATCTCTATGTTTCTTTTTTTTTTTACAGAATATCTCTGTGTTGTATATCCATGATGTATCAATTTCATGTAATAAATGACTCTTGCGGTTCTAACAAAACAATTACAACATTTTGTAAATCGAAGAAAATATTTTCTAGGTGCATATAATATCTCTATACATATATTATTTTTAGGATTATTTCCCAAATAGCCCCCAACTTTGTTACCGGTTTCCTGCCTAGCCTTTTACTTTATCAAAAATACCCAGATGACCATCTTTTTTAGTTATCGTTATAACTCGTTAAATAGTCACCATCTCTCTCTCCTCCATCTCATCACCTCTCTCTGCCACCTCATCTTCTCGCCACCTTATCGTCTTCACCGGCAAGGTCGCCCATCGGTCAATTTTCCTGCCGGCGACCTCCAGCATTAAAAAAAAATTTCCTCTCTCCTCTCTCTCTCTCTCTAAACACTTCGATGAAAGAAAACCCCTTCGCCGGAGTTAGGTTTGTTCATTGAACAGAACAGCAAGGTCTGTTTCCGAACAGACCTAGTTCATAAGGGGGGGTGCATAGTATTTTTTGCATTCCCATCAAATGTATCTTTTGTTTCGAAAAAAAACCCTTCGCTAGAGTATTTAGAGAGAGAGACGAGAGAATAAAAAATAAAAAAAAAATTTAGAGAGAGAAGAAAGAGGGGAATATTTTTTTATGTTTGTAGGTTGCCGACCGAAAAATTGGTCGCCCGGTGAAGACGATGAGGTGCCGAGAAGATAAGGTGGTAGAGAGAGGTGATGAGATGGAGGAGAGAAGGTGATGACTAGTTAACGAAGTCATGGCGGTAATTGAAAAAGTGGGTCATCTGGGTATTTTTGATAAAGTATGACACTAAGCAAGAAGTTGGTCACAAAGTTGGGGGTTATTTGAGAAATAACCCTTCCTCTTTCACGTAAACAAACATTTTCGTTAAGGAGTGAGATAATGATACATGTGATTTAGAAATGAATTTCTTAACTCTTTAATTTTCAATTTAATGTCCAACATTAGTTTGGTGTAGTGGTTGGACACCGACTCCGCAAACTGAAGGTTCCAAATTTGATTCCAAATAAATGGAAATCGAGAATTTATTGAACTTGAGAATAAATAACTTAAAGGTAGATTAAATAAGTTGCAGGCCCCATAGGATGGCATTTAAGGGCACAAGATATCTTAAATCAGGTTGTCATATTGTTTATTCAATTTATGAATATTGATGTATCTTTGTATTATCTTATCATGATGTATCAATGCCTTGTAATAACTCGTGTAGTTATATTGTCTGTTTTGGCATTTCTGAGCCCCACTTGTTAAAGACCTTAGCCGGGTTAAAGACCTTAGCCGGGAAAGGTGGTTAACTTCTTAAGAGGACTATCACCCTCCTTTTCACATCCACATAGAACAATATTTCTACATCATCTAAGATTTTTCTTTTTGTTGAAAAAACTGAGATTGTTATAACCACTTGTTTTATGAGCAGATAAGTGTCAATGAAAAGTGGGGCAACTTCATTCACAGATTTTTTTTCTCTACAGCGTCCCTAACACGCCAATATTCTACCTCCATTTCTTCTTGCCCCCCCAAACACGTCCCGGGATTAAGTTTTGGCGGTAACTGGATGTGGACCATTATCAGATGAGATATTTGAAGAGTTGGATGCCGGAAAACTATGCAACAGTATCGTGGCGCATCTGTTTCGAAAATTAACAAGTCACATGAACAAAATCCACTTATAGAAATCTATCACTTATGATTTTGTATTATTAGGATATAAATATAAATAGTAGTTTTTCGAATTGCTTTATAGCCTTTAGAATTTATAAGTGTCTTTAGAATAATTTTGGTTCGAACAGAACTAATTAGACAAATGAGTAGCTATACGCAAAAGTAGAAAACAAAAGGGGGTTAATTAAATTGTGGCAAGCAATGTTAAAGACTTCAATGGGAGGTATGCCCTATCAAAAGATCAGTAGAAGACTTGCAAATGTGTAGTCCACGGATGGGGATGGGGTGGATGAAAATGAAAAGGGTTATTTCCCTAATGGCCCCCTACTTTGTGACCAGCTTCCTGCCTGGTCCCCTACTTTACGAGAAATACCCATATGGCCCCCTTCCGTTATAACACCGTTACTCTCTCTCTTCCATTTTTTTTCTCTCTCCTCCAACATGTTTTCTCTCTCTGCCACCTTGTTAAAACCAGCCAACTCATCATCTTCTCCGGCAAGGTCGCCTGCCGACAATTTTCCGGCCGGCGACCTTCAAACCTAAAAAAAAAAAAATTATTTCATCTCTTCTCTCTCTCTCTCTCTCTCAAAAAAGAAAAAACTTTTTTCACCTCCTCTCTCTCTCTCTCTCTCTCTAAACTCCGGGGAAGGGGGTTTCCCTTCGCCGGAGGTCGGGAGACCTTAAAGGTCTGCCCGAGCTGACCTTGATCTGCTCTAGCAGATCTTGAAGGTCTGCTCGAGCTGACCTTTGAGATCTGCTCGAACAGACCTTCCAGATCTGCCGGAACAGACCTTCATGGTCTGCCGGAACAGACCATGAAGGTCTGCTCGAGCAGATCTCAAAGGTCTGCTCGAGCAGACCTTCCAGATCTGCTCGGGCAGACCTTTAAGGTCTCCCCACCTCCGGGGACTGGTAACCCCCTTCGCCGGAGTTTAGAGAGAGAGAGAGGAGGTGAAATTTTTTTTTTTTTTAGGTTTGAAGGTCGCCGTCCGGCCGGCGACCTTCCCGGAGAAGATAATGAGTTGGCGGGTTTTAACGAGGTGGCAGAGAGAGAAAACATGTTGGAGGAGAGAGAAAAAAATGGAAGAGAGAGAGTAACGGTGTTATAACGGAAGGGGGCCATATGGGTATTTCTCGTAAAGTAGGGGGCCAGGCGGGAAGCTGGTCACAAAGTAGGGGGCCATTAGGGAAATAACCCAAATGAAAATCTTATCCTGTCGAGGGGGCCACATCAAGGTCCACAGGACATCGATAGGTCACCAACACCCCGGCACTCCGGCCAGTAATTATTTGGGATGACGAGGTTTTCAGGACACTAAAAAGCGGATACACCCACAATATTTTTCCAAGAAAAGAGTCTGTATAGTTTGACTCAATCGATTGTACTTTGTCTGTTGGGTAACCACTATAAAAGCTTACGAGTACAATGTATTTAGTCCCTCGTTCTTTCTCCTACTTTGGAAGGAATAGGGATGTCAACAGGGCGGGTTTGGGACCGTTCATCCCTTCCCAATTCCGTTCTGTTAGTAAACGGGTTTCACAATAACCATCTCAATAATTAATCGGGGTAGATATTCAAATACCATAACCGTCCCAATTAAAAATTGCCGACCCGCCCCGCCCCGTTTAATATAAAACGAGTCGGGTCGGGTCGATTTCAAAGTATTTTGTTTCACAAAAGTTATTTTAGTTTGAAGTAACATAAAAATTGTTAACAAAATTTTGTAAGACTTTGAGTTTATCAATCACAAACACTACAACTACTTAAATAATATAAAACATAAAATAATTAAATTGATAATATAAGATTAAAGTTTTAGAAACATAACCTTAAATAAACTATATATTTAATATATAACATACCAATCGGTTCGGGGCGGAGTTTACTATCTAATACCAAACCCGCCCCGAACCCTATTAGTTTTTTTAACTTCATACCAAACCCGAACTATTTAATTAACGGGGCGGTAAAACCCGTCTCATTAAGAGCGGGTTTGGAAAAAAACCCTCCGGTTCGGGCCAAATTGCCACTCCTAGGAAGGAACCAACCGTGAGGTAGAAGCGTAGCAGGTCATATTCCAATAACTAATGTGACCGGAAAGTAAAGCCAAATAAACCAAGGTTAGTCGATAGAAATTTAGACATACAATGTAGGATTAGTATGTATATAACATGTCTCAATCACCAATAAATCAACACCAACAGTGAGATTTATTCCCAATAGCATACCAGAAACACCATCTATTCAAGGTTTGTGGTTCATGCAATAGCAAATAGTAGAGCAAGTGATAAATGTTATGATTGTCACTAATAAAACTAGACTTTCTCGTCCACCACCCTTTGGTGTAGTGGTAAGATATCCCTCTTAAGTTCATGAGGTCTTGGGATCAAGTCTCGATGGAAGCAGTTTATCACTAAGATTTATCCCATGTAACATAGGCACTAAATAAAGCAGATGTTGTCGAACTTTTGACTCTTTGTTGTCGGTCTTTAGGCCTCTTTAATTATTGGTTTAAAGTAGGCAGTTATCATGCTCATCACATCTTAATGATGTATCAATGCCTTGTAACGACTAACGTAGATCGTAGTCGACTTCTCAAAAAAAAAAAAAACTTGACTTTCTCAAGAAATGTGATCCATTTCATTTCAGTAAATCATCATCAAGTTACAAAAACTATACCCCTCAACAACAAAAAAAAGTTACAAAAACTATATAGGCACACGTTTCACTTTCTTAAAGGCACGGCACATTTACTTGTGCTCTAATTCGTTTACATTTCCTTGACATTCTCATCTCTGACATGCCCCCTCAAACAATTGGGCAGATAACGACTGGCAGCTTGGTGAATTTGGTGATTTGTTTTTAGCTTCCCACCTTTTTTCCGGAATTTCTTTTTGGGAAGTTTTATAGGGCCCTCCCACTTTTGTTAAAAGGCCTCCCCATGAATTCATTGACTTGGTAAATAGTCATTGACCTTGTTTGGTTAAAGGGCCCCCCATACAATGGTTTAAAAATACCCACTTTAAGGGTGTATATCACCCACATTAGCAATCTACACATCTTAACCCTAAATCTCTCCAAAACTCAAATCCCTAAACATTCATCTTCTTCCACTTTGTTGATAACCAAACTTTTAAAAAACTAAACATAGGGTTAGAGGAAGATAAAAGAGGAAGATGAAAAGAGGGAAAGAGAACGAGAGAGAAATCGAGAGAGAATGAGGGAGAGATGAAAATGGCGTTAGTGATAGAGTTGAAAGATTTTACAGAGAGTGAGAGAAGATAAACTGAAGAAGAAGATGAAACAGAGCTACTGGTCCAATTTTCGGTGGGCTCAGGCCGAATTATGCAATATTATTTAACGTGGCAAAAAACCCCCCTCCAAGATAGAAGGTAAAAAACCACGGGACCTAGTCCACAAATCTTCCACTATAATTAAATAATGGGTTACACAACTCTTCACCAAAACTATGGTGGATAAACTGAACAAAGAAACAAAGAAATAAAAATCTCTTACTCCGTAGGATCTGAACAAATCCTAGATTACCAAAAGGTTGAAGAAGATAACCACAAACTAAATTGCTTCACAAGATTAAGAATCTTCTTTTCTTCAAACCAATATTCTGCTCTTTCAAGGCTCTTTCAATCTCTCTTGAAAGAACCACTTCAGAAATCTCTCTTTCTCTGACTTCTCTTTGTTCTGGAAGTTGTTGTAAAGAATCTCTTCCCTTTCATTCCCTTTTATAATGATAAATAAGGAGGTTTACCAATAGAAATAGGAATTCCTTTTTAGGCTTGAAAAAATAGAAACTTCTATTTTTTCCCCAAACAAGGAATAAGGGAAATCCTATTCCAACTAGGAGTCCTTTTATTATAAGGAGGGACCCCAACAAACTCCCCCTCCCGACTTGTGAAGAGGGACCTACCATCCCCAAACCTGCAACATTGCTACATATCTCATGCTTGCCTTTGGGTAATGGTTTTGTCATCATATCTGAACCATTGTCGTCAGTATGGATTTTCTCGATCTTCAACACCTTTTCTTCAAGAACATCTTGGATCCACTGGTATCTCACATTTATATGTTTGGACTTTGAATGAAAACTAGAATTCTTACTGAGGTGGATGGCGCTCTGACTGTCGCAATGAATAACATAATTATCTTGTTTCATACCAAGTTCTTCTAACAGCCTCTTCATCCATAACATCTCCTTGCAACATGCTGTAATGGCAATATATTCTGCCTCAGTAGTAGATAAAGCTACACACTTTTGTAATTTAGATTGCCATGACACTGCTCCCCCCTGAAAATGTAAATAAGTAGCCTGATGTAGACCTTTTAGAGTCTACATCTCCTCCCATGTCTGCATCTGTGTAACCAACTAATACCGGCTTATCATTACCAAAACATATATGAGCTTTAGAATACCTCTAAGATACTTCAGAATCCACTTCACTGCTAACCAATGCTCTTTGCCTGGATTAGCAAGAAATCTGCTTACTACTCCAACTGCAAATGCAATGTCCGGTCTTGTACACACCATTGCATACATCAAGCTTCCTACAGCTGAAGCATAAGGAATTTTCTCCATTTCTTCTTTCTCACTTCTAGTTGATGGACACTGATCACGAGTCAACTTGAAGTGACTGGTTAATGGACAACTCACTGGTTTTGTTTTGTCCATATTGAACCTTTCTAGAACCTTCTAGATGTATCTTTCTTGTGATAGCCAAAGTTTTCCAGCTTTTCTATCACGAGAGATATGCATGGCAAGAATTTGTTTTGCTGGACCCAAGTCTTTCATATCGAAATAGTTGTTTAGTTCTTTCTTTAACCTGCTAATTTTATTAGCATCTTGACCAACAATCACCATATCATCAACATAAAGTAGAAGTATAATCAAATCTCCATCAGGAAATTTATGAATGAAAACACAATGATCTGAAGCCGTCCTGTGATACCCTTGATCTTTCATGAATGATTCAAACTTTTTGTACCACTGTCTTGGTGCTTGTTTCAGCCCATATAAACTCTTCTCTAACTTACAAACCAAGTGTTCCTTACCTTTAACTTCAAACCTTGTTGGTTGTTCCATATACACATCTTCCTCCAAGTCACCATGAAGGAAAGCGGTCTTGACATCTAGTTGTTCAATTTCTAGGTTCATACTTGCAGTCAATCCCAATACTAACCGTATAAAGGACATCTTCACCACCGGAGAGAAAATCTCATCAAAATCAATACCCTTCTTCTGTCCAAATCTTTTCACCACTAGGCGTGCCTTATACCGTGGTTGTGAATTTCTTTCTTCGGTTTTGATTTTGAAAACCCACTTATTTTTAAGAAATTTTCTTATTCTTAGGTTTTTCAACCAACTTAAAATTGTTGTTCTTATGCAATGATTCAATCTCATCTTGCATAGCTTTCAACCACTCCTTCTTTTGTTCATCATCTATGGCTTCTTCATAACACTGTGGTTCTCCACTATCTGTAACCATCACATACTCGTGTGGAGGATACTTGGTAGATGGTGCTCTCTCTAGTCGATCTTCTCAATTCAGCTGGTGCTTCATGTTGAACTTCCATTCCTAACTCAACATCATCACCCATAGGAACATCTTCATGAGCTTCATCTTCATGATTTTGTTCTTCACCTGCATTATCATGCATAACCTTAGAAGAGATATGTGGATCTAGATCAATGAGATCATTACTATGATTCTCATGCTTCTCAACTTTCCCGAAGTCATCAATAGTTTGATTTTGAAGGAAGACCACATCTCTACTTCTAATAATCTTCTTATTGACTGGATCCCATAACCTGTATCCGAATTTCTCATCTGCATAGCCTAAAAAGATGCATTGCTTGGCTTTATCATCAAGCTTTGCTCTTTGATCTTTAGGTATATGCACAAAAGCCCTGCAACCAAACACCCTTAGGTGTCCATAACTGGCTTCTTTCCCAGCCCACACTCTCTCAGCTACATCTCCATCTAATGGTGCTGAAGGTGATAAATTGATCAGATAACATGCAATACGCATTGCCTCACCCCAGAAGCTTTTAGGCAGCTTTGCTTCTGAGAGCATACATCTGATCATCTCCACAATAGTGTGGTTCATGCGTTCTGCTACACCATTTTGTTATGCAGTTTTGGGAACTGTCTGTTCATGTCGAATACCTTGGGTTTTGCAATACTCTTCAAACGACCCGATGTATTCTCCTCCATTGTCAGTGCGAATGCACTTCAATGGTTTTTTTTGTCTCCCGTTCTACCATGTTGTAGAAATTCTTGAAAACTGTAAGTACCTGATCTTTGGTCTTTATGGCATATGCCCAAACTTTTCTGGAAGCATCATCTATAAAAGTAACGAAATACAAAGCACCACCAAGTGTTTTGACCTTTAAAGGTCCACAAACGTCAGAATAAACGAGCTCCAAAACACTGGATTTTCT
>BEHA01004199.1:176381-186569 GCA_002897215.1 Eschscholzia californica subsp. californica
TCATTTTGTGGTTGTTGGTGGTTTATTTTATTTTTTTCGAGAAATCGACTACGATCTACGTTAGTCGTTACAAGGCATAGATACATCATGAAGGTGTAATGAGCACGATAATTGCCTAATTTAAACCACAGTGAAGGAGGCCTAAAGTCCGACAACATGAAAGAGGCTTAAAGCCCGATAACATGAAAGAGACTTAAAGCCCGACAACGTGAAAGAGGCCTAAAGTCCGACAAATTTATTATATTATTTACTTTATATATTCCCTAAATTACATATGATAAATCTTGATGACAAACTGCTTCCACCGAGACTCAATCCCACGACCTCATGGGTTTAAGAGGGTGTCCAACCGCTGCACCAAAAGGTGGTGGATGGTGGTTAATATTTTAATTCGCCTACACCTCCACTGCTTACAAATGACACGTGCCCAGATCGTTTTAAAATAAGAAATACCTAAATCATTTCCAACTCATGAGAGAATTTGTAAGTTTTTTCCTCGAAAATCTCTTATAAACCTTTACCTTTCATTGTTTTCCATCTCATCTCATTTTTCAAATTTTTTAGAACCTATTTTCTAAAGTTTGATGGCCACAGAGGTATTCTTTTTTTTGAATTGTCAACGTACTTTAAACCCTTGACTCCTCGGGTAGAAAACTAAACCTCTTACCATTCCGATCAAGAGTTGTTGGCATGGCTATAGAGGTACTTTTTTTCATTAAAGTTTTCAAATCAAATTCTCTTCTCACAACCTCTCTCTTTTCCAGGAGATGTATTTAGATATTGAAATAAAAAGTTATTCATGGAGAAAAGTAAATTAAGATATTAAGTAAGAGTATTTTTTTTGAATAATTAAACTTTCGAAACTCGCCCTTAAAATAAACACGCAGTCGTATTCAAGGAAAAAAAAAATGAGCCTGGTAATATTTTTTTTCATATAAATACATCCAAAGCAAAATGATGGAGATACCACTTATATTGTGAGAGGAGAAGCCGAGAAGGTGTTTACAATTACTAAAGCTTATTTTGTAAAATACGCATTAAAACTTATGATCAACCTTTATTTTGTAAAGTTCTTAGGATTGTAGGTACAGGAAAACTAGATGAGTGCAATAGATTGTTAGCTCCCACATCCAAGGGCGGAGTCAGGATTTGAAATTACACAGGACTAGCCTAATTTTTTATGACTAAAATTTTTCTTACGGTAAATATATAGTCGCCGAAAGTAACATGTGAATGCAATTTTTGATGTCAAAGTACAATTTTACAGCATTATTGACACAAACCATATATGAAAAGTAAGAGCATACCTATTAAGAATGCGAAGTTCGTTCTTTACAATTATATCCGTTATTTTGTCCAAAAGACTACCTATACAATACGATAGTTGGGAACCCATTACAACTAACATGTAGTGAGAGTATCTCAGCTGGCATCAACGTTATGCTCATTAAGGGTTTCCTGCAACTATCTCTTGTATGGGTAATAACGAAATCATGTTCTGATCAAATAAGCCACAGAGACATCATATTGAGCTGAAAGTAGTTGATGTTACTAACTGTATATGCCTCAACATAGATCCACTTTTTCTATACCATTTTGAGCAACTATACCGTGATTAGGGAAACAGTAGTTTTATGCTTAACAACTTTTTGGTTTCCTAACAATCTAAACATGAAACACAATTTATTTATAAACAAAAGAATCCTAGACACTTCTGTAGTATCGAATCTAGGTTCGGATAATTACTCCAGAGCATGAAAGTTTGAATAATTGGGTGGTCTCAGTTCCTATATTACTGGTTATTTGAATTCCAAGAGAGGAATCCTTGTAGCTACTGATGTTTATTGTGAGCAAAATGAACAAATTGACAAGTATAAGAACAAATTGTACACAATTATTAGGGCAAAATGAACAAATTGTACACAAGGCAAAATGAAAATTATAGACATAATAATGTTAGAAGAAAGATTACTCTAGACAGTAGATAACCAAGCATAAATCCCTTGATTACTAGTTTTTGTTTATTAAGAACCCTAGATTTTACTTTGAAGTTTGAATCTTCCATTTATATATGCATTAGAGAGAGATGATGATGGTAGGGAAGATGAGAAGGAGAAACTGATTAAGAGCTCTGATGAATTCATGGTCTGATCTCTCTCCCTCTCTCACGGATTCTTCTCGGTTGAAGACTTGAAGTCCAAAACGCTCTTTTACTAAATTAACCCTACCAAGTGTAATATTGACAGAAGTATCCCTTGCTGCAACCAGGGATAGTCTGCCCTTGCCCACATCACAAGGCTACCTATGAGTGCAATATCATTTTCACACAATCACCTTTTTAATCAAACTTTCTTTCTCTGTCGGAATTTCCTTCTCATTATCTCTCCTCGACCTTTATCAATATAGTTCAAATCTACCAAAACTTGCAGCACTTGTAGAAGTGAGTGAACTCATGTTAGGAGTTCATTATCGAATTAGTTTTCTCCAACATCTCAAATTTTAAATTAAATATAGAACAAAAAAAAGATATAATGATGTAGCCACATATTTGAGAATATGTTCTTATTTAGCATCAAACTATTTTTAAAACAATACGATTATTATAATATAATATTGTTTCAGTCTCACAACATTCACTTTTTTCATGTAGGAGCATAGGATAAGTATGAAAAACCAAAATAATGTGTTGGACCAACCATTTTAACCGACATCAGCAGAGGGTGTAACTTGTAAGGGAACTTCTACAGCGGGCTGGGTTACTTGCAATCAAGACCACACCGTAGATAAAGCCCAATTCTTAGCTTATGTAGGCCCAACACAACACAAATGTCAATTAATGGTGTGTTTAGACTTTAGATAAATAACTCGTGAATGGATTTTAGTAAATCTTACGAACGTAAATATATAGGAGTGATTAGTAATCATATCCATTTTAAATTAAACAAGAAAAAAAAAAGCTATATTTGGAGATTAGAGCTCAGGTTACAAATTACATTGTCAATTGGTGAACTACAAGTTTGAAGGGTAGAAAGACGCATGTGCTCATGAAGAACTTGAAATTGGGAGCAGATGTACAGAATCCAAGAGAACTAATGTGTGCACTCCAAGTATTAAGAAGAGCAAACAATACAATGTAGCAAAATAAAGCCCTTTGAAGGGGACGTGAAGCTTAACTGCTAAACTATGTGTTACTTGATGGCATGGAGAAATGATAAAGTTACTTAGAATTTCTTCCTCAGAGGATGACATGTTTCCTCATCTGGATAAAAAAACGGTCCTCGTCGTAGTTAAACTTTGAAAAAACTTTATTTTTTTAGTGAAAAATGAGACATTATGTCATCCTCTAAGTAATTGTACCATCACCCATGTTAATAACATGCGATATATTCTTTTTTTTTTGCAGCCATGAGGGGAAATTCAATCAAGTGAACTTTTGGGTTAAAAAACAAGGTGGCCAATATATGGACAAACACAAGTCTTATGTGGACAACAATAATGGGCGTAAAAATAATTTTTTCCTTCATCATCTAAGTCTTTGGCTGCATCGTTTCTTTCTCTCTAAGAATGTACTACTGTAAAACAATGGTTAATATATAACTCAAATAGTCATTGACAAGGTGAAATAAAATCTTCCCTTCATACATAAATCATTATGTTTCCTACTTCTGGCACCTTTTTTTTTCTTGAAAAGATTAGTTAGAAGAGATAGAGAGAGTTTTCTATATAATAGGGTGTTTGTGTTGTTGAGATCTGATTGTTTCTCCTTTGTTTACAGACGAGTTAGGGCTCACTCAAGCAATTGTTATAAGGGTATATAGTTGTTGGTGTGTGCTCACTTCTCTTTCTGTCAGTCTTTGGCGGCCGGAATCTCAATATCTTCCCTATCTCTCTCTACTGTTTAAGTATCATCTAGTTGGTTGAAGAAGGGAGTCAGTATTTGCGGTTGATGAACCATGAGGGGAAACAAAAATATTGCATCGACATGTCAGTTAATCAATAAAAAACAGATTGTAGCCAAAAGGGATATGTTCCCAACTTTTGAATCACAAGTGTTCACTAAGTTTCTTGTTGTAGGATGAAGAGAAGAGGAGAAACAGATGGTGTTTTTTTTTTTAAATTTTGTCTTCATCTTCATGATCTTCATGAAAGACCCATTGTGAAAACTGCATCTACGATTACTAACAAGAAGAAAAAAGTTCTACCTAAGGAGGTTTATGAGTCGATTGTCCATATATGAATTTCATTTGTCCCTTCATGGATTGTTTGTACACCCAATTTTAGTTGTCCGCATAAGAAATTCGTTTGTCCACGTATTGGCTACCAAAAACAAACATGTCTCCTAAATCATTCTTAATTGACTAATTCTTTATACTGTAAGATTTTTATTTATTTCCAAAAGATTCCACCTGACAATTACTGTTTCGACAATGCACACTTGATATCACTGCCGTCGAAATTTGTTGTGTTTACCGGCCGACAATATGTTTATTCAGAACCATGCAAACGGATGGTTTTGAATATATGTTTATTCAGAACCATGCAAACAGATGGTTTCGAATACTTGAAACAAATTTGCACTTCTAAAAGAACTATTGGATTAGGTGGTGAGGGTTGGAGACCACTCTCATGTTGGCCGGTGAACGGAGCAAATGTTGACAGGGTGAAACAGCGAGTATAAGATAGTCGATAACTCTGGTGTTCCACTTTTGTTATTCGACAAAAAAAAACCTTTGAAAAGAAGAGAAGTATTAACAATTAGGTAACATAATTCTAATCATCTTTCTCTTCCTCCTTTCCATGTTGTTAGAATTGTAACTGACAGGTTGTGAATCTTCCTTCTGTAGTTTGATATTTAGATAGAAACTAATTAACAACAAATCACTTATTTAAGGGTAATATAATCCCATTTTTCTTTAAGTCTGGTTTTGAGTTTTAAAAACACATATAACTCCATCTTTAGGTTTTGTACTGAAACAAGTCAATATTGCATAAGGTAACAAAGAAAAGAAAAATAGAACGAAAAGAAAACCAAAATCTTAATATAATTGAGTTCTCTGTTTTTTACATTTGAATTTCAAGAAATATAAACTCTTTTAGAGCAATTTTCAATTGTTTTTTTCTCCCTATTAGTATTCTCAAACCTAATCTTCATCCGAAAGACCGAAACCATTCAGAAATTTCGCTTCTTAAAGTTTTTTCCATAGATAAAACGCTCTTCTGATGATTCGATCTGCAGACGATCCTTCGGCATAAGCACTGATGGCGTTCAGGAGACTCGTAAATTTCTCACCTTCATCCTATAATTTTAAGAGCATAAATGATCATTTTGTGCTGATCTAGAGAATCGAAAATTTAGAATTTTACAGAGGAAGGTGTACGAACCTCTGGTTTCCTTAAAACGAGATCGGTTGTCGTAAATGGAACCATGTAGAAGGGAAGATCCGATCGCAAAGTCACCTGCGGATTTTGCAGTATATATATTGTGAGGACATTGTGAAAAGAGAAAATAATTATTATGGAAGATAAATGAGATGAGAACAAGTTTACCAAGTTCTTGCTTAAGATAGCTTGATCGGCATTTGATATCAAGGTCTGAAAAATAGTAAACGTGAGAAAGAGAATGTATATTATAATTGTTAACGATGTTGCAAAATGAAAAATTTAATCGTTAGTCTGTTACCTTTCTTATGCGCTCCTCCTCTACTTGATCGACACACTCCAGCAAGTTCTCCAAAGTACCTACCAATTTATGTAAATGATTCAATAATGTAATGATGATCGTTACGGAAGCACCACCATCTTTCTCGTATATCTATATATATATACCAAATTACTTATCGAGATTTCGAATCAGAAGACGAAAGCATACCAAATCTAGTGATCAACTTTAGAGCATGTACATCCCCAATACCGTCGACTCCTGCATATTCGATACCATTTAGCTGGTCTTTATGATCATCAATATTTGATCCATTAGTTTATTACCTAAATTTAAGCCCAGAAAGGAACTGAACCTGGAATGTTATCACTTTTGTCACCGGTGAGTGAGGCCATGTCGATAAACTGGGAAGGCTTCAGAGCTCCATATCTTTTTGCAAAGTCCTCCAGTCCAAATGACACCATCCTAGGTAGCAGCAATCATATCTCATAAGCCCCAACTCCGAAGGCGAAAACAAATTTCTTTAAATAGTCAAATACTATGTTTGCTTGGACGAACAGAAACTCCTTCGTCAGAGTCTTGCCCAATCTCAAGGAAATTTAGGTCCAAAAGTCAATTGAATAGCTTGGACTAATTTGAAATAAAATATGCAAGGATGTATGATCAAAAACTGAATTGAAATATAAGAAATCGTAATAATTTACTTCGCTCGTGTTTGAATGATCTCTTTTGAACAATGAAGAGATTAGACCCAATAACAATATACTAAGTTATCAAGACACTAACTCTGATCCACGTGAAGCAATTCGAAGAAGCCGTAATGATGGTGATATAATCTGAAAGAAATCTTTGTCAGGGGAGACAACTCGTACCTGTGATGAACAATGTCAGCATCAGTACATTACATATATATTACCTATATATGTATATATATATATATATATATATATATATATATATATATATATGCAACCTACATGTGGCCCATTTATTGCATACAATCTCCCAAAAAGCATAGTGCTCCATTAAACTAAATTGCCCTTGAGCTTCTTACCGTATCTAGGTTTAGTTAAAAATTACCAAAATTTCGAAGAGAATCACAAAACCAATGCATTTATATGCACTTAAAATGCCCAAAGTTTCTCCGAGAATCAAGATGACAAAATCATCGAAGAAAACTACCTTAAAACCAGCAGAAACACTATTTACAGCCAAAGTTCCGATTACATCATCAGCTTCAACACCTGGCACCTGGTTTTAAGTTCACTTGTCAGTTTCAAGAACAGTTTGTTTTAAATGGTTATTATAGCTCAACTATAAGTCTATAAGACTATAAGTTCCAATTACCTCAATTACTTGGATAGCCATAGCCTTGATTGAAGCTTTCAAATACTGAAGTCCCTGAACTACCGTATCAGGTGTAGGATCACGGTGACCCTTGTAAGCTGGATACAAGGTGTGACGAAAGTTCAAGCCTTCAAAAAGTGCAAACAGAACAGTTAGCCACAAAATCAAGTTATCCTCCTTAAATAGATTGTTCAATCTTTCAAAAAGAAAAAATACACTATGTCCAAAAGTCATATAACAAAAAAGTAGGTTTGAGACGAAAGCAAGAGGAACCTTTTTCTATTTCTTGAAGAAAGAAAAAGAAAGAAATCATCGGATACACTCATTTTAAGGATTATTCCGATCCATTCGTGCTCTGTTCGGATATAGCTAACACAAATCTGCAAATTATTTTTGTTCTTTCTTTTCCCAGCAATCGGAATAACATTTAATATGTCTATACCCGACTACCCAACCACACTGACAATTCCAAAAACCTCTGGTACTACCTTAGAGTTATCCAAACGCCAATAGGAAAAAAAATACAACAAATCAAAATCGTACCTTTTGCTTTATAATTTTCTGTGTACGGAACAGAACTACGACCAAAAGGAACTCCTGAAAAGAAAAGTTTTTCTGCTCAAATTTTACTTGAAATACATCTCCAGACACCGAAAACCCAAATCTCTCCAAATAATTCTCTCCGACTCCAAAGAATTGACCCGCCCACACTAATCACAGACTCACAGTTCACTCCATATGACAATCTAGATCACCTAGATATAAGATCAAATGGGCGAAAAAAAATCATAAAGCGCATGTCCTTGAGTCCTTCTACAAGAATATACTCTCAAATAGTCAAATTACTTCTTAGAGAAGTATAATATGTTTGATGAACTCAATGAGTAAAGGCTACTAAAGCGAAAGACAAATGCACGCAAAAACGCAAAATGACAGAAGCGAAATTAGAAGAGCCTAGACTAAAACTAGTCGACCAGTGCAAAACACCTAAAGCCCATGTATTGAGAGCATCTGAGAATGTAATAATTTCTATAACGTACAATAAATCTCTGACAACTCTGGGAGTGGGGAAAAGATTTCATATCGAAAGCGAACGTGTAATCACGATCCTAAACCCTGGGAAGATTAATTAGTTTAAAAGCCACTACTGCACTGAATTTCTCCTAATTACGTTTCTTTCCTTCTTTTTCTTTTCCCCTTATTTGAGGGTTAATTTCTTTTAACAGGGGCAGTTGAAACAAATTCCATGATCTAATGAAACCATAAAAACTACATCCTCAATTTCGAACAGAAATCCGAAGTGTTGAAAATTTAAAAATCCTACTCAAGGCATGTACCAAAGCTCGAGCATGTCTTTTTCCAAGCTCAGCCAAATTGGATTTCATTGAGCAAGAATGACCAAATAGAAATTACAGTTCAAAATTTGAACATAGAAGAATCAATTAGACAGGAGACCCACAATTGTAGCAAAGTAGGTGACATCCTCGGTTATGATCCTATTAGGTGGAAAACTCTAATCATGAACACTAACGAAAAGGAGAAAAAAGTAAATAAAATAATAAAACAGAAAGGAGATAACCGGACAAATAATGTTACCGACATAGATATCTCACCATCATGGTCGAACACCACCTGCATCGAGAAAATGGTTATCAGACACCAACTTAGAACTACTGAGTGAATGTTATTAAGGCAAGATTAGCATACAAACACCAATAAAATTGAAGGTCAAGAGATTTAAGTAAGGGCAAAACTTCTTTTAGGATGACAACAGCTACCAAGTATCAACTACCAAGTACATCTCATACTAAGTTATGGTGAACATAAATTGGTTGAAGAAGAAATTTAAAGTACATCACATTAGGTTATGATGATCTTAAACTGGCCGGCATACATTTTTTAAACTTAAAAACTGGTTGAAATACTTCAAGTCTAAAATAGAATAATAGGGTTTAAATTTCAAGTATTATCTCTTTCTCTTGTTCAGAGCAATAGTATATTATAACCTATCTAAGCCAGAGTATAATTAACTTATCGCTCACGGCAATATAATTGACTAACCAAAAGACATGATGAAACTTGCTTCAAGTCTCACCATGAAGCAAATTCATTAAAACCAAACATGAGAAGGAACTAATTCAAGTAAAACAAATTCATTTTAAGGTAAAAAAGGCAAATGACGTTTCGATATAAGAAAATAAAGAAATGGTAATACTTGATAAATGCACCAGATTAATTTGCAATTGAGATAAGAGGAAAGGCTTACCGCAACATGAGAAGGAACTAATTCAAGTACATCAATAATCTGGAAAAATATAATGGATGTCAGTAGTGGCAAAAATAGTAATGTTCACAACTTAATTGAAGCAATGACTTCAGCGAATATATTTACATGAACTCATCTAATTTGAAAGTTGAGCTAACTAGATATTGGTCTCTCTGGAACTCGGGGAAGGAAACTTCGAAATTATCGTCCAGACAATGACATTGTCCAAAAGCATGAACTAAAGCCTCAGTTTACGATTCAAGCTATAGGAGTAGCGGATTACTTACAAGGGATAAAGCTGTGAATATTGTCAAGACCCAGTCCCCATTCCCATCAGCATTTGCATAATGCCCATGGTGCAACTTGGCTAATCATGGTCACAGAACACAAAATCCAATTGTAACTTGTAAGTATTGAAAAAAATTAGGGAAAAAATGAAAGAAAAATACAGAAGCAAACTAGATACACTAACTTCAAATCCTGCTTCTACACAAAAAAAGGTAAACGGCACTATTCACTAGAAATATTATATATCCACTATTGGAAGTGTAGTAGTATTATGAGATAACCACAAAGATATCCTGTTGCATACTGATAAGCCTTAACTCAAACCTTGTTCGCTACAGATGTACCAATTACCTTGTAATTGTTTATCAAGTAGGTCCAAATATCTATATATGATGAGAACTTTCATGAGACTCTTAGTTAAGAGTTATAGTGAACCCAAAACCACAAATCAAATGTTCCATCAAAATACCATTTAAAACGTTCTAAGGAAGGTACTATTATACATTAAATGCAGTAACAAAAGATACCTAGCATCTTGTAGTAAGCTCTATACATGATCGATGTACCATCAATGAGCATAACTCGCCCATTAGAAGTATCAAGATTGACGTCTCTTTCACTAGACTTG
>BEHA01004199.1:187415-198101 GCA_002897215.1 Eschscholzia californica subsp. californica
GTTTGAATGAACGGAAAAATTACCGCCGGCGAAAACAATGGAAGCAGAATCCCCTTCTCTATCCGCTTGTTTCTTGTTAGATAAGAAGCTCCCTCTTAGAAGCATTTCACAATATGTATTTCTACCGCCACTTTATTTTCTTACACCTTGCTTACACAGTGATGGTGTAACTTCGAGTGGTCTAAGATTGGGACGGCATAAGGCCCATTGGCCCAGGACCATTGGCTCAGGCCCACTTCCGCAGGCACCCGTGAGGCCGTGACAGAATGAGGTAGATGGCACCAGGTAACGGGTCGAGCCTGTCTGGCCTACTCAAATTTGTGGGTTGGGCACGGGTATGAGGTCCTTGTCGAGCCTCATGGCTATGGTTGCATGTCTATCTGTCCACCCTAATACACCATACCTGCCTCACGATATATACCACTTGTTATAACCTTTTTTTTTTTTGTTGAAACCACTTGTTATAATTGGGAAAGATCTTATAAACTAAACAGGTGGGTGACATCGTGACGACATCCACTCCGATCTAGGCCAGCCAGAGTGAAGAGGTATGGCGCCGCGCCTTTTACCCTTTCTGACTTTTTAACCTATAACTATCCGCATTATTAGCTATAAATATTCGCAACGACCTCCATCGAGGTCTGGTCCACGCCTCAATTAGTATGTCTAAAGTAGACATTGAGACAGTTGCAACAACAAGCTTCTCGGCCCCGTTAGGCCATTTGCCAATCGTAAGCCTAGCCAAACCTATTGATGTTCATAGAATGTGACAGACACTTTCTAAGTTGTGCTTACAGCACCATGTAGAACGAGTCCCTCCTCATTGCCTAGAATGGCTCAAAGCTTGCAATGGTGGCATCGAACGCCCAGAGCCTCCACACTTTTATTTTGTCTGAAGATCGAAAATCGTCTAACTCAAACTTTTTAACTTGAAATCTCTTCAATGAATGCATCTCGCATACATTGTTGGGGCCAAAATGACATTATAGTTTAATATTGGGCGCAAATTTTATTCCTAAAAGCCACAAAAGCCTTTGAGCCCCACAAAACATTATCTGAAGGCAAGGGAGATACCTAATGAAAGTACATTGATAAGCATCATCACCAAATCTCTCTCCAAAAATGTCTCCCTATCTTTCTCAATCATAACATTTATGTCCCCAATCCACTTCTCTGTCCTTTGAATAAACAATTCAATTAAAGAATAAATTATATTGATATCCAACTCTTTATTGGTCCAATTTTGTTTAATTTGGCCCGCCTTGTTTATTCAAACAATGCCTACAACTATATGTACAAACAAAGTTTAAATTGTTGGATTAGAAATTCAAGTTTGACTTGATAGAGAACTATGATTTGATAACACTTTCCTTGATAAAACTACCTACTCCTTTCATCTTTTCGTGATTCATTTATCTATTATTTTTTATATTTTGAGTTGTGATAAATACCGCTAACAATGGAACAACATTAGGTCTTCACTTTTGTGTGAAAATCGGCAATTATAAAAATGAAAGATGATTATTACTACAATAAATAGATTCAGAAACAAGAACAAAATTTTATTAATATAAAAAATGATATATCACAAAAAAATACCATTAATAACATTTATTACACCGATTATTACGACTTTTCCACAAAAAAACAAGAATTGATGTGAATATAGTACCATCTTACCACAACTGTAATTATCAACAATCATATACACGCATATATATGCTCCCAATCCACTTGTTTGTCGTTCGAAGGAAAATTCAAGATAGAAAAAATTATATTAATATCAACTCTGCTAGTTTATGTTATCTATTCAAATCATACATAAGAAAATCATAGATATAGTTGGATTAAAGATTCAACTTTGACTTGATAGACAACCATTGTTTTAATGATTTTTTTTTCACTAGAACTACCTACTCTATTCACATTTTCTTGATTCTTTAAGATCATCTGTCCCTTAGTACTTTGTATTTTCAAGACTGTGACGAACGTCTAGAATTGTAAAACTACATTTCTATTTTTTCCAAAACAATATTCAACATAAAGAAACCATTACAACAGGAAAAATCACCATTAATGACATTCATAACGCCAATTACTGTGAGTTTTTCAGTAACAAACAAAGCAATACCATTTCTGAGAAACTAATAAAGCATAACTTGAGCCTTTCGAGCGCAATCAATATCGCCCATCACGAAGAAATGCACTAGGTTGTGAAGTAATATTATGCAGTTGTTTATTTAAGAATAATCTCACATGGAAAAATATAATTTGGTAACAATAATATAATGTGTAAGTTTTCTCGACTCATTGCTGGTAGATTTTGAATTTGATGACGACAAACTTAACATGATATTTGAGTTAATTAGCTCCGCGAAGAAAAAAATATAGTGTATAAACCATCTTTACTCATTATCAATTGCTTTTGAGTTACATTCCCCTAAATTTAACCGTTTTTACTCTTATATAGCCCAAATATATTAAAATTTTATATGCCTTTGCTCTAACTCTAATTTGATTTATATTATGAACACATCCCACTTTCAGCACACCGTGCAATTTGTGACTGGATTATTTCGACGGCATATATGAATGCCGCCAAGGAAAGCATTGTTTTTGCACAATTCTTGCGTTCTGTCGAAAATAGTATGCAGTAGCGATATCTTCTCTCCTGCACCGTAGAGATAACATTGATGACGCAACGGGGGGAATCTCACATCCCATGATAGATGCATCATGCATGGAACAATAGTGACCTCTCCTGTATATGCACACACGCCCATACCCTAAGTTCTCCACTTTTTTTTTTTTTTGATGAGGGCCTAAGTTCTCCCCTTGATAAAAGAATATGAACAACAACTAATGAGAAACATTTTTAATATGATTACATGGGTAAGTGGGCAACCATTTCGTTTCTTTTTAATTATATTCCATAGCCACAACTCTTAAGGTTGAACCAACAATATATGATTTAAACCTAATGGTCCTTTTTGTAGGAGCCAAGTAAACTCAAGCACTTAACGGAATCTACCTTTCAACAAAAAAAAAAGTAAACTCGAGCACGGCGTTCCTAATCAAGAATTAGTTGTTTAACCTAAGTATTTGTTTAATAATGCTAAATTGCTATCTTTCTCAGCCACCTTAATGAATATCTCTACCTTTTATAATTCCCCCCACATCTTTTGGTGCTGGTGGAGGTTGGGTGGATTAAGTAATTTGTTAGCTTTCTATTCAAAAAGTTAAGTTGATAGTTGACACTACCCACTCCACACAAAAACAAAACACAAAATCTAAACAAATACATACAAAAATGATCTCAAGTTCAAACCCCTCTTTTTTTGCCTAAGAAGTTATCAACTTTTCCAATTTTCTTTTTCTTTTTATAATGAGTAGATTTTTTTGTGATGAAACACATTTCTTCATAGCGCCACATATTTACCAACCGTATAACCCCTTCCACTCGCTAGTTTGATATGAATGGTCGCAAAAATCTACGTAAATTAAAACAACTTTTTACGGACTTTTAAATCGCGGCATATGACTAACAAATTCATATTTGTAGGTTCATATTTCTACCCTATGATTATAGGTGCTATTTTCGACTTTATTATACATCATAACATCTCTATTATTATAATACAATGTCTCCTTAAAATATAAAGTAGTATCCATAATTTATTTCTTGAATCATTCCTTACCAGTACCATAGACTTTTTATTCTTGTGTATTTATTATTTGTTTTTCTAGTTTTTTGAATTTAGTTCATTTACTATATCTTTATTACAACAAGCCCTTTATTAAACATTTTTTATAATAAAATATTAATTCCATATTTCTAAATTATTACAGTTCTTATACAATACAAAAAAAGACTATGTTCAAGCACAATAATTGATGTAAGACCTTAGGACATGCATTATTTAATTCCTTGTCCTTAATCGAAATATTAATACTTTCTCTCTCTAATTTATACTATTATTTAAGGGAATATAATTTTTGTGTAAACACACAGCAATCCTCCCTCATCTCCTACTTATCCTCCCAAGTCCCACCCAACCCAACTAGTCGTTGCTATTTCCACCTCTTTGTCCCTCTATCAAAGCCCTCATCTTATCTATATATATAAAATGATCCATATACTAATGATGGTCTATATTACTAAAATGACACTCTCATAAAGAGTATTGTCCCACCATTTGTGCAAGTACCATGGAAACTTCACATGTTCACAAAGAGGATCAGACTCTTTATATTGGCATTCCATTTACCACATACTAATAGTATTTCATGCATTGTCAAATTAATTTTTTTTTGTACATGATCAACTATCTACTCATTATTAATCGTTTAAAAGTAGGAATATACTTGTACCATAAGATAATTTTTCATACAATCAATTCCGTTTAAGTGCATATATTTGATGTATTGTAACATATAAAAGTAGTTCGTTATTGACGTTTAATTGTGATATTCAAATAAAGATTAGAAAATTACACCTATTAGTAATAGTAGAATGACCGATGTCTCGAGTTCTGTGGGTACACTATCATGAGGTTTATTGAAGGGTTTTAAATTCGCAAATTAGTGAGGTTTATGTAATCTAAAATATGCTAGGTGATTTTGGGTGGTTCAGATTGTCCAGTGGAAGTGTTAAGTGTACTTGTTCGATATGATACTCCAAACACTTGACATCTTTGTGGTAATGTTGTTTAATCCGCCAAGTAGTGTTTTTATTAGCTCTAAACACTATTAACAATGTTCAAATGTAATTGTAGGTCATGTGTGAGTCCGACATAATTGATTCTAACGGAGTGTATTAATCTTTATAGTTGACAAAAAGACTATAAAGGATATTAATTCGAATCGTTACATAAAAAAGACTACAAATAAGTTTAATTTCGTTGGAAGAGACTATAAAGAAGTTGTTGTGGAAATTCATATCTGAGTGATTAAACAAACTATATAAATATTTTTCTATAAATCAATTAGTGTTGTGGAGATTCAATAGCAACAAAAGAGTTGGATTAATACTTTTGTAGTTTAGAAAAGGACTAGGAAGGAATTGTATCTTATATATTATCATCTATTCTCATTTACTTAATTAAGTTTATCTATGCATATCTACATCACTTTTTAAGTATCAATTATTTTTTTGTTTCACTACATCTTTACCTTGTGATGCGTTGAAAAGACCCACCAAAGACAAACTCCTCACATCCTCATTGTTTAATTGTTTGGTTGTCCGAATTAATGTTACGAAAAGTCAGATTTTTGAAAGTCAGTTATATCGAAGATAAATTTTTTAGTACTCTTTTGTTTTGTTAATGTTGATACAAGAGTTTATTTCAAGAATATCACACTTGAAATACAAATATAATATGTTGTTGCCAATAACCCTTGGTTTGAGTGGTAAGAGGTATAATCTTCCACCTAGAGGTCAAGGGTTCGAGACACACGCTGAACAATTCAAAAAAAAAAAAATATAATATGTTGTTTTTATAATCTTAAATGTCAATAGAAATTAAATTCAAATTCAAATTTAAAATTAAATTTTTTTTGGAGAAATCGACTACGATTTACGTTAGTCGGTTACAAGACACTAATATATCACGAAGATGCGACAAACACAATAACTGCCTAAGTTTAACATTAACGAAAGAGACCTAAAATCCGACAACTCGAAAGAATTACAAAATTTAATCTCTTCAGCAACTTATTTCATCTAAAATTAGCGTTAGGTAAAGGGTAAAATTGGAACAAATATTTGTGATGAAAATATAATGGTGAAATCGATAATCTTAACAATTGTTGGGGGCATTTTCGGACATAAAATGTGAAAGAACGGACATTATCCATTTGGATTAGAAGCCTAATCCATGATTAGTCACAAAACAAAGCCACTCCTGTCCTCATCATTTCTGTATTCTTTTACATAAATACCCTCAAACATAACCTATCAATTCCCATTTTTTCAGTAAATTTCATTAAATCCAAGGGTATTTATCAAAGTTCAGGATAGTTTATTAGTCTTATCCGAAGAGTTAATATAGTAAATTAGTAAGTAACAATGGGTATTTTAGTCTAATAAAATATTTTAGTGGGGTTTTCCGTAAATTTCTCCCTTTGACATGCAAAGTTGTAGTTGTTGTTCTCCACTTCTTTTTAAGCACTCCTTCAAACCTTTCTCTTCCCCTTAACCAAAAATCTAGAGAGAGAAAGTAGAGAGAGAGAGAAAAATGGTGGATGATTTCATGGTGTGTGTTGATAGGATCATCGCTTCAGCTTGTCTTCAATCAGTAAACGAAGGGTTAGAAAGAAGAGAGAGGGATGATGATGAAGTTGGGGTAGAAAATAATAATTTCTCTGTTACTTTGATTAAAAACAACGGTGAGGGTTGTTCTAAAAAGGGAGAGAAGATTGAGTGTAGGATATGTCAAGAAGAAGATGAAGAACATGAAATGGAAGCTCCTTGTGCTTGTAATGGAACTTTAAAGGTCTTTATTTTTCTGGGTTTCTCTTAGATTTCTAAAATTTTGTGTTTTTTTTTGGGAAATTTGGTTTCTTAGAGAGCTTTGTTTGGTTTGTATTTATTATTGATCATGTTTCTAGGGTTTTTGATTTTTGAATTTTGTGGGTTTATCAGAGCATATGCTTTCTTATTTTTACCTTTCTGGATATGGGTTGTTGGGAAATGATCAAAAGTTTCTTCCTTTTCATGGAAAATTAGTCATTTATCAGTTCATTTCCCAATTTTATTTTAACCCATAGGTTCTGATTTGACATTTTGGGGTAGTTATATCTCTGTTCCCTACTTATGTTCTTAAGGATTTTGATTTTAGGGGTTTTAGGATTATGTAATTTTCCCCCAAATTCATCTTGTTTCTTAACTGATTAGTTGTTGCATGTGTATGATTATCTGGTTTTAGGGTTCCAATAGGTATCTTTTGTGGCTGAAATGTCCTCTGACCTTTGTTTCTTACAGTCATCTTCTATAATATATTGGTGTGATGAGATTTCATAGGTTTAAACTTTGGGGGGTTTGAAAGTAGCACTAATGTCTCCAAAACTAATTTTGTGGTCGATCTAGTTTGTTTATGAGAGTCTTAAGATTTTCTTCTGTCTGACTATAGTCTGGTTATATGGATTAGCTTGAAGTTATTGAGGAAAGTGACCCATTGATGGAGTAAACTAGTCATTGAGGAAAGTGACTCTAGGAAAATGGTCAAAACGAAAAATGAATCCAAGTCTCTTGACCATAATCAACTGATAACCCATCTTCTCCATGAATTCAATCTTTTACTGCATTTCATTTTTTTAAGCAATGTTAGTATTTTGCTTCATGATTTTGGGCTTGCATTATATGCTACAGCCATTTGTGTTCTTCGTCTTTTAATTTTACTATCGTGTTGGTTTTGATTATTAAGTTTCATAATGTGTGATGATATGACCTAATACATTTTTATCTGTTATGCTTTATTGGTTAATTATCTGAAATCTTTCGACTAATTTTTTTTTTACTGTATATAGTTTGCTCATAGGAAGTGCATTCAGAGGTGGTGCAATAAGAAAGGCGACATCACTTGCGAAATCTGCAATCAGGTTAGTATTTGTGTTCCCATACACTTCTTTATTATTCTTCTAAAATGTAATTTCATATTATCCCAATTTGGGAACTTACGTTTTTTCTTTTATGGGTTTCTTTTGTTAGGTCTATGCACCAAATTACTCTCTTCCACCTCCTATAAGAAGTCCAGATGGTATGGCAATTGACATAAGGTAATAGCTAAATCTGCCATTGTTTTTTCTCTTTTCACTTTGGTTTTCTTGTAAAGTTTTATTTCCTCGCTGAGATATGTTGTGGGTGAA
Organism: Eschscholzia californica subsp. californica; assembly: GCA_002897215.1. Classification (NCBI taxonomy): domain Eukaryota; kingdom Viridiplantae; phylum Streptophyta; class Magnoliopsida; order Ranunculales; family Papaveraceae; genus Eschscholzia; species Eschscholzia californica. Next base: position 195,282 of record BEHA01004199.1, read on the forward strand.
TAAAACAAAATTAGTTGCAACTAGAAATCAAAGTTATTCCCCATCATGCATTGATTCTTTTTTACGACTATGAGCGAAATACTAGAACATTGTTTAAAACAATTGAACTTTACTTAGGACCGAAGCACCACAATAGTTACCTTGAGGTGTATCCGGAGAACCCAAAACTATGAATGATTTGGTGTTAGGCCGAAGTATGCTTGTCAATAATTCAAGTGAAATGGTCTCTCATATTAGTCAGTGTTGTGATATTTTTTTCTATAAGTTTATAGGCTTCATAAAATAACACAATGTGTTAGAAATGCGGCATTGGTCGTAAAAAATAGATTTGCCTGTCACAAGCTATAAAGAAACATTAACCATTTGACTGGACCAACTTGGGGCACAAGACTGGTGATTCCTCATATAAAGCATTTCATGCGTACTTCAATTATATTTTTCTAGGTATTCAGTCTCTAGGTTCACCAAATGTGCTCGTTCTGACTATTCTATTTCATCAGGCAAGCATGGGGCCAGCGTTTTGATCTTCGTGATTCTCATTTCCTGGCTCTAGCTGCTGCAGAGCATCAACTACTGCAATCTGAATATGATGATTATGCGATGGCAAACACTAGTGGAGTGGTCTGTTTTCGCTCAGTTGCACTTGTTGTAAGCATCTTGTTTGCTTCCGCGTCGTGTATTACAGTATTAGTGTTCTCTTTCTCACAAAATTCAATGATTTTAAAGCTGAATTTGGGGTTCTTACCTATATCTGCAGCTAATGCTAGTTCTACTTGTGCGGCATGCTCTCCTAGTTGCAAAAGATTCTGGAATGATGCAGGAGTCATCAACTTTCTTCAATGTAAGCCTAGCTTTTGTGCTTTCGTTATTTTTTCTGTTACTCATTAAGCAACAAACTTGTTCAGAACTCCTTACCTCCGGGAATGAACCTGGCAAAAGAAGTCTAGCCCGCCAATCCTCCCCTTGGCGGACCAGTTAAAGTTGATCCTGTACTGAACCTTTTAATTACCGGAGCAGCATTTGTCAAATATTGTCAATCTGTTTGATAGCGGGGTTTCCCACCTAAACTGCAAGTTAACATGTCCAACCCGCGCAGTTAACCTGCCAACCTGTTTATAGTGTGGTTCATGTTTTCCTTAAGAAATGCACAGAAAGAATTGAACTTGTGACCTGACATTTTGGTGGATGTACGTGCTTAATAAATACATACGAAGCCTTTATCGCCATCGTCAGTGTATCACAAACAACATTGTTCCTATAGCCATCACCATTTCCATAGCCGAACAACTCCTCCAGCACTGACTCATCACTTGTGTCGTCATCCATTCCATCGAAACTGAAATCATCATTCCGGAACTCTTCCTTTCCAAACCCCAATTTCATATGCATGTGTGTGCGCGTGCGTATGTGTGTGCCCACGTATGTGTTCATGTCTATGTCTGCTTATGGGCATAACTCCTCTTTGTTTTAATCCCTGTACATGTACCCATTTCGAATACCCGGATGTGGCGATGTGAATATTAATGTTGCTTTTACAATATATATGCTACTTGTTTTTAGGTCAAGTAGAATTTAATTAACTCAATGAATTTCGTTTTTTTAGGTATCCCTACTTCAATTTGCTGGTTTTCTTCTACCGTGTTACGTAATGGCACGATCCTGGTACATTATGCAGTGCCGGAGGAGGAGACATGTAAGTCTCTTCACATCACAATTTTGACACCCAAAAGCTCTATATCTTTTTTCATCGTCAATTCGCTTGTTCTTTTGGGATCCTAGACATCATGCATATAGAAAAGGAAAACTTGATATTTTTATCCTGAGTTTGTTTCGAAAGGCAAAATCATATATCGGTGGCCCTTGGGCAAGGAAGTGAGTAATTTTTTTCCTAGTTCAAGAATATCTGTATCGAAAATCCATGTAGTCCGAGCTCATGTTGAGTCCTAAATACTCCAAAAGTGAAAGAACCCTACCTTCAAGAACTTCTTTAAATATTTTCAAATTTGTAATCTTTCCGCAGATCTCTTATCTCTTATTAGTTTGTTCTTATCAAATGACATGATTATAATTTGCAGGGTTAAAGTAGACATCAAGGACTAATCACCGGCAGAAAAGTTGCGCTTGTTGTTTAATATTTCTTAGCAGGCAAGCTTTTTTACCTGTATATCTCATTCTCTAAAGTTGTATTTAAATCAAATTTCAGCCAAAAGATTGGCCTGAAAACTTAAATACTCCAACTGTAACTGGCTTTTTTTCACTTAAAGCCACCCCGAAAATCGGAAAAGAATGTGAGTTCTAATACAATTCACCCCTTACTTTGCATCTGCTGTTGTTGTATTACTATTACATTTAATAAGGCGTGGATACATAATGATGAATAAGCTCTATAACTACCATCATTTAAGACATCTTGGGCCCCCGTGTTGGGCACGAAAACTCTTAACACAATTCAATGAATAATGAATTCTCCACTGTGAATCGAACCTATGACCTCTGGGTTTCAGAGTAGACGCTAGCAGCCTTTGGTTGGTCTGGAAAGACGAAACAAGCTTTCTCTGAAGTTATATGATTTTGCTACATAGCGGAATATCATGATGCGACACCTTGTCTGAGCTGGTGCGATTGGCCGACCCATCCGAGTAACTGGGGACTTGGCTCCGGGTAGCCCGAGGCAATCTAACTTGGGAGTCCCTTCTTTTGTTTGACACTATTAGTTGATGTTTAATTTGAAATACTAGATTTGATTTTGTGGCTTATGTGTTGAAGTACATATGGTAGTTTTCACTTGTTCCGAGTTACTCGGTCGGGCGATCAGATCTT
>BEHA01004199.1:203338-244967 GCA_002897215.1 Eschscholzia californica subsp. californica
AGTTCTACGTTATGTTATCATAAAAGTACTGTAGTATGTTTACGCGTCATATAATATGAAATCCAATGTAATCTGGAGACCTATAAACATGATCCAATAGCGTATGTCATGAAAGACATCATTCTCCCTTAATACAAAAAAACTTTCTAAAGCTTGTACACACTATTATACTGTTTTATACATAATAAACAAGTTAAATATTCATTCATAAACTCAATAAGTTATTTTACGATTTTTATAATTATGTTATTTTTGTGATAATCTCTTTTGAGATGCTTGAAGTAGCCAATTTGGTGATATTAATATGTAGCTCATTTTAAAATAGCTATTAGCCTATTACATTTTCATCGGTTGGACTGATCAACTGAACTGATCGAGGTGGATCAACCCTAATTTAGTGTACAAGCATTAAGGAATAAACTTGTGTAAATTCTTAATGCATGTGAAATTGATTTTTGTGATCTTAACTGTAAATTTTCTTAGATTGATTTGATGATGATGTGATGTTAACACTATAAAATCACTACTTTTGAGTCACATTTGTTTAAATTATCATTTTGATAAATTATTCCACTAATTAAGTTGATTTTTTGTCTCTTAATGACCTAACAAGTGCAATTATTCATATGGTTGTTATTATTTTTATGGCCTACATTTTTCAACTTTTTCCATGATATGATATTGCCTAACAAAAAACTATCCAAAATAGTACTTGCTTTCCATTTTTCTTTACTCTTTCAATGTCAATCAATTTTCATAAACCACTCTAACCTACATTTAAAGAAAAAGTCTTTTAGTTTTTTCGATCCTATATACTTTATCTCAATGACTTTTTCGCCCCACGAATATCTATTATGGTTCGGAACTTAATTGTCCGGACATCTAATGGAGTTTTATCATAAAATGTCTCAGTGCATTTAGATGTGTATCGTCTCTCATGACTTTCTCGTGCATTTAACAAAATCTGCTCTCTTATGAATAGGAAGAGCAACAAAGAGTCAAATGACAGAACACAAAAGAAGACCAACAAAACTTGACCAAGAAAACCTCATTTGTAGTCCAACAAAACGGCGTAAATCTGACGTTTCTTTCTCTGCCAAGGTATAATCCTCTCATGATAATTATGCATACTGAAACGGTTGGCTTAGCTTAAAATCTGACTTTCAACTTCATAACTTGCAGGAGAGGAAAGATAGGGTAGGTGAGAGGATTGTGGCTCTGCAACAACTTGTCTCGCCTTTCGGGAAGGTATTTTTCTTTAATTTACTATTTTACTCCAAACACAATTTTTATTTTGAATATTACACTTCATTTACACCAAATCAGCGAGGCGTCATTTTTTTACCACAACCATAGATTGTTCTTGTGGTATTCCACTAGTATATATATTCTTAAAACCTATTTTTGTTGTTTATTAGTTGATGGGCAATAAGATGTGAAGGGACAATAGGTAATATATGAAGTGGCCGATTGTATTGAGACATAGACGATATGGACTAGACATTGGCTAATACAAAGCTCTTATTAGAAAAACAAACTAAAACAAGAAAGGAAAACCACTCTTATTTTCTGTGTAAAACAGAACCCAGATCATTTTCTAAAGAGACATTACTCTTGAGGGAGGCTCCAGATATCAGATGTATCTTATTTCACACGTGTCGATCTTGTCAAATATCGGATCTTGGCATCCATATGAGTCCAACAATCAATGGGTAAATTAGGAGAACCGAAGAAATGTGCTATTTGATTTTCCAACTCAAGATAGAACTTAAATGAGCAATTTCAGTCTTATAATTGAACCAGGTTAACTATCTTGTGTTCTTGTTATTGTGCATTTAATCGTATTTCTAATCTCAGTTCATTAACCGAATGCAGACAGATACAGCCTCTGTCCTTACCGAGGCAATGGATTATATCAAATTCCTCCAAGATCAAGTTAAGGTTAGACACTTCTCCAACGTCTTCCGCTTTGCATATTCAAGAACAATTAGGGAAAAGGGAACTTGGAAATTAGAATCCTATATTGGTACTTGTTACAAATTTCGCGACCACAAAATGCTATATATAAATTTATCTCCAAACCAACATCTGAATTGATTTCAAGATTTAGATAGATTAGATATGGTGGTAAAATGGTATTGTATACCGTTATCTAGACCCATATGGGATAAGCCCAATAATCATGCTTCTTCCACGCCGTCGAACAAATAGACACATGTTAGACCAAAATATGTCATACATAAGGGGGTGTGTGAGAATATCCCTTATAGAGATAGGAAATTAGTCTCATGGCCAAGAATAATCGCGAGCATCTCCACTCACTGCCAATTGGTTTTGAGTTGGAAGTCCGCAAACTTGGTACTTTTTAGCTTCAGTTTCGCTATCAGCCGACTTCATTGGTTTCTCTTGCTTGTCAATTATTCAGGTTTTGAGTGCTCCATATCTCCAGAGTACGACTGGAAAATTTCAGGTGACTTAAAAGAGCTTCTTGATTTCATATCTATGAAAAATAAACTCATATAAGATAAACATAACCGAACCAAACCAATTGGTGAGTGTTTTTCTTAGGAACAGGAGCAGTACAGCTTACGGAATCGAGGACTCTGTCTTATGCCAATATCCTGCACCCTGAGAGTGGCTCGGAGTAACGGTGCAGATCTATGGGCTCCCATCAAGGGTAGCTCACCAAAGTTTTAACTTTTCTTTGGTGGTCTTGGGCCTCTCTCACCTTGGAAGCTAGCTTGAGAAGTAAGGCTTTCCTTCACACTTATAACCTACACTTTCCAGGACCGATGTGGAATTATCCCGACATAATCCGTACTAGCTCTAAAAGTCAATCAAAAGTTCTGGCCGGCCAACATAATAAGAGAATATCGGCAATGCTGTCACCATGATGGTAATTTACCATTAGAGGAAGCTCAAAGTTTTTCGGTTTCGGCTTTAGATGAGTGACCTTGTATGGATTTTTTTCTATCTGATAAGGTCACTGTTATATATTTGCATGTATAATTCATATAATATATAGGTTAAAAGAATGTATATTTGAAGATCCATCTTGTTCTAAGGGTTCTTCTTATGATCTTATAGCAGCTATAAGTTCAATTTCGTACGTAAATGACCACTTAGTTTGGTTCCTACTATTTAAAATTGCACAAGGAACTTCATTCCAAGACTGTCCTTTTTTCACATTCTTTCACAGGATCAAGATTATGCTAGAAGAGATCAAAAGTCAAAGCCCACTCCAGAGTTAAACAAAATTATCCGTCTCCATTTTCAAGTCAACTCTATTGCTCTCTTGATGGACTTTTACACTCACGATAGACGATTAATTCCTGTTTTAAGTCGACGTTTGTAACCTCTTCTATCATTTTTCAATGGAAAACAACACACGATACCACTTGAACAAATAGGGTGTCTCACAATATTCAATTGTAAATTATTTCAGAAGATGATGTTTATTAGGAAAAAAGCAGGGTCAAATGAACCCAAATAGTTTGCATCACAAGTGAAAAAAAAAGAGTGAAAACTTGACTGAAATAAAAAAACATAAAACTCACTCTAAGTTCCTCTCCTAGATTGCCATGAAAACCCCAAACAAAAAAAAATCAAACTAGAAAAAAAAAAAAAAAGAGAAAGGTAAATGATTAAGCTCCATTAACAAGCTTGAGTACTTCTTCTTCATTAGGAAGGGCAGGAATTGCTCCCTTCTTGGTTGTTGTTATTGCTCCACATGCATTTGCAAATCTCAATACTTTCTTCAACTTTGATTCATCCTGATCAAAATTAAAACCCAAAAGTGAAATTAGAATCATTAGCTAAATTCAAGAATTATAATTTTTTTCGGTTTGAATTTGAAACTTACTTCAAGAATGGATTCATCTTCAACAATTTTGCAGAGTAAAGCACCAACAAAGGCATCACCAGCCCCTGTTGTATCTACTGTCTTCACTGTGAATGCTTCCACTGTTCCTCTAAAATGCTGCATTTTTTAATGAAAGATTAGAACATAGAATTCATCTTCAACACTTTTACTAATTCATCTTTTGTTTTTGTAGATTGGGTTAGATTTAATCGGCTTGGTTTCAGACATCAAAATGTAACCTCGAACTAGTTAGTCATAGATATTTCTATGATATGATATTTTAGATTTCGTGCCCGTACGAATACATTTTTTTTTTGGGACTATATCGTATTATGTGTTAGATCTACACAATTACCCAAACATTTTCAATTTCAGTGCAACTTAAAATGAAATATAATAAGGTCAACTATTTAAACTAATGAGTATTCCAATGTTCATGAAACCATTGGAAATGTTGTCTTACAAACTTTAAAGAACACAATCTATTTGTTTGGGTGACCTTCTGAAATCTACGGCCATTCGCATAAAATACTTTAATATGAGATAGTTGTGTGTACAAATAAACAACTCGTTCATTTTAAACCACTAAGTTGCGGGAGTACTAAAAAGAAATAACAGGGAAGTACAAACACAAAAAATTATGCATTTGCAGAGAGTGACTCGTCCATAAATACAAACCTCTCGCATGAGAAAATTGTATTTAGGTGGATATAGTATTATTGGTGGAACATAAAATCCACTAAAAGGATGACAAGCCTAAATGGGTCTCTTGAGGCCCATGGATGCTAAAAATCCACTTGTCTTTCCAAGATTAATTACAATTTAGAAAGGGTATTATGTGTAATCTATTTATGTCTAAATTTAACTTGTCTGAATCTGATTCGTTTGACTGGCAAATTCTTTTTCTTTAATCTAGAAAAACTGCTTAATTCATGCCTCAAGGCTCAAGTCAGTCAAATGTATTTCATGAGTCTGAAATTGTACAAACTCTGGAATCCCCCTAATGACCTCAGAATACCTAAGCAAGATTTCAGATCTGAAATTGAAAATTAAAATAAATATAATAAAAAAAACACTCACCTTGGTATAGTATCTGCATCCTTTCTCCCCAAGGGTAACCAAGAACAACTTCAATGAAGGATGCATCAATGATATTGCTGTTTCGTCATCGACGACATCTTTTCCGGTCAAGAACTCAAACTCGACATCGCTGACCTTGATCAGATCGGCCTTGTCCCAGATGCTCAGGATCTGTTCTCGGGCCTCATCGGCTGATGACCATAACGGTAATCGGAGATTAGGATCATAAGACAATATTGCCCCTGCATCCTTAGCAACCTCCATTGCTTTTAAGTGAGCTGATCTACATGGCTCAGTAATCAAACTTATTGATCCATAATGAAATACTTTAGCCTGTAATCACACACATTAATCACAAAAATTAGAACAAATAAACTTTTTATTTTAAATTAATTAGAGTTATATTTTTTTAATTCATTAGAGGTTAAGTAATTGATAATAATTGGTTAAACTGAAATATAAATCTAATTAATGTTAGAACAAAAAAGAGATATTTATCTATTATTTCCACATAAAAAAGAAAGGAATCTAATTGAAATACCCATATCAACTTCAAATAAAAAGGAATTAATTTAAATCACTTTTTTTTCAGAAAAAATAAAAGGAAGATAATTTTTTGCAAGAATTTTGATAGCCAAAAAAAAAAAATCTAGTATGGGTCAAAAATAGCAACATCAATTAAATCAAAACAAAAATAAAAATCAACTTGGTTATTAATGTAAATAATATTATGACATGATAATTATAATTATAGTATAAACAAAAAAAGATCTATATATCATAACTAGTAAAGTCAGACAAACAGATCCTTAAAAGATACTACACTAATATTTGGATAAAAAATAAAAAGAAATACCATTATAATTTGAAAAACGCTAATAACAAAAAAAAAACCACATTCCTACAGGATTCTGATCTACTAAACAGATCACGATTCTAATCTACTAAACAACGAATCACGACAAGACAGGTACGAAATCTGCTAAACAAAACACGATTCTGATCTACTAAACAGCGAATCACGACAAGACAGGTACGAAATCTGTCTAGTTTTTCTTGTTTGTAGCAGTATTCTTATAATTTATAACTAAGAAACTTACGTATATGTTTCAAATTAAAATAAAATTTTAATAAAGAAAAAAAAAATGTTACCTTTCTAATGAGTTCAAGATTAAGTTCATCTTCTCTCAAGAGCATATCAGCACTAGGGTTTCTATAAAACATGAATTCACGTTCACCATCGGATCTTAACGTAACGAAAGCAAGAGCGGTACGAGCACCTTGATCGAACAAAATACCGTCACTAATAACACCGTTGCTTTTCAAAATACCAGCTAACATATGACCAAATTCATCTTCACCAAGTTTACCAACAAAAGCCGATTTACCACCAAGTCTAGTAATAGCAATAGCAACATTAGCTGGTGCACCACCTGGTGCTTTCAAGAATCCTGGTGCTTCTGATAGTGATACTCCTGATACTGTTGGTACAAAATCTATTAACATCTCTCCAAAACTTACTATGATCTCCCCTTTATTTTCATGGTTATTTGATGCCATGGGTATTGATCTAATTTTGGTTTAATTGATTCTAGAGAGAGAAAGAAGAGTGAGAAAGAAGAGAGAGAAAGTGATTTAGAGAGATGGGTATGTGTGAGATTGAAGAAAGAGAGAGAGGTTTGAAAGGTTTTGAAGTGGGTATTATAGAGATGGGCAGGAGGGGGTGTTTTATTTTTGGTTGTTGGATCTCCTAGTTGTAGTGAGAGAAGGAATTGTGATTTTTGTGGAATTCCTAGAGAGAGAGAAGGAAAAGGAGTCGTATTTGGATGGCTACTTGGCTTTGGGTAATTTAATAATTACAGGATATTACAGAGTCATATTTGATTTAGGTTTTTGATAAGTGTTTCTTGATTTGACAAGAATTTCTATTTTTATGTCAAAATTAATTTAGCAATTTTATTTAAAGATGATTATTTTCTTTGCTTGTCTCAAAAGTTTTAATCATTTTCTCATATTAGGTAGATTTTTGTAATTACACAAAAGATTGTAAAGAATTTCTACTATAAATTACCCACTTCTATAACTTAATTTAACTCATACGTTGGTAAGAATTTAAGTCATTTCCATCCAAATCCAAAATCTTGTTTTGATCGAGTCGTTCACTCAATAAAATTCTAGGCAATTCTGTAGACAGCTAAATAATCTACAACTAATGTTAATAATCTAGTTTCTTTTTCGTTGAAACCTGTACATAATCTACTTAACCTCCTCAAATTTTGTAACACTAGTGTTGAATTGTGGTACATTCTAATCTATAAATTACGACATTTAACTTCAACTTCTTAAATAAAATAGAGGATCGATTTTTTTAATAATTGACGTCTGTAGAACTGACTCCTTAGTTTATAAAGAATTGAAGTTTTACCGCGAGGATTTCGAATTTTTAAATTATGTCAACAAACGCCCACGTCTTAACAAAATATATGAACATAAGGTTTTCATTTTTTGTTTAAACACGGAAAATAGTAGGTCAACACAACATTGGCATTAACGCGACAGGATATTACATTATAACAATCTTTCATTGAAATGGGATAATGGAAAAAAGGAAGACTCCAAACTACACAAAAATAACAAAATTGATCGTCAATTTATAACATTTATAATACAAACATAACAAAATAATTGTCTTTTAAACGCTAATGCCAATAAATAAAAAATCCAATTACTCCAATACTACACTAGAGTACTAGACATCTCTACAACCTTTGAAGCAGATAAATAAAAGAGTTAATTCCTATATGTCCCCCTATTTTGTGACCAGCTCCCTTTATAGTCCCATTTTTTTTCGTAAATTCAAATATGGCTCTCTATTTTCAACTAAATGTCATTACTACCCTTCTTAATTCTAAATTTAAAACATTAAAAAAAGTTATTTCCACCTCACCTCTCTCTCTCTCTCAACCTCATCTCTCTCTACAACTCACCCCTCTCTCTCTCCAACTCAACTCTCTCTTCTCCGGCAAGGTCGCCGGCCGAAAAATTTTCCGGCCGACGACCTTGCCGGAGAAGAGAGAGGTGAATTGGAGAGAGAGAGAGAGAGGGGTGAGTTGTAGAGAGAGAGATGAGGTGGAGAGAGAGAGGGGTGAGTTGTAGAGAGAGATGAGGTGGAAAGAAAGAGGGTGAGTTGTAGAGAGAGATGAGGTGGAGAGAGAGAGGGGTGAGGTGGAAATAGTTTTTTTTAAATGTTTTAAATTTAGAATTAAGAAGGACAGTAATGACATTTACTTGAAAATAGGGGGCCATATTTGAATTTACGAAAAAAAGGGAGCCATAAAGGAAGCTGGTCAAAGTAGGGGGCCATATAGGAATTAACTCTAATAAAATGAATAAATAGAGAACCTAAGTTCTAATTAGTGTTGCCACAAAAAAAATCCCAATTAGTGGTATCTAATCTTTGTCTAAAAAAATATTAGAATAAAGATGGGAAAAAATTATTAAATACAAGTTGATAATTGAGCCATTATAAAATATAGGGTTTTTTGGGGTTACCCCCTCGTCACTGATTGGTAATTGAGTTTACTCCCCTCAATAATGATAATTGAGCTTACCCCCTTGGACTTACTATTAGTGACAAAAATACAAGGACTATGTTTGGCGTACGTGAAATAATTGCCACTACTAAGAACAACTATTATTCAGATTCATATTAGGATTCTACCTCATTTTATTGCTTGATTTGGTCAGGAACATGATTAGTAAAGATTGATTTTGTTTATATATTATTTACTTTCTGATTTTATTATCACATACCAAACATATCCTTAGTAGTTTTGACAAAAAAATCTAAATTGAAGGGGGTAAGCTCAATTACCAATTACTAAAGGGGGTAAATTCAATTACTAATTAATCTTGAGGGGGTAAGCTCAAAAAACCCTAAAATATATTTAACTCAGACTTAACCCTTGATTGTGGTAGTCAATGGGTTAAGATTAGTTTATGCCAAAGTTTAGGTGTGGATAATTGATTTAATCACTAAACAATATCCAAGTATCCAGTGCCACAGTACTATACTGTTCAACATGCTATATATTTACACTTCGAAAGAAAGTGTTTTATACTGATCAAGATGATATTGAGTTAGGGTTTATATATGCAGATTATGTGATAAAGATACAAAACAAACGAAAAGAAAAAACAATCAAAATTAACTTTTTCTACGTACTAAAATGTTTAAGATAAAAATTCAGTTATCCGAAACTTAGATTGAAGTTACTGTTTGAATATCATCTGGATCGTGGGACTAGCAAAATCTCATTTAAAAAAAGTATCGTTCTTATACATATCGATTGGATCCAGACTTGGATCTCGAGTTCAATAGTACAACTGAGTTCCCCAGACTCTTCTAATATTAGAAGAATATTTATATATATATATTTTTTTGTTTAGAGAATATTTTTATATAGTGACAAGAAAATTGAAATTTAAAAAATGGGGGATTTGGTGAACAATGGGCCCATGGTCATCTGGATCGTGGGACTAGCAAAATCTCATTTAAAAAAAGTATCGTTCTTATACATATCGATTGGATCCAGACTTGGATCTCGAGTTCAATAGTACAACTGAGTTCCCCAGACTCTTCTAATATTAGAAGAATATTTTTATATATATATTTTTTTGTTTAGAGAATATTTTTATATAGTGACAAGAAAATTGAAATTTAAAAAATGGGGGATTTGGTGAACAATGGGCCCATGGTTTTATGATACAACTGCCTGTGGTCCTCTTTTCTAATTATTAATTTGGGAAAAAAAAAAAGTAGTACCAAATAGTTATAAACAACACAAAGCACGAGGGATTATAATTAAATTATCTCATTTGCATTTATAAGATTTTCAATGGTTGATGATCTAATCCAGACCCACAATGAGTTTTTAATACAAAATGGGAGTCAACAAATTTCACTTTATCCAAAACTACAAGGTCCAATTGAAAATCATACGTGGTTTTCATATTTGTTTTAGTTTTTTAAGATTTTATTTTTTATTTTATTTTGGGGTGAAATTTGGATAATTTTTATATTAGTATTCTTGGTTATGTCTTTTCAGCTAAAAATAAGTCTAAATTTTAATGAACAGGTAAAACAGTAAAAGCATATTTCTAACTTAACTTTAAATTTGTTAAAGTTATAAACATAAATTATATTTTGTATGGTTAAAAGTCTAATAATTATTTAGTTTGGGCATAAATCCAAATATTTGTAGTTTATTTGATTGAAATTAAATATTTTTCGTAATCCTTTTACAAGTAGATGTAACTGTTTTGTAAGCATTCACAACCCTTTTGCAAACAGTTGTTATTATTTTACACGCAGATGCAATCATTTTGCAAATATTTGAAACTCTAACTCTTGCAGACAGTTGTAAGTTTCTTCCAATCATTTGTAAACTGCGAAAAAATCTTGAGAAGAGGCATTAAAAAAGGTCACTGCTATTTACAGAGCTACTACGTGTTATTTACAAGTCTGTCTATTTGTAGATCTACTTTTTATTTATTTACAAATCTTTTTACTTTATAACAACTTATTAGTTATTTGGAATAAAACCCCTATTTTAGAGATAGGTCCTTCATCTCCATCTAAAATGCTGAAAAAATAAACATCAAACCCACCAAAAATATTGAAAAATTAAACATCAAATTGACCGAAAATATTTAAAAATTAAAAATCAAATTAATCGAAAATGTTGAAAAATTAAACATCAAAAAGACCGAAACGTTAAGAAAAAATTAAACATCAAAAATTAAATTTCTTCACAAATATGTCTTCACAAAAAATTTCTTCACACAAAATTTCGTCACCGAAATTGTTTGGTAAAAACGTCACCGAAATTTGTTGGTGAAAACATCACCGAAAATGTTCATCGTTCTAAGCATTATTTCACCGAAAATTTGGGTCGTTCATTTACAATGTTGACCTAGAAATTTGAGTTCTTTTTTAGAATAATCACCACAAATTAGTTATCTTACCTCTAAAGTTATGTCTTCACTTAGAATGTTGTTATATGAGTCCAATGAAGAGTTGTAGTTGAGTTCTTCAATATCAAACTCTTCCATTAATGAAACCTCTTGACCACCAAGCTCCTCCATTAATGTACCTTCCTCATTGTTAGGTTCTTCCATTACTAATGTTTCTAGTAGGTGATTGTGAGTTAATTGTTCATAGTTGTGGTGGTGATTGCTGGAGTGGTGGGAGGTGTTGGTGGTGGGGTTTAGTAATAAAGGAAATAAATATCTTCTACTCTATCAAATTTTTTTTTTCAATTTCTTTTTTGGCAAGTAAAAAAAAAAAAGAATTGATCCTTATCAAAATTTGATTTTAATCCCTATGTGCTCTTTAAATAGCAAAACCTTATTTACAGAGAAAGTGAAAAGATTTCAACTTTTGGGCTTTGTAAATAGCCAAAGTAGCTCTGTAAATAGTTTTGACCTTTCTACAAAATGCAAATTTTTTTTCATCAAAAAATCTATAAGGAATTGTAACTAAATTCACAATGAATATGATAACTGGATTTTTTTCATCCAAAAAGTCATTAAATTGAAAAGTTAATTGAGGTCTATAGTTCCTAGAGAAACCTCTTTATGTAATATTACTTAAAAACGTCTAAACTAAATCTTTTAAGTAAATCGAACACTAAAATATGATAACTGGATTTTTCTTTTTGTAAAGATTATATTACTAAAAGATGCTTTCCTACCACTATATTTTACATTTTTATTCAATTGAGGTACTCCTAATATTTTTCTTTTTTGATGTATCAGTTTTCTCCACAACAATGAATCTTGCCCTGAGTTTGCGGCCAATCTAGATGTTATCTTAATCGGTGCCACTAATAGATTATTTTTTGTGAACCATACATAAGAATCAATAAATGTCCAAATTTCGTTAAAGAATAGATTGTACGGTAAATAATTTTAATTAGTTTATGTTTAGGATTATCTTGAATGTTGTGATTGAAAACTACATATTCAGATGAAGATGTCCAATAAAATTACATATTAATCCATCTAAAAAAGTTAGAGATTCACAAAGCTAGGTATTCCCACACGGATAACTTAGTGAGTTAATGGGTTGATTTCGTGTAAATTCCCGATTTGTAATTAACTTGTCATAATCTTGTCTGAACTTCCTTCTTGGCTACTAATTACATTTGATGTTTCGTTTTGGTTTCTAATTTTCGTTGAACTTACCACTGTTGTCTCAGTGGCATTGTGTAAATATATTTTTTGTTTTTTTTTAAATTTTGTCTCTCTTAATCCCTCTCGTCCTCCACAAAAAATATATTTTGTCTTAATATCCAAACGTTTCTCAAGTTTGTACGCTCTTCTTCGGTGGTCGAGCGACTTCATTCCTCATTTGCCACACGTTTGAATGTTCAACTCACTTTGTACGTAAATTCAAAAATATTTGAAACCTTGGCTCTTTATACTGTTAACTTTAGAACTTCACCTTGGCATGACAAAAATATCTAAAATACAATTTCGTATAAATGACTAAATGAGAGATCATTCTTCAAACTTCGTCAAATTACAAAGTTAATTCTCCGAGAAAAATTACTACATGTTGCTTTAAAGGCCTAAGACGTAAGGAGAAACCTCACACAACCCTTAGTTTTTGTGTTTATCTGTTAAGAAAAGTTGATCTTTACTAATAGAAACTCCCTGTAATCGAACAATTTACAGAGATAAAGAAGCAATAAACCAAATAATAAACGATAGATCTAAGTAACAGAAAACTGATAATTAATAGTAACTAAACTCTTTCAACAAAAAAGAAAAATCTGAACGGTACAAATAGACCTAAATATTCACAGAAACTAGGGGGAAAAAAAAACGCTTGTCATGGAGTTTGTCTCCTTAGATTACGATTTTTTGTCAAAATTACTCGGATTGTGTCTGGCATGTAAACATAGAATCGCAACTAAATAATCTACCGATAAGATAAATCTTTTTAATCTTATTTTAGACTAAATCAGATAACAATTCACGAAATAAAAATTATGCATAGTTACATTAAAGGATCATTGTTTTCCATAATCACATTTCTTTCCCGCACTGTCAAAGGTGACAGGAGCACTTTAAACATATGTAGCAAATTCTATGAGAGATGAACTCAAGTATCACTTTTTGAGAGGGATATAATATATTCAATGACCAAATAGTATTGAGAGGCTCTCAAAAAGAAAATAGTATTGAGAGGGATACAAAATTTAAGAGTTTCTAATTTAATTGAATAGATTCTCCAATATTTTGTCAAAATCTTCCTTTATCAATTTTAAACACATGGAGATGGGGAAGTAATTCTCCTTTTTCCTAATTTGATGGAGGATGGAGAGATATAGGAGTGATGGATTTCCCTGCTCATCACTTAAGTTTTACCTCACAAGAAACTTCTATAGGCGCCCAACATTGGTGGTATAAGCGCCCTTTCTCAGCCAAATTTTGAAAGGGCTTCCTGTGTAGATGAGGGCACTTACAATCATTATTTCGGTGCTTTTAGAACGTCCCTCTTTTAATGGGAGCTGCACCTCCCAATCGAGTCCTTGGGGAGAAGCAAATTTTTACCTTGATCCCCTAAGTAATCAAAATAACTATAAAACTCTGTAACTAACGGTGGTAGAAGTTGTTCTTGATAAAACTATTTATTACGTCTTAAAAAGTGAATTTGATTGATTTTGAATGAATGAAATTAATCAAAAGACAAACTTTATACTATTTTTCTTTTTAGAAATTGACTACAAGAGTTATTACAAAGGTATTGATACATTAATAAGATATATCAATTGTCAACACTTGATTGTCCAAGTGGTTGAAAGTTGTTGACATAACCTCCAAAATCATGGAGGTCTCAGATTCGATTCTCAGAGGAGATGAAATCCATGGTTATTGAACTTGGGTTATTAAAAGGTATTTGGCGGTTATCGTGCTTATCGCATCTTGATAATGTATCAATACAATGTATGACTAATGTAGAACAATGTCTATTTCCTAGAACAAAGTTCATTTCATTTCCAAAAAAACAAGATACATCAATAAGATGTGATAAGCACGATAACCGCCAAACTTAAACTTTTAGAAAAACTCGAGAATTCTAGAATTTTAGCTTACATGCACTACCAACTGAGCTATCCGTTGTTGCCGATAAACTTTATGTTATTTTCTAACGTGCATCTATGATCTATTCCATTGTGAAAAGTTGAAGTAGATTAGGGAGAAATCCCAAAACAATTTGTTAAGAAAGATTGGGGTTGAGGGGTCATTTATCAAGTAATTAGAGTTGATGATTTCAAGACTTACAAGGGTTGCTTAAATTACAAAGAAACGAAAATGAGAACTTAAGAAGTGGGTGAATTAGGGCAAACAAGTGGGTGGGGTAGGGAGTAGTTTTGGTGTTAAAGTAATCCTTCACAACCAATAGGGTTGGTTGGTGTGACTTGTTTTAAAATTTAAAATCAAAAGAACATGTTCGGTGGGGGTGATCATGATACCCTCCATTCTTTTGAGTTTTTAATTAAGAACATAAATTGCTTTTACATCAGTGCTCTAAATTAAGAAAAAAAAAAATTGTTTTTACATCAGTGCTCTAAATTAATATATTCAAACCCTAATGTAAATTACATATATATATATATATAATAGTACAAACACACCTTTTCGATCTCACTTTTCTTTTTTGAAATAGGCAGAATTCCCACAATAATGTTCTAGTTTGGTAGTATTTCACTAAATTCTACCTTTTTATGAGAGAATTTGAGACTTATTAGACACTCTTTTTTGTAGGTAGAAAAGCCCATTCTATCATTGAGCATGGGAGATAATTGTAGGTGGATATGGTGTAGACTGGTAAAGAGTCAGTCATATGGAGTAATAATAATAAAGACATAGATAGCAGCATGAAGAACACGTGCATAACATGTACGGCCCTGATACTCCCAGGTTCCTCCAGTAGATAAGATTGAGTCAGTTAATACAGAAGTAGAAGAAGAAGAAGATCAATTTATGACCTAGAAAACAAAGTAAGCCCTTCCTTGCCTAGCTCCATTGAAAATGGGGGAGATCTTGTCTTGGGAATGAATTCTAAGTCAGTTTCAAAACCAACCCTATTAAAAAGGTTGTCAGATGGGACTTCTAATTTACATCCTTATGTGAAATGCCATTTGAGATAACTACTTGGGTCAAAAGATGGGTCTATATAGGCCCCCCAAATTTTGCCAGTCTCCCCTTTCTTCTAGCATTCTCTCTTGGCTTTGGACTGAGCAGTCTGAGGCCTACCGATAAGGCAGTTCGAAGACACTCGAATTGATCCGAGCCTAGGCTGTTCAAACTCAAAACAGATTAGTTCAGTTCTAGTGCCCTCAGACGACCATGTTCGATCGGGCAAATACAAAAAACGGGACTATGATAAGTTTTGGGGCGCTACAGACCTTCCATGGGTTAAATAGACTATATTTAAGGTAAGATTAGATAAAAAATGACAAATAAGCGAAGTCCCACCCACCTAAGTTAGGTAGAAGATGGCCAAAACGGTCAACAACCCTTGGTTGGAATGGTAAGAAGTATAGTCTTCCATCCTAGAGATCAAGAGTTCGAGACACGCTAAACAATTCAGAAAAAAAAAGGATGGCCAAATCGATGAGAGAGATTCTTAAACCACTTTGGGACGCCTATAGCCAAATAAGGGTGCTCATAGAATTGACTTTTGAGCATTGTTTGCTTTGTCCCACTTGCTAACATAAATCTTTAGTCGTATACCTAGTGACTAGAGATTCATCACATCATCTAAAGACCTAAGTATGGGTCATGTTCTTTTCTCCAAGACTTAGATTTATTTCTTTGTCCATTGTATAAATTTATCTCTACCACTTATTTAGCTATTTCTCTATTAGTTGTGTGTTTGAATTAGAAATGTGTTAGTCAATAATTTGTTTCTATGTCCACCACCCTTTTGATGTAGTGGCAAGATATCTCTCTTAAGTCCATGAGGTATTTTTTTTTTTGAGAATAAACCCATATATTAAAATGATACCGGAGTACATTACAAATACAGCCCAAAGGGTAACATGAAGGACTAAAAAGCTAGATTTACAACATAGGGACCAAAAGCGAAGCCGCCAACAAATGGGCGTCCTTATTGTAGTCTCTATTGCAATAAGACAGCTCGACATTCTTATCCAGGATGATAACCCTAATACTCTCAATCTCTCTTATTAGTCGCCACGGTATATCCCCTTCAACGGTTGAGATTGCTTCTATCAAAACCCTAGAATCCCCCTCTAGTATAAAACCATCCAGCCCTAAATCATTTGCCAGCTCCAACCCGCACCTTAACCCTTCCATCTCGCTGTAGATTGGGGATCTTGGTTGTAATAGCTTTGATTTCGATCTTATGGTTTCTCCTTCACTGTTCTTGGCAATGGCCGCACAGGAGGCCATGTTGTCCCTATATGCTCCATCGAAATTTATTTTGATCTTACCTATTGGAGGGGGTATCCATCGATTTTCCTGCAACAAGATGTTAGAAACATGATTCGGTTCAAGATTAGAAACATACCTCATTTGATCCATTGCTTTCCAGAGGCATCTAGTCAGATCGATCTCTTTATTTTGGAAATGAGCTTCATTCCGTGCTTTCCACCATTCCCACAGTAGGTATGTGAGTTTGTACCAATCTGAATCATCAAGTTGGTTTGATGTGATAGTGTATGATAACAAACTAATGGGTTCTCGATCTCCTTGATGCAGGTAGTTGATCCCAGCCATCGATGCTAGCTCTCGGAATTTTGGGCAGTCCCCAAACAGGTGAATCCTATCTTCCTGTTGATTTGAGTTGCATAGTTTACAAGTTTGAGTTATGTGAGTCACCCTTTTCCCAATGTTTACCAACGTGGGTAGACCATCATGCACCATTCGCCATATGAACAATTGCACCTTTGGTTCCATCTGATTCTTTTTCCAAAATAATCTCCATGGAAAAGTTATGGCTGAGGCTGACATTGTAGGTAAATTTTTGATTTGGGTATAGTATGACTTTGTGGTAAACTTCCCATTTTGTACAGGACACCAAATTAACCTATCTTGTTGGTTTGATTGAGGCAAACTTATATTTTGAATAGCATTTATGGTTGTTTCATCAAAGTATGTGTTTATGAGTTCCATGTTCCACCCATTTTGATTTCTATCTATTAGGTCAGACACCCAGTAGATGTAAGAAGGCAATTCAGTAGTTATGATTGGTAAGTTGTTTAGTATACCTGGAATCCACGGATCCGATCGTATCTTTATGTTTGATCCATCTCCTACCATCCAAATGATATTGTTCCTAATAGTATTTTTTGTCTTTGCCATTGCTTGCCAAAAACTAGATGCACCTGTTGTGGTTGTTTCATTCCAATAGTCATCTTGCTTGAGATATTTTGCTCTTAACAGTTTAACCCAAATTGAGTTTCTTTCTGTAACAAACCTCCAAGTCATTTTTGCAATTAAGGCTAGGTTTACCTCTTCTAGTGATCTAATGCCCAGACCACCTTTGTGTTTTGGACTAGTTAATATTTCCCATTTAGTAAAATGAATCCTTGTGTCTGTGTCAGAATGATTCCACCAAAAATCTCTCTCGATTTTCTCCAACTGTTCTATGATATTTTTTGGTAATAGCTGAAAACTGCAAGGGTAAGTACAGAAAGCAGATAGAATAGATTTAATTAAGACTGTTTTACCTGCTTGAGTTATATACTTGCCTTTCCAATTTGATAGAGCGTTTTTATATTTCTCTATAAGCCAAGTATAACTCTGAATACGATTACTTTTCTTGAGAATTAACGATCCCAGATATTTTTCATGTTCCACCATGATTGGAGCCGAGAGCTGATCGACAAATTGATTCTGTATATCCTGGTGGACACCCCTGCTGAAAAGTAAAGAAGACTTGGAGAAATTTACCTTCTGGCCCGAGAAGGAAGCATATTGATTCATCAATTGTTTTATTGCATTTAGATTTTGAATATTTGCTGAACCAAACACTATCAGATCATCCGCAAACAGCAGATGTGTTATGCTGGGACTAGCCGGATTGATTCTGTAGCCTGTAAAAATATTCTGAGATTCATAGTAATTAAATAAGAGAGAGAGAGACTGTGAGGATAGGATGAATAGGTAGGGAGATAACGGGCATCCCTGCCTAAGGCCTCTAGTGGCCGTAAAATCGCCCACAGTTGTCCCATTGACCTGGATATTAAAGGTCGCACTAGTGATGCATGACATAATCAGGTTCAAAATTGGTCCGTCCAGACCCGAAGCTTTTAGGACTTTATTTAGAAAGTCCCAATTAACCCTATCGTACGCTTTGGCCATATCCATTTTTAAAGAAAATGTGCCTTCTCTGCTGGTTGATTTACTCATGGAATGCATAAGTTCTTTAGTGATAATGATATTATCAACAATTTGTCTTTTTGGCACAAAAGGTCGACATATACTTCATTATAATGGATTTGTTGTTAAGAAGCTTTTGTGTGGTGTAGATAACACAAATAACCAAGTAATTTAGGACAGTGGTAACGAGCAAATATGACATAATCACAACGGATTTAGAGGTCATTTAATAAAAAGGTTGCACTTAGTGAGCATAACCACTCTAGGTTCAGAGGCCCATGGCAACAAGATTGCACTTAGTGAACATAATCACAAAGGATTCAGAGGTTTATGGCAAAAAATAATCAGCGTCAAAACTGAGGTAATAAACAACGACCGAGAAGATTTCCCAACTGGGAAGAAATGAAATAACTGCTCCTGCCAAAACTGCCCCTTTTACGATTCTTTTACGATGCCGATTTTCCACCAACACATAACTAACTTGAATAAGAAACCATTAACATGAACCGAGTAACACTATGAAGATCATCTTGAATATCTTTCCATAGGTTGATTATGATCTATTTACTAGCAAGTACTCCTATATAATTATCATCCAAACTACGATCTGTTGAATCAAATATAATGAGAATACTAACAAAAAAAATTAGGATGTTGACCTGATTTAATTGAAACTAATAAAAAAGAATTAGTGATTCCGGCGGACGATAGTCATTGAAGCGGCTACTGCCGCCGGTTAAGCGGAAGCAAAATATGATCGAAACTATACTCGTTTGAGTTTTCTAGGCTCAGATACCATGAAAGATTTAGGTTTGGATGAGGAAAACCATATACGTCCATATCTATTTATACTAGAAGAGAATTACAATAGATAGAAATAAATAACGTAAATACGTAAATAATCATAATTCTAGTGCATCCATATCTTGGAGATATATATGAGAATATTCCTTTGAATTTCTTGGGTAGGAATATTTGACTTGAACACCTCTTTTACCCTTATTACTTTGCACTCCCCTCTCCACATGTCAGAATCTCTACGCCTCAAAATCTCGACGAATCCGAATTTCCATACATCACGTGGGATAATCGCAAGAGGCAGAATTCTCCATGTATCAAATATTTTCACGATTACGAGGATCAAGTACTTAATAAGCTCACATCAGAAGATAAGCGTCTCACTCTTAACGTAGCATGGTAATATCTTACCTTTTCTGACTGATAATATGCGCATATACTCGAAACAATTACCGAATTACGAGACAACATGTATAGACGGTTATAGTATACACGTCACCTTATCCCAAAAATTAATTTATAACAGTCATGCGGTACTCGACGCCGGCCAACAGACAACTCCCTATGACAACAAAAAGGGGTAATACTCCACTTCTCAAAAAGATCGAATCCAGAGCAAACAAACACTTCATCTCTTTTACACGATTCGAGAATAAATAAAGATTTTGATGAAAATAGAATGGATTAGGACAAACATAATGAAACTTGTTAATATTTTAGGTTTTAAAGTGGAGGTCTTGATTAAGTCAATTTGTTGTCACATGATCACAAATAGGTAAGTCATGTTAGGAGGTTGCCAAGTTGGCTGGTAGGTTGCTATATCCTGAAGATATCTGGTGATTGCTTATCATACAACCTTGCAGGTCATAGTTTGGAGTGTGTTTTTAAAATTATACTTTCTGTTTTTATTCTCCATTTTTAATTGATTTGTTTTGATTTAAGAGACGAACTACACTTGGTTAAAAATAAGTAAGGTCGATCTTCAACTTCATACAAAAGAAGAGGTACATTTGGGATAGGTTGGCAAAATCTTGCTTTGATTGTCTTACGAAACAATTTGTACATGTACATTGAGTGGTACAACATTACGAAAGGATGTTTGTATGTACAAGTAATTGGTTTAATAAAATATTCTCTCTTCATAACCCAATTATTCGTTAACATGTCCCATATCGCTTATTGTCTCTCGATCCAAATAGCAAAAGATCAAAGTAGAATTAGAACTGAAGACAGAATGGAGATGAAGTCAAAGGTTGAGTTGAAGATAGAGTCGAAGTTTGTGTTAAATATGGTTTCCAAATTTGAGTCGAAGACAGAGTCGAACGTTGCGCTGAAAAATAAAAAAAGAAGATTTTGTGAAGAGACTAATGGTCTCTTAATACTAAATGGAACCAAGCAATGAGAAGATGATGGAGTAATATGAAAACCAGAGAACAGAAAGATGAATGGATGATTACAAGTTAACCTTTGTATTTCTCTGTGTAGCTTACAATGTTGGACACGTCTCTTTTGGAGACACCCCTAATTTCCATCTGGCTTGGTTTTGACCAATTACTGACCAATTACTGATTTGAATTCAGTAATTCGTACATGTGTATTGGGAATAAAGATTTGGGAGATAAAGTTGGTTACAATAACCAACTTACTACCCCTTCTTCGATGGAAAAGAAGTGGGAGTAGTTACAATAACTGAAGGTCCTAACCCCTCCTATTTTACTGCTTGTGTATCTCCATCAAGACATAACAATAACTTACGGAGAGGATTGGGGTTAGAAGATGTTCAGATTTCACTATCTTGCATATCCAGTTTTCTACTTAATCAACAATGGTTGAAGGTACGTAACTTCCACATATATTTAGATTTAATTTTTCTAACATTTGGTATCAGAGCCTCCCTTTGGCTTTGTTGATTAGTATTTAATAATTATTTATTATGATATCTAAACTATACGATATGAATTTATTTCGATTTATCATGTATGTTTAGGTAGAATAATATTGTTAAAATATTTTATTTGAAACAAAGTTCGCCTAATTTCGAAATATATTTATCTCTGGTGAAAGGAGAATTTGGGTTCGGTTAGGATTTGAAGATTGAATTTGTTTGACTTAGTAGAATCAGATTTTGAGAAATAAACTAGGAAACAAAATCTACTGGGATCTTTGGAATAAGAATCGGTTACTAGATTTGATATTTCTCCCTTATCTTTGTTTAATTATATCTCTGTTTGTCAAAGAAATTATGGTTGAGATCTTCCAAGAATATTCCTGAAACCATTAATCGTTTATTGAAATTTGCTTTTGGTGTGTTTCTAAAAGAGACAATTTAGGGAAGTAGATTTTCTTTCTCCCTCTCTGGAATTAAATAAGAAATTGATTTTGACCATTTCCATCTAAATATTTTAGATGTACGATCACTTGAAATTAATTGCACTTCAATCTTGTTATATTTATCATAGACAGTGCTACCCTAATTGTTCCATAAGGGGAAACATGATTTAATTCTTTGAAGTAATTGTTTCATAGCTTTGAATTCGTTCATAATTTCTCTGATTAAAAAAAAATAAAAAAAATAAACTCTTTTACACCAAGGTGTATGGATTTGAATTTGACATTTCATGCAGATATACCACATGTCGCCAAGAAATAAAGTACACCCCAAGAAAGGTTGGACTATGATCAGTATTAGCGATCTACTCGCCTAAGTTAGATGCTCATTAAGAATATAATCCAACACCGTAATGAAGATTTTCTCCAAATGAACTTTTACCATACTAAGGCGTGCTTGAGCACATTATGGAAATCTGAGAACTTTTGCTCAACATTTGTTGAGGTTATGGAATCATTCTTGGTTTATTTGGTACTTAAATCTCTTCCAAAGGAATATGGGTTTACAAAATCTCTTACAACACACATAAGGAAAGTACCATGAAACACAACCATGTCAACTGTGAAGAAGGAAACAACTAAGCCAATAAAGTATCATGGCATTCAAAAGTGTTTCTTCTCCAAAAGAGTTGAACATCAAAAGAAAGATTGATTCTATCACTATTTTGTTTGCAAGCTCAAGAAATCTATGCATAAACTAAAATTTGCATCCGACTAATGGTATTAAAGTTAAATGTATATACCTTGAGGTTAGTGGGAGCAAGTATACATTTTAGTCTTATATGTAGATGATATATACTTGCAAATAGTGATTTGAGTTTGCTACCTCATACGCTATGAAGCAATGACACAAGCAATACAGTTGAGAAGTTTCGTTTCTCGTCTCAAAATCGTCGATACTATAGAGAGACATTTATAGATCCTTTGTGATGGATTCTGCTACAGTTTTCCTCTCATAAGGTGATAAGAGTGGGAACAAAAATAAAATATATCGACATAAAGTATCTCTTGTCAGAGGAAAGTTAAAGAACATAAAGTGGCCACTAAGCATACAAGTAATAAGTTAATGATATTGCATTCCTATAACTAAGACATTGCCGGCACAATTGTTCTTAGATCATGTGGTGCAGAAGGATCTTAACTTATGTAATGCTTGACTATGTACTTTCCTTGACAATTTGAAATGTTTGGTTATTATGGACAGATCACCATATTAAGGACGTTTTCGCTTTGAACGTTGTGGATCACCACGATCAGAACGTGAACATTGGCCGACAGCTAGAGTGCCCGCTTCAACACCATGAGAATTAGAATTGACAATATTTTGTTGAACCTCCTCCTGCTTAATGAGTGAGTGAATACGTAAAATGGAGGGGAATGGATCCATGAGAAGGATTTGACTGCAAATCGCGAAGAAACGATCGTGGAGTCCTTGAAGGAACTTCATTGCGCGATCCTGATTTAACCTATCAACCATAGATTTATCATGGGTACAAATACATGGTTCAACTGTTGTAAGTGATTGAAGCTCATCTTGGAGCGATTTCAATTGAGTAAAATATGTAGAGACATGATGTGGCGTTAAAATACCACATTTGGATCACTTAACTTTGATGAGTTAGTTCTTTTCGAGTTTTATTTCTAACTATTTATATGTTTTTCTTGGGAGGTACCTTATTTGGAGTTTGATGTTTGATTCGGAATAAAACGAAGCGATTCATCACGTTTTCATCTCATGCAGACGAAGTCGGAGGAAAATAGCACCAGGGGTATTTTGGTCATTTTGATGAAATCAGAGGTTCAATGGAAAGTGGAGTCAATGGTGAGTCCGGCGGTGAAGACGGAAGTCGAATCAGTGGTCGGATGAAAAAGTTATGAAAGAAGGAAGTCGAAGGTCATTTTCGTCTTTCTGAAAATTAGAGGAAGTGGAGACAAATTTGAAGGCACCCCTTGGTGTGTAATAAGAAGCAAAGCCCGGAAGTCCCAAAGCCCAACAGTTCAAAGAAGATATACAAATGAAACAAACTTATAGGCACTCACTTGGTTTTGAGGGTTTTAGTTTGGGCCTGCCTTTAGACAAGAGATGAGGGAAAAATCAGACTTGGGGTTTTATGATCAAAAGGCTAGGGTTTTAGAGGTTCTTCTCCATTAGCAAGGAGGCTGAGGGGAGAGAGAAGGAAGCCGGCCAGCAGCTCGGTCGGCACGGCAGAGAAGAGGTTGATCGGGTTGAAGAACAGCTCGGGACTTTGAAGGAGGAACCAACTCGAGCTTCACCAGCAGCCACTCGGGAGTTTGTGACGAAGATCTTCACCAGCTCGGGTTTCACTGTGGACAGCAGCAACAACTCGGTCACTTGAAGAACAGCTCGGGTTTAGGCCGGGGCAACACGAATCATTTAGCACGGGACAACTAGGGCACGGGACAGAGAGGGACAGTGAGCACCGGCTCCAACAGCAACCATACTTGGCCGGATCTTGTTCTTCTCTTGGCCGAGAGCTTCAAGGGTTTTCCGGCCATAATCTTGGCCGGAAACCTTAGGTTTTTACTTAGGAACCTCTTGGATTGATTTTCCTGTTGTTTGATTTTGATTTGGTTGTTAAACTCTTAGAGAGAGAAAGCTAGCAAGAAGCTTTCATGGTGGATTTTGTGTTGAGATGAAGAAGATGATACTGACTGATAAGGGAAACCATGGTTTGACTGAGGGGACACCTAATCTGCATTATTAAGGGGAAATCTGGATATTGCTAGGGGGAGATCAGCAGCACTTAATAAACCATTTATTCCGACGATCCTAGCCTTGCGCCATCATCGAAATAGGGAGATTTCACCTTAACTCATGTCTTTCTTTATTTTTTTCTCGTTTATTATGTGCTCCACCATGTCTAGCTAGCTTTTGTAGTCGGATACTCGTGATACATGTTTTGATGTGACAAGAGTTTTATTGCTATTAATGATAAAATTTTCCGGATTTTTAGACCGTTCATGGACTGGAATCTGAGTTAAACCAAGAGTTCGTTGACCCATCCAAGTAAATGGGTGAAGTTAACTAATTTTTTATGCTTATAGATCATTAGTACTAGTCACTATCGACTTTGTGGATCGAAGTATCCTCCTCATTCGATTCTTGCTCGACCATTTTTCCCGAATCTCTCTCACCTCTCACTTTTAGATTAGATCGTTTTATTTGTTTATTTATTATAAACCAATCAAAACCCCAATTATCATCTTTTCATTTTAGTCTGCGTTAGTGGTTGACACCTAGACCGGTGGGCTAGACTTTCTCGATATTCTTATTACCTTCCTATTTCGTGGATCGATCCCGGTCTTACCGGGTTATTACTTGACGCCCGTATACTTGCGGGTGGTGACCTTTTAGGGTAACATTTTAGGCCCATCAAGTTTTTGGCGCCGCTGCCGGGGATAGGTTTAGTAGTTTGGATATTGTTTGCTTGTTTTGTTCATTAGTTTAGTGTTATTTGTTAACTTAGACGTTTTTGTTTATTTTCGTAGTTTCTGACTCTTTCTTGTTTTCAGGAACTACTTTAAGAAAAAAAGCCAAAAAGAGAAATAGGAGCGAAGAAAAAGAAAGAAATCGAAGGAAAAACGAAACGAGAGGAGCATCCGCTAGTATCGTATTCTATCTCTTTCTTTCTTACTTGTGTGTGATTGGTTGGATAAGTTTTGATTTGCATTGATAGCTTGTTTGTTAGTTCCTTGAGCATTGTGAGATCATGGCACGTTATTCTAACGGTTGGCCATTCCATGTTGATGATGATGATGACCTTGATCTGAGGAGTTCCCTCACTACCCGACCTGGTATGACCTTCGGGGAATACCAACAGATGAGTAGAAACGAGCCTAACCGACCTGGTATGACATTTGGGGATTATCAACAAATGTCTAGAAACGGTCCGATTAGTGAGTGGAGTAGACCAGAACCTGATCGATCTCGTATGACATTAGGAGAATACCGTCAAATGTATAGAGATGGTCAAATTAGTGATGGATATGGTCTGACACCAAATATGTATGAGAGACCTTATAGTCCACACTATTTTGAGACCAATGATTTTAGAGACAGGTATGATCCTAATATGTACGATGAGAGTTATGATCAAGAGTCGTCATTGAATTACACTAGTGAGCCTTATTATGAGGAGACTCTTGAAGAGTCCACGAGTCGTCTTAGAGAGATGATGTCACAATTTGCGACTCAAACGACGCAGGAGATTGAGTCATTGACTCAACAAGTAAAGATGCTTAAGTCACAGTTATTCATCGACGAGGAAGGGGTTTCACCACCCCAAACTCAAGAGGGTACTAGGTACGATGACGAGGGTAATACGTCTAACCCTAGTACTAAGTTAAATGTCGATGAATTTACTGATAGTACCTTAAGGCCTGAACGGTCTGATGACCTTGTTGTCTTGTTTCCTCCACCAGTGTCGTCTCACCATGATAAGACTACATTAGACGTTGATGTTTAGGGTGTTGGCTCTACGAGCAAGTTTGAGGATGACACGATTATGAACTATCCGATTTTTGACACTTGTAAGGAGTCAGTCTTAGATGCAATGCTAGGAAGGCCTGATATTATAACTGACTGCGAGGCTCCAGATGCCTTTGAGGATGTTGATGACATAGTAGTTAGAGACATGTTGGATAGTTTGTCAGACTATTTACCTAAGGAAACCATGGACCTTGACTTGGTCCCCGAGTATACTGCCTTACCCTTAGAGTCTAGTTCGACTTTCCACATGATCTCAAACTCGGTTGTTGATCCCTTTTGGGACATTTCAGACGTCTCTCCAAAGACGTCTATGGACATAGTGATATTCTGTCCACTAAGCTTCCAGATGATTTTTTGCCTTCGACTGATATTTTGACTCTTCACATGTATGTCGATCCTTTTGATGATTTCTTTGTTGTCGTTCCCTCTATTTATGCCTACTTAGTGGACTGTGCACCCACTAAGTTTGGGGATGGCTTGTTGTCTTCTATCGTTTCATGTGCACTTCATATCCTTTATCTTTTTGTGAGACGATTAGCACCTGCATATAGCTTTCTTTGGGTTGACCCCCAAAATTTCCGTCTCTTATTGTATGATCTTTGACTGATTGAGATGGGTCTCGATGTTTGTGGGTATCATCACTGGAAACCCTCCACGAGACAGAACTCGTGCTCTTATGAAAGCAAGAGAATCAACGGCTAATTGCATAGCTCAATGCAATCGTGTGTACCCGCGTTAGTGGTCATTTTAATGGTCATGATCTTATGTGCTTCATTCTAATATTGCTTGTTGATCATAGGAGCATTTCTTACTTGTTTTGCTTTTGAGGCATAGTTTGTTCCAAGTTTGGGGATGACGACGAGCTCGACATCAACTTGGAACCTGTTCATACATGAGTCTCGGTAGTAGTATCTCTTACTCCTCCGGCTATGGTAATATCTTTCCATTCTTCTCTTTAAATTAATGTCTTATCTTTTGGTGAGTATATGGTTGAAACATTGAGGACAATGTTAGTTTTAAGTTTGGGATGGGGTATGACTTTTAGCCATGACCATAGGGTTTCAAAAGACAAGAGGGTTCAATAATTCGACCAAATTTGAAAATTTTTGGGTAGATTTGATATGACTTTAGTTGTATGCTTAAGTATGTTGATGCATGTGTTTCAGTTTTGATGAATGTTATGCATTTTCTTAGTCTTTTTCATGAATGTCGAGTCCTTTAGCGTTTGTTGTCTGATCATGTGAGTAGCATCCTAAGGAAGAAGAAACATTTCTGAGGGACCTATACTAGTCATTAATGGAGACTTAAACCCATGTGAGATATCTGAGCCTTTATATTGTTTTCGAGTGTACTCTTCTGCGCTAACTCTGAGTAGAATGAAGAGCTACTCAACCTCGTAACTTTTAAAAGAGCTTAGACGATCTCATGAGCTCAACTTTCTTAGCCACTAGGAGTGACATCAGGATAGCGACCTTACTCTTGTAGTCCATGAAACCCGATAATAGAGTCAACTTTAGGTAGACGGATACTCCACCATCTATTCATCATTTTACTCTCGAGAATGAAGACATGATAGTTGTAGAAAGAAGAATGTGAAACAAAGTGAGAATGAAGAAAAAAGTTGTTTGTTGAGAATACCAGTGTTAGGGTTCTTGTTTTGTTATGAAAAAAAAAATGAAAAAAAAAAATGAAAAAAAAAAGAAAAAAAATTGAGTTTATGGGTTATTTGTGTTTTTTATGTGTAATTGTTGTGAGAATAAAGTATTCAAGGCAAAAAGCTAAGTTTAGAAGTTGTTTGAACGTTCTTTTTATTGAAGGAGTCGACATTCTCGGGATCTCATCACTTCCATCTCATTACTTGTATCCGTTGACCTTTAGGAATCATTGTTAAAGGGTATAGTGGGTGAGAAGGGTGAGTGAACTTCCCCATTCCATTTTAGTGGTTATTTCCATTCTTTAGAGATCATTTCGTTCTAAAACTTGTTATCCTCATTTGTTTTGTATGTGTTGAGTTTCTCTTTATTCCATGCTCACACATTAGAGTGAACCGTATTATCTATTTTTGAGTGATTTCATGTTTAAGAGTGTATGACCGTGAGGCTAAAGTCGAGGCGAAATGTACTAAGATAGGAACCGAGGTTTTGCAACTTTGGACTTAGATGATGCTCATTATGATTGGACGCTCACATTTTAGGATGAGACTTCTAGTGAGGAGACTTTTAGCATATATATGCGTTTATCAATTTTGATTTGTTTGTTTAACATGCTTGAGTGTGTCATTTGTTGTCACCATCTTATTTACATCGATGTTGAAATCTTTTATGTCATTGAAACTGGAATTTTGTGGGTATATTCACTGGAAACCCTCACGAGACGACACTCGTCCACTAGGGGTAACCTAGGGGTTTAACGACTTGTTGCATACGCTAAATGCAACCGGGATTCCTCCGAAAGTGAGTTAGTATTTTACTTTATTGTTTTGTTTTGTTTATTTGCTCGAGGACTAGCAAATTCTAAGTTTGGGGATGTTTGATGTGGCGTTAAAATACCACATTTGGATCACTTAACTTTGATGAGTTAGTTCTTTTCGAGTTTTATTTCTAACTATTTATGTGTTTTTCTTGGTAGGTACCTTATTTGGAGTTTGATGTTTGATTCGGAATAAAACGAAGCGATTCATCACGTTTTCATCTCATGCAGACGAAGTCGGAGGAAAATAGCACCAGGGGTATTTTGGTCATTTTGGTGAAATCAGAGGTTCAATGGAAAGTGGAGTCAATGGTGAGTCCGGCGGTGAAGACGGAAGTCGAATCAGTGGTCGGATGAAAAAGTTATGAAAGAAGGAAGTCGAAGGTCATTTTCGTCTTTCTGAAAATTAGAGGAAGTGGAGACAAATTTGAAGGCACCCCTTGGTGTGTAATAAGAAGCAAAGCCCGGAAGTCCCAAAGCCCAACAGTTCAAAGAAGATATACAAATGAAACAAACTTATAGGCACTCACTTGGTTTTGAGGGTTTTAGTTTGGGCCTGCCTTTAGACAAGAGATGAGGGAAAAATCAGACTTGGGGTTTTATGATCAAAAGGCTAGGGATTTAGAGGTTCTTCTCCATTAGCAAGGAGGCTGAGGGGAGAGAGAAGGAAGCTGGCCAGCAGCTCGGCCGACACGGCAGAGAAGAGGTTGATCGGGTTGAAGAACAGCTCGGGACTTTGAAGGAGGAACCAACTCGAGCTTCACCAGCAGCCACTCGAGAGTTTGTGGCGAAGATCTTCACCAGCTCAGGTTTCACTGTGGGCAGCAGCAACAGCTCGATCACTTGAAGAACAGCTCGGGAACAGCAGTAGCTGCTGGTTCTTCTTCAAGCTCGGGTTTAGGCTGGGGCAACACGAATCATTTAGCACGGGACAACTAGGGCACGGGACAGAGAGGGACAGTGAGCACCGACTCCAACAGCAACCATACTTGGCCGGATCTTGTTCTTCTCTTGGCCGAGAGCTTCAAGGGTTTTCCGGCCATAATCTTGGCCGGAAACCTTAGGGTTTTTACGTAGGAACCTCTTGGATTGATTTTCTTGTTGTTTGATTTTGATTTGGTTGTTAAACTCTTAGAGAGAGAAAGCTAGCAAGAAGCTTTCATGGTGGATTTTGTGTTGAGATGAAGAAGATGATACTGACTGATAAGGGGAACCATGGTTTGACTGAGGGGACACCTAATCTGCATTATTAAGGGGAAATCTGGATATTGCTAGGGGGAGATCAGCAACACTTAATGAACCATTTATTCCGACGATCCTAGCCTTGCGCCATCATCGAAATAGGGAGATTTCACCTTAACTCATGTCTTTCTTTATTTTTTTTCTCGTTTATTATGTGCTCCACCATGTCTAGCTAGCTTTTGTAGTCGGATACTCGTGATACATGTTTTGATGTGACAAGAGTTTTATTGCTTTTAATGATAAAATTTTCCGGATTTTTAGACCGTTCATGGACTGGAATCTGAGTTAAACCAAGAGTTCGTTGACCCATCCAAGTAAATGGGTGAAGTTAACTAACTTTTTATGCTTATAGATCATTAGTACTAGTCACTATCGACTTTGTGGATCGAAGTATCCTCCTCATTCGATTCTTGCTCGACCATTTTTCCCGAATCTCTCTCACCTCTCACTTTTAGATTAGATCGTTTTATTTGTTTATTTATTATAAACCAATCAAAACCCCAATTATCATCTTTTCATTTTAGTCTGCGTTAGTGGTTGACACCTAGACTGGTGGGCTAGACTTTCTCGATATTCTTATTACCTTCCTATCTTCGTGGATCGATCCCGGTCTTACCGGGTTATTACTTGACGCCCGTATACTTGCGGGTGGCGACCTTTTAGGGTAACCTTTTAGGCCCATCATGACATCTAAGGGCTCTTGTTTCAAACATGAAATGGCTCTTTTAAGTTGGAAAACCTTAGGAGCGTTTGTTTGGAAAAAACGATCATGGAGATTCTTCCACGTCTCAACAATATATTCATCATAAAGAATAGACGACTGGATATCCGGGGAAACGGAATTGATGATCCAACTTGCAACAAGATCGTTGCATCGTTCCCTTGTACATGAGAAGTTGGTTTCACAATAGTCCCGTCTACGAAACAAAGTTTGTCCTTGGCTCGGAGGGCTTTGGTCATACCACGAGACCATGAGGCATAGTTATCTCCGGTAAGAGGTGGTTGAATTAAAACAATCGTTGGAGAGTCCGAATGATGGACATCAAAAACTTGAGTAACATTAGTAGCGAACTGAGAGGTGGTGTCAATAGTTGAAGACATTGTGTGTTAAAAAAAATCCAAGTAGGCTCTTATACCATGTGAAGAGATTAATGGTCTCTTAATACTAAATAGACCAAGCAGTGTGAAGATGATGGATTAATATGAAAACCAGAGAACAGAAAAATGAATGGATGATTACAAGTTAACCTTTGTATTTCTGTGTGTAAATTACAATGGATATAGTATTATATATAGGTATATATGTAGGGTTTAGAAGAATATACGTGGAAATGGTAGGATATACATGAATTGGTAACTTATTATACATAGAATCATAACTAATATGGCAAGTCTAAGCCACCAAGGATTCGGCTGAATCCTTATCTGTTCGAGGTCTCCTGTCCGAGTTGGGTCGAGCTGGATGGGCTTGGTGATCGTCTCTGTGGGTGTTTAATAGATTTTCTTTTGTTCATTTATACAAATTTTACCGGGTCAAAGTAGCAATACTTCAAGATTTCGTTTTTCTTCTCTTTCCCCGACATCTTCTCGTTCCCTAGCATCTTCTAGGTGCGAGACAAATTTCATTTTCTTCCTTGTGAAAGTGAGTTTTCTTTTGCTAGAAGAAAATGACTGAAACAAATTAATAGTCAATATCGTTAGAAAATAAGGTCTGCCTTAATAAAATAATAATAAGAGATATTCCATAAATTTCAAATTAATAGTATTTTAAAGAAGTGTTCCAGTCGCCACCTAAATTTTTCTCTTTAAAGTTAGAAATCGTAGGACGTGAATAATTAGCAAGACGAGTTGAACTTTGACTTTTAATGACTTATTATTTGCCTCAAGTACTTTTTAATCGAGTTAATATTCTTGCAACGGGAAATCAATGAAGAGAGCTGAAATTTTTCTTGATTAAAATTTTCGGAAGATTTTTTATTATGTGTTATAAAATTTATGCGTAATCTATAAGGAAATGGATCAGATCTTTAGCATCCCTTCCGGCTCTGAAATGAAAACTAATAAAGCCCAAGGTATAGCTCTGATTCATTGTCCACCCCTGTGCTTATGTGCCTGAATCAGGTTTCTATAAGACGCAGAGAAGCCATGTTGCAAACTTGGATTTTAGGCATGTCTTAAGAAAAACAAATTAACAGCAAAAAAAGAAGCTTGCAAAACATTAATAGATCAAGAAACTCGAACTACTCACTAATTGCTTGAATTCATCACCAAATTCCATGATGCGAAGGCATTCGAGTATGATCTGAATAGCCTCAAGAGGGCGAATGCGTTCACTCTCGTTAATCTGCCCAAAATTGAAACTCATTGTGCAAAATAGGTATATGGATAGTTCTTAAAATACCATGTTTTTTATTGCATCTGGTGTTGTAAATTCTAAATACATGTACAAAGGTATTATCTAATGAATACTTTTACAACACAAATAAATAAAATTACGCGCTAATTTGAAAACAACCAATCAGAAGAACAAGACTCCGGATAGGGAATTAATGTATGTGAGTGATGACTCAAGATCAATACAAAGGATATAAAGACTTCAAAACAAGAAAATCTATTGAACAAAATTAGTTGAAATCAAGAAATAGTAAACCATATGAGAAGTTGATATTTGGGAACAATGAAAATAAGTTGAAATCGAACTCGTGACCTGAAGTTTAGGAAAATGTCACTAAAATGAATTTCCACATACTCAAATTTGATAGACACCAATTCTTCCATGTGAGAAACTTCACCTACTGAGAACAAGAAGCTTATAAGGAATTCATTTTGTTTGTAACGTCATCTAGAAGAAATAATTCCAGAGGAAAATCAAATTGGTTCTGCCATAATAAATATTTCATAATTGCAACAAAAAAATAATAATAAATATTCCATACATTTGAAATTGAGATAGAATTTTGAAGTATTATTCTATTTCTCAACCTAAACTGTTGTCTCTTTAAAGTTAGAAATCTTAGGACGAGTATAATTAGCGAGAACGAGTTGAACTTTAACTTTTAATAACTTATTATTTACCTTAAGTACTTTTTCTTAATTGCATTATAAATCTTGGAACGAGAACAATTAATGAGGAGAGCTAAAGTTTTCTCGATCAAAATTTTCAATTTTTTTTTCTGATTATGTTCTTTAATTTCTTTTTGAAGTTAGAAATTACGGAGCTAGCTAGAACATAGTAGAAGGATCCAAGTCTAAATCCAAAATCCAAATAGTGTAAGTTATCTGAGCTTGAGACTAAACTTATTTTTCCTGAAGGAGTAAAATAGACAATCATGTATCATTTGGATGGAATATGCTCATAACTGTCTTAAAACTGTCATATCATACAACCCTAAACCATTTCCAAACAAGGCTTCAGTTAATTACACTTCAAAGGCGGAAGGATATAACTAAACAAAATCAAAGACACATCCAAAATCACAAGAAGGATAAATGCTGAATTGATCATTCATCTAATAAAAAACATTAGCATTAAGTCACAATCCGGTTATTGTCCATCTCTCTATAACTTAGAGAAAAGAAGTTTCCTACTTCAACCGAGACTCTGTCTTAATCAAGACAAGACAGAGATAAAGTGACATTGAATCATAACCAGAGGAACAACAATGTTTAATTGAAAAGTCAATGAACAAATTAAAGTTAAATCCTTTAAAATAACTTTTCGATCGTTCTTTTATGTACATACAATTTTCAACGTACTATATACACAAAAACCTAAGAGAAAGTTCGATCACCGTGCTGTTTACTCACACCCAAGTAGCACATGCACAAATCCTCATAGCTCTTTTGGTCTTTTTCTTGCGCTTCCCCAATAGCATCGAGGTATTTTAAGATGGTTTCTATCTTCTCCCTCAGCAAAAGTATATCAATGTAACAATAGAAAACCTTTCGGTGAAATGGAATCTTCAACATAAGTAAATCAATGTACTTTATCATTACTCCAACGTATCGATATTCTCCAAATGGTTGCAATCTTTATATAGATTTCTTACCCTATAATCAGGTATTCAAGTTAATAATGCTTTCCCATTTATGAATTTTTCATTTGAGTTTTCTCAATCAATTTCATCCAACCCTTTCTGATCATATCATGGGTAGAAAGAGAAAAATCAGAGAGATTGTCCACACAAATGCTATTACTAAAGAAGTGCTCTTTAGTGAAGATGAGTTGAAAGATATGTATGAGGTGATGATTCTTGTGGTAAACTTAGGGTTAGTGAAAATGGTGATCTCTTGATAAGCTGTAATTGTACCATTGGTTGCAAGCACATCAGCCTTCTCAAACACATCAGCCTCAAAAAGTAGACCACCTTTGAGCCGTGCCAGGAACACAAGCTCGACTATCATGCTGCAAATAAATAAACAAAATATCAATTGAATTTTCTAACTAAGATGATATTGTGTTATATATGACCATGTATATATTTAAGCAAACACGAAGTGAGGTCACTTATATTTATCATGCATGCATCTAAGACTAAAAGTAGAGTATAGTTTACCTTGGAAATTGATCTCTGAGAGAAGTAGATATGTTGGAATCGGATCTCTGACCTCATTTTTTGCTACAATAAAATGAAACTTTGCAGCTCAAATTTGATGACGACCATTTCCTCCTTCTAAGAAACTGAACTCATACATTCCAAAAAGAAAACTGTGAATTTAAAACAAGAGGAACAAATTTCTGAAACTATGCAAAACTATGAAACAGAATGAACATACAATGGAAGAAAAACATCAAAGGGAACTATTTCTCTATGAAAACATATGTATTATATATTGACTTGATGATCTCTTTTTTTTATTGCAAGGTGATCTCATAACACGTACAATCAAATTTACATGTAGACATTGTAGAACTCATACCTCTGTAAGATCCTAGTTGTATTTTATCTTTATTTTAGGAGGGAAAATATGTATCGAAACTTATATCAAAATCTAATTCGTACTACGAACAATAAACATTTAAATAAATAATGGGGAAGATATCGGATATGGTGTGTATTCAAATCCAAATTTTTTTGTAAAATAAATATTAGATAGTATAACAAACGACATTGATCTACTTTAAACCTCAACAACTATGATGACTGCAAATA
This sequence comes from Eschscholzia californica subsp. californica, assembly GCA_002897215.1. Classification (NCBI taxonomy): domain Eukaryota; kingdom Viridiplantae; phylum Streptophyta; class Magnoliopsida; order Ranunculales; family Papaveraceae; genus Eschscholzia; species Eschscholzia californica. The sequence continues at coordinate 238,263 of BEHA01004199.1, forward strand.
TTGTGTTTGTTTGTCTACTACTATTCAAAAATATACCAAGAGTATTAGATGTTTGTCTTGGACAATATCGTCTTAGGCCAGTTGACTGCAAATTGAACCACGTGAAGCTTCAGGTCCAACTCGACCTACTAATTCATTTGCGCCCAACTCGAAAAATTCTTTGTTAGATATTTGAGTCAGACTAACCTAGTTCACTTTGAGGCTAAAACCCATGCATTAAAGGGGACTCTTTGCATTCCCCTCTCCACGTGTCTGAATCTCTACGCCTCAAAATCTCGACGAATCCGAATTCCATACATCACGTGGGATAATCGCAACAGGCAGAATTCCTCATGTATCAAATATTTTCACGATTCCGAGGATCAAGTACTTAGTAAGCTCACATCAGAAGATAAGCGTCTCACTCGTTACGTACCATGGTAATATCTTACCTATTCTCACTGATAATATGCGCATATACTCGAAACAATTATAAGACAACATGTATGGATGTTTGTAGTATACACGTCACCTTATCCCAAAAATTAATTTATAGCAGTCATACGGTATTCGACGCCGGCCAACAGACAACTCCCTATGACAACAAAAAGGGGTAATACTTGTGAAGAGGTACGTACCTCTTGATAATCGACTCGGACGAAGCCGAGGAAGATGAAGAGAGATTGATCCCTCGGTGGAACCGAGAGGGACAATAGGACCTCTCGGGTGAAACCGAGAGGATGATGATGAAGATAATCGGGTAAGACCGAGAGAGGAGGTTGGAGAACTCGGTTGAATCCCGAGTGTTGATCCTAGTCTTCTCGGTTGGAACAAAGATGGTGATAGCAAAGTGTTAATCGTGAGAGAGAGAGAGAGATAGGTAAATACCTTTTCTTTATTCACAATAACATGGTTTTACATTATGGATCTAATCCTTTATATAGGTTTACAAGAAGAGTTTAAGAAATATAAAACTATATCTAAGTATGTGTTTATCTAAACTACATCAATCTTGGTAGTAATAGGAATCCTAATCCTACTAGGATTACTATAATTATGTGAGCCTAATCCACTCGGTTTAGCCGAGTGGAGTGAACTCTAACAATACTCCACTTCTCAAAAAGATCGAATCCAGAGCAAACAAACACTTCATCTATTTTACGTGATTCGAGAACAAATAACGATTTTGATGAAAATAGAATGGATTAGGACAAACATAATGAAACTTTTTAATATTTTAGGTTTTAAAGTGGAGGTCTTGATTAAGTCAATTTGTTGTCACATGATCACAAATAGGTAAGTCATGCTAGGAGTGTGCCAAGTTGGCTGGTAGGTTACTATATCCTGAAGATATGTGGTGATTACTGTGAACTTTTGATTCACTGATAGTTCTTGTTTATAGTTAAAGAAAAATGAAGAAAGTGATGCACAACATCGATTGCAATAAAAAAAATAAAATTAAGAGCCCTCAGAGCCCAAATTACTTCATCGAAGTTGACTTCAGACCCAATTCTAACAACTTTTCATAGAAAAATCATGTGAAGAAGATGAAGACGTTAGAGGAAGAAAGATTTAACATAAAACTATATCACAAAAAAGAAAAAAGAAAATCAAACCTTGATTTTGTACAGATGAATTTCTTTCTTGTAGCTCTTATTCCAACAACTCTTTCAGCCAAGAATTGATAAAATAGCAAAAATAAAATAGAATTAAAGGATGGAGTGAACATCTAATGGTGATAAAATAACTCAGTTGGGCATATATAGACACGGTGTCCCGCAACTAACCCTGTTCTAGAAGCTACCAAGATTTCCTATTATTTCTTTACCATACTACTACTTAATATGGATTTGGATAGTTTCTTGCCTTTTAAGGATAAAGAGATATTATCTTCTAGACTTTTATCGTTTTGCCTTTTAAGAGAAATTTGAAATCTTATTATTTGAAGAAAGATTTAGTTCTTTCATCATCTAAATAAAGAGAAAGCAAATATATACTTTCAGAGGAACAATGTTTTCTCTTTCCTCTTAACTTCTTGAATATTCGGAAGGGTAAATTTCTACTTTAAACAATTGAAAGTAATCTGTTATCGAGATCTCATTGTTAATCTTTCAAAGTAAAAAAGAATTTATTAGAGAAATCCTACTCATATTTTTCCTATCTTTGATGAACATAATAAGTATTTAAGTTGTTTGACATTATGATGAAAAATTATCTATTTTTAACTTCTTACAATTAAATTATCCGAGACACCAAAAATTAAAAATACAATGTCCTACACAAAAATTAACAGCAAAAGAGAAGCGTGTTAGTGAATAATATAACCTGGTAGAAACGTAATTTTATCTAGCAAGTAGCAACTGCCAACTCACCCCAAGTATGTACTATTGTAACTCAAAGACTCTCAAATTTGTTCAACCTATCAATAGTCACCAAACTAACTATTCTTTTGAACTGTACTCGACCAGACATAGCCTACTCAGTCAGTAAGCTAAGTAGATTTACGAGTAACCCGAATAACACACATTGGAACGCCATAACAAGAGTATTACGGTATCTAAGAAAGACGAAGGAGTACGGACTCCATTATACCACATATCCCGCTGTCTTAGAGGGATATGGAGATGCAAATTGGATATCAGATACCGACAACACTGAGTCAACCAGTGGATATGTGTTTACACTGGGAGGGGCTGTCATACCTTGGAAATCTTCAAAGCAAACATGCATTGCTCGATCGACAATGGATTCAGAATTCATAGTTCTAGATAAAGCAGGGGAAGAAGCAGAATGGTTGCGACAATTCCTTGAAGATATTCCAATATGGCCAAAGCCGGTGCCTGCAATCAACATACACTGCGATAACCAAGCAGCGACTGCACTGGCACAAAGCAAGATGTACAACGGTAAGTCTCGACACATTTCGAAGACATAATACCGTTAAGCAACTTTCCTCTGAAGGGATCATAACTATAAATTATATAAGTCACCTATAACACGTCATCAACACGATTTGCTTTAATGTGATGTGGTCTTGGGAGGGTGTGTTGTAAAGCAGTCCCACATTGGTGGTCGGACATAGTGTGGTACTTCATTTAAGAGGTTGAGAAACCTTCCCTAGTGAGACCATGTAAAATCGTGAGGCCTAGAAGTGTCAAAGCGGACGACATCACCAGCAACTTAGAAGATTGATCCGCATATCTTAACACAGTGTTGTGTTTGTCGGGATTGGAACCGATTTTTTGCTCAACTCGACTAATCAAACGCACAAACGGAACACGTCGTTGTGTTTGTCTCCTCGGTCTCTTCAATTTAGAGCAAAGAATCACTCAAATCCGATTCCGGATGAATGAGAAATTCAAGCATAAAATTTGGATGAAGATAAGTTAAGTTAGGAGCTAAAACGTCGAAACAGATAAGTAAATTTGGGGTCGATTGAGCGAAGCGAGCACGTCCAGATCTTGACGGCTCGGGTTTACTCTGCGGGAATAACCTAGATTTAACGGTAGCGCATGGATTTGTTCGGGATCTTGGTGGGACGCTCCATAAAGCGTTGGATCCATAATATAATTCTGGTGTGTCTGGAATATAATTCCAGTGGGACGCTCCATTTCGCGTTCTCTCTCGAAATTAGTATTCTGGTGTGTCTGGAATTCCGAAGAAAGAAGTATCCGAGTGACGCTATAATAGTCAAGTGTCTAGAAGATCTATTTGCTTCCGTCCAATACCTCATATTATTTACGAAGGTTCGCCCGCTTTCAGAAAATAAAAGTACCATCTTAAATTCTGAAAGGATAGTCGTTGTATCCTAAAGGCGTACACCCTAACTGTTGGTACTGTTATGGGGGTGTAAAATGTCACAAGGATAGAAAATTTCTTCTCGCCTCGACTTCATAAATACTCATTGTCTATCTCGGATAATCCGAAAGAAGGATTACTGATTAGTCAGAATCCGGTTATTGTTTATCTCTCTATAACTTTGAGAAAAGAAGTTCCCTACTTCAACCGAGACTATGTCTTAATCAAGACAAAACAGAGTTAAAGTGATGAGATTTTTTTTTTGAATTGGTAAGCGTGAGGCCACTTATATTTATCATGCATGCATTTAAGACTAAAAGTAGAGTATATAGTTTACCTCAAGAAACTGATCTCTGAGAGAAGTGGATATTTTGGAATCGGATCTCTGACCTTATTTTTTGCAACAATAAAATGAAACTCTGCAGCTCAAATTTGATGACGATCATTTCCTCCTTGCAAGAAACTGAACTCATACATTCCAAAAAGAAAACTGTGAGTTTCAAACTAGAGGAACAAATTTCTGAAACGATGCAAAACTATGAAACAAAATGAACATACAATGGAAGAAAAACATCAAAGGGAACTATTTCTCTATGAAAACATATGTATTATATATTGACTTGATGATCTCTTTTTTTTATTGCAAAGAGTCGATGATCTCATAACACGTACAATCAAATTTACATGTAGACATTGTAGAACTCATACCTCTATAAGATCCTAGTTGTATTTTATCTTTATTTTAGGAGGGAACACATGTATCGAAACTTATACCAAAATATAATTCGTACTGCGAATAATAAACATTTAAATAAATAATGGGGAAGATATCGAATATGGTGTGTATTTAAATCTAAATTTTACTGTAAAATAAATATTACATAGTATGACAACCGACATTAATCTACTTTAAACCTCAACAGCTATGATGTATCCAAATCCAAAGCGGATATCAGACAGTAAGAGGAGAGTACTTTGTGTGAGAAACCAAGCATGGCATAACCCTAACTTAGGAGAAATATTGTGTTTGTTTGTCTACTACTATTCAAAAATATACTAAGAGTATTAGATGTTTATCTGTGACAAATATCGTCTTAGGACAGTTGACTGCAAATTGAACCACGTTGACTGCAAATTGAACCACGTGATGCTTCAGGTCCAACTCGACCTACTAATTCATTTGCGTCCAACCCAAAGTTTCTTGGTTAGATATTTGAGTCAGACTAACCTAGTTCACTTTGAGTCTAAAACCCATGCATTAAAGGAGATTCCTTGCATTCCCCTCTCCGAATGTTAGAATCTCTACGCGTCAAAGTCTCGACGAATCCGAATTTCCATACATCACGTGGGATGATCGCAAGAGGCAGAATTTTCCATGCATCAAATATTTTCACGATTACGAGGATCAGGTACTTAGTAAGCTCACATCAAAAGATAAGCATCTCACTCGTTACGTAGCATGGTAATATCTTACCTGTTCTGAGGGATAATATGCGCATATAATCGAAACATTTACAAGACAACATGTATAGATTGTTGTAGTATACACGTCACCTTACCCCCAATAAGTAATTTATCTATTTAATTTATAACAGTCATACGTTATTCGACGCCGACCAACAGACAACTCCCTATGACAACAAAAGGGGTAATACTTCACTTCTCAAAAAGATCGAATCTAGAGCAAACAAACACTTCATCTCCTTTACGTGATTCAAGAATAAATAAGGATTTTGATGAAAATAGAATGGATTAGGACAAACATAATCAAACTTGTTAATATTTTTATGTTCAACAAAAAATAAATTGCATCAAGAAACTCCTTGAGCGTTTCTCTCACATTAGCTTAAAACATTCGTGATGATTGTCTTATTTCTTCTTCCTTCTCCTACCGATCTCTCTATTTTTTTTCTTCTCCCTCCACCTTCCATGCTAATCCTTTTTTTTTTATTCTTCATCTTCTCCTCCTCCTTTTTCTTCTCCTTTCTCTACTTACATAAAACACCCCTTATTGACTGGTGTCTATTGTGTGAACCACATGTCTAGAAACTAATCTAAACCTAACAGGTTCAGTTAATAAGGGCCCTACTAAGAATTAAATATGTCAAATTAAATCAATCAAATGAAGATATTTGAAATGTTTTACCTAATTGGCTTCCAAAGTTTGTTTCCAAAATCTCCTTCACTTAAGATCTATTTCCCAAGGAATTTGTTTCTAGATCTATTTTAGTTTGTGTTTTAGACATGTTTTCTTTTGTTTGTGTGCTATTTTAGGTTTTAAAGTGGTGGTCTTGATTAAGTCAATTTGTTGTCACATGATCACAAATAGGTGAGTCATGTGAGGAGTGTGCCAAGTTGGCCGGTAAGTTGTTAAATCCTAAAGATTTGTGCACAACATCGATTGCAAGTGATGAAGCAAGTGATGCACAACATCGATTGCAAGAAAAAATAAAACTAACAGCCCAAATTACTTCACCGAAGTTGACTTCAAACCCCATTCTCACACTTTTTCATAGAAAAATCATGTAAAGAAGATAAAGACGCGAAAGGAAGAAAGATTTAACATAAATCTATATTACGAAAAGAAAAAGAAAATCAAACCTAGTTGGGCATATATAGATGGTTTAGATGGTTTTCTTTCTTGTACCTCTTATGCCAACAAATCTTTCAGTGAAGAATTGATAAAATAGCAAAAAGAAAATAGAGTTAAGGGATTAAAAGATGGAATAGACATCTAAGGGTGAAAAGAAAAACAACCTAGTTGGGCATATATAGACATGGATCCCCTAACTAACCCTGTTCTAGAAGCTACCAAGATTTCCTCTTATTTCTTTACCATACTACTATTTAATATGGATTTGGATAGTTTCTTGCCTTTTAAGGATAAAGAGATATTATCTCTTAGACTTTTATCATTTTGCCTTTTAA
>BEHA01004243.1:1698-13821 GCA_002897215.1 Eschscholzia californica subsp. californica
TGAAGGGTATTTTTTACTCTTAAAAAGTTGGTGTTTTTAAAAATGTCCTTCAAGCCTATTTTTATAACTTACTTGGGGCCTAGCTAGTTAAAAAGATGGATTGTCTTTTTAACAAAAAAATACAAGAAATTGGGCCTCCGACCCTATTTCAAGTAGAATCCTTCCGCAAATCATTCCACACGAGACTAGTGAAGAGTCTATCCTAGGATGGAATAAATTGCTAGACATAAATCTCATATTATAACAGAACAGTCAAACTAGTGAAGTCAAATCACCACCCAATTCAAAGAGCACAAGATCTTGACCCCACAAAACATAAAGAAACCACCAACCCACAAAAAAATGAGATTTCGTTGGATGAATTGTGCAGAAAGGGAATCAAAAGGCCGCGGCTTTGGAGAGTAAAGAAAATTCTCCGGGGAATAAAATCTCGAGGGAATTCAGATTTTTTTGAAAGTTCTCCGGAGCATAAATTTTTATGGGGAATACATAATACATTTTTTTGAAAGTTCTCCTCCATCTCATCTGTTCTCTCAGCCACTTCATCTTCTCGCCACCTCATCATCTTCTCCGGCAAAGGTCGTCGGCCGGCCAATTTTCCGGTCGGCGATCTTCAAACATAAAAAAAAATATTTTTTTATTTTCTCTCCCCTCCCTCTCTCTCATTTTTTTATTCTTTTCTCTCTCTCTAGAACAGATCTAGAGAGAGAGAAGGTATGTTCTCACGAAAAGTTGTCTTTTGAGAACTAGTCCTCTTATTACAATACCCCTTCAATTGAAAAGTTGTATCACAAAAAATTAATGGTGTTTTTGTTGTTTGTTGAAGAGTAGGTGTTGTTGCAGGAGCTAAAGTTGTTGCTGTTGTTGTTGCTATCATTGCTGCTGCTATTCCCACTGTAAGTTATTATCCAAAACGGGTTATAATCATGGAACCAATTAATAAAAGAACCGGAACCAAATCTAATTGATTGAATTAATATTATACAGTTCGCTAGTGTGAGGAAGTTTCAATGGGCTAAAGCTAATCTAAATCCAACTGCTCAAGCTCTGATTATCCCACTGTAAGTTATTATCCAAAACGGATTATAATCATGGAACCAATTAATACAAGACTGTTTTATTTCCTCGTGAGAATAGACCCTCTCTCTCTAGATCTGTTCTAAAGAGAGAGAGAAAAGAAAAAAAAATAATTTAGAGAGAGGAGAGAGAGAAAAAAAGTTTTTTTTTTTTATTTATGTTTGGAGGTCGCCGGCCGATGACCTTCGCCGGAGACGATGATGGCTGCGTGAAGATGAGGTGGTAGAGAGAAGTGATGACATGGAGGAGCCTTCTAAAATTTGTTTTATTTTGAACTCCCAAAATTAGAAGCCCCTTAGCAATAAAAAGAAACATAAAAGTCAATCTTATTTGACTAATTTTAAGAAAAGTCTTTATTCCCCGAAGAATTTTCTTTATTCCTCAAAACCGCGGCCAATCAAAATGTTTGCTACAACAAATGAAAATAACCCGAAAAAAACAATGAGTAAATCACTTGGGAATCTATAAGTTAATCAAAATCAAGTATTTAGGTGTTCAAAATTCAAGAACCATAAATTACAACCAAAATCTATAAGAAAGAAATTACTCACCACATGTGTAAAAATGTAAATATCTCAGAATGAGCTTCCTCCAATTGTGTAATGGAATTGAAACCATAATTGTAATATCGGACTCCAACCCAGATTCAGAAATCGATTGAATTTTGGATTCTTCAATTCTACCTTCTATTATAGTGGAGATTAAGCCAGTTCAAAGTAGATCTTCTGACTGTATCTGAAGTACCCAATGAACTAAAAAATCTAGAAAGGTTACAAGATCTTCAAAATATCAGGAAATAGATTGAATGGCACAATCTTTTATCGGATTGGAAACTTAAAAATATAAAGAAAATTCTGAAGAATCTAACAAAACCTTAAACAAATTTGGGTAATTTCGACTATCACTAAAACGAAAAGAAAGGGGTCTTCAAATATGAAAAATCCCTAAATATATTCAATTTTAAACTACTGGTGTGTTTGGTTGTGGGATTTGGTAGGAATCATGAATCCTTAGTGTATTTGGCTACCAAGAATCTTAGAACTCTTTAATCCTAAGGATTCCTAATTCCAAAATTTGTATTGGACCAAAATCTCACCCTACCCCTTGGATTTGCTAGAATTTTGGATCAATAAACCTAAATTTCAAACTTAAAATCAACAAAAGAATCTTTCCTTCTACAAAATAATTATTTTCATTTTCATTTTTTTAAATCATTCTTTTTTTAAAAAATCATTTTTTGTTATAGGATGGTGCGAACCAGCTTTCCTGGCTGCTAATGATACTGTCTGTTTTGGCACACCTGGACCTCACGATTTTAAAAGGCCTCACTAGGTAAGAGTGTTTAATCTCTTAAGAGGAGCACCACACTCCTATCTCCCACCAATGTGGGATTGTCTTAAGAGGAGCACCACACCTTCCTAATACCACATCATAGTAGAGCAAATCGTGCTGATAACGTGTTATAGGATGGTGCGGACCAGCCTTCCGGGCTGCTAGTGATACTGTCCGCTTTGGCACACCTGGGTCTCACGGTTTTAAAAGGTCTCACTAGGGAAGGGTGCTTAACCTCTTAAGAGGAGCACCACGATCCTGTCTCCCACCAATGTGGGATTGCTTTACAACATTTTTTTTTCAAAAATCATTTTTTTTCCCGAAAATCATTTTTTCCTTTAAAAAATTATTTTTTCTCAAAATCGATTTTTCCGACAACCGTTTTTTCTAAATAAGTGTTTAAAAATACTCAAATAATAATAAATCATAGGATTCTTATGAATTGCCAAACAAACCAAAAAATGTTACTTGGATTCATGAATCCTTTCATGAATCGTAAGGACTCATGAATCCACGGATTCATGATTCCATCATCCAAACACACCATAATAATCATCTACAAGTAGATTATAGATCTTAAAAGAAAACAAAATTTAGATCTTTACCTTTCTTATAATCAGTTTTTGATGTAGTCGCAGCGGAATTAAAAGAAGAACGATGTAAATAAACGAAGAACGGTAAATAACTGTAAATAAACTAAACTTTATCAAACTTCAAGGGGTTATCTCTTCAACATGAATAATAAAATATACTGGACCTCGTTTATAGACTACTAAGCTTTCCTAGATAGACACAAACTAGACTTTCCTAAATAATAGAGATACTGAAATAAAGAAAACTTCCTAAACCCAGATTCGTTATGAATCCTATTAAAATTAGAACTTCCCTTAGCTAATGGACTGGCCGACCCGGATGCTCCTGCATCAGCTCCCTTTTCCCCAAATGGTTCGTCCCGAGTCGAATGTTGGATGCCGTTCAATTCTGCAGAACCTTCAACAATTGGCAACAATGTCACAATCTTCTTCTTCCACGGAAATTCATAAACATTCAATCGTCAACGGTAAGTAGCATCCAGATCCGACTGCCATGGTCGGCCTAAAATAATTTGACATAAATCCATGTGTGTAATGTCACAAGTAACATCAGACAAATAAGTGGAACCAATAGAAAGTGTAAAAGTACACATTCGATCAACTCGTGTAGTACTACCAGATTGAATCCAAGCAGTTCGATACGGATTAGGTTTTGGTACCGTAGGAATACCTAAGTAATCGACTAGTTTAGCCGAAATTAAATTCTCTACGCAACCGTTATCGATGACGATAGTACAAACCTTGTCGAGAACGGTACCACGTGTAACAAACAAGTTTCCGTTGAGTGTGATCCGTCTCAAAAGGTGTGAAAAGAACTTTTCTAGTGACTAACATAACACGGTCGCCGTTGTCGGGATCGAGGTCGACATGTTCGACTTCCTCATCGTCCAAATCTAAGTTCGTCTTCTTTTCCACCAAGTTTGCCTAACCACGCAAAGGGCAAGCATTAGAATAATGTCCTGTTTCAAAACAACGAAAATACTTTACCGGTGGTGGTTTCTTATACGGGTTTTCAATCACAGTTTTAGGTCCATCATCTGTAGGCTTCGTATTCTCATGTTCGTCCGGTGCCGTTCCACCTGATTGCCCGCGAGTATTGTGTATACGGTAGAGAGAGGGAGAATTTGACTCAAAAGAACGAGCCACACTGATATGTTAGGAAACCGAAGAGAAGGATCGCAAATTAACGAGGTCTTTAATATCGTGTCAGAGACCTTCTTTGAATTTCTCAATCTTCATAGATTCTGAATCGGGTAGATTAATTCTAGTACTCAAACGAAGAAATTCCGAAGCATACTCTTCGACTGTTCGTCTTCCTTGTCGGCAACGAAGGTATTCAGAACACAACTGATTTTCGTAATCAGGAGGAAAAAATGTAGCCATCATAATTGGTTTTAGTTCAGACCAAGAAGAAAATGGTGGAAGATTTAATAACCGCCGATTTTCAGATTCCTGTTTCCACTATGTAAAAGCGGTTTTAGACAAATAACTTGTAACCCAACGTACCTGTTCTTGACCCTGAACCTGCATAACATCCAAAAAGATCTCTAGCCTGGAGATATAATCCAAGAAATTCTCAATGTTAATTGATCCATCAAAAGATGGGACGTCCATTCGGATACGATAAGAGGGATTAGTCGGTTGGAGCTCGTGGTCTGTGTCGGTTTGATGAAGTTCGGTGTCGGTTCGTTGGTTGTTGTGGACGGTTGTTGTCCGGGTTTCTGGTTGTCGGGTAATGGGCCTTGTGTGTGGCGGATCGGGTTCCCGGGTGGCACAGATGTAGGGCTGGTGGTACTCATGGGTTGTGGTTCGGTTAAGGGGTTGAACTGGGTCACTGTTATGGTGGGCGGGGGGGTCTTCGTGTTGGTTTCGATAGGTGGGACTGTTGTGGTAGAGGTTTCGATGAATACTTGGTTGGTCTAGTGGATTCAGTGGATATTCGGTTGGTCGTGTGGGTTCGGAAGGACCGTTATAGGGGATATCAGTTGGTTTGGTTTCATTGGTTCGGGTGGTTGGGGTTATCGGTTCATGGTAGTATTGTGGTCGGTTGACGGGGTAATCAATTTGACGGAAGTGGGTTAATGGTCGGTTGACAACGTGGTCGAATGGTGTGTCGGTTTGTGCTGAGCTAGCGTATTGGGATTTTACTATCTAATCCCAAACACTACAACTCATTACATAATATAAAATATAAAATAATTAAATTGATGATATAAGATAAAAAGTTTTAGAAACCTATTGTATATATAATAAATAGCATATTTAATCGGGGCGGATTTTACTATCTAATCCCAAACCCGCCCCGAACCCGTTAAATGGTTTTATCTTCATACCATTACCAACCATTCTAATAAACGGGGCGGTAAAACCCGTTCCATTAGGGGCGGGTTTGGGCAAAAACCCACCGGTTCGGACCAAATTGCCACCCCTAATTGGGATGTCGTGGTGTGATATGGTTGGCGGTTGGTTAATGGTGTATTTGTTTGGGTGCGGTCTCCTCCTAGGGTTAGGTTGGCCGAGTTGTTGAAGATAATGGGTGAAGAAATTGAATGGGTAGGTGGTTTGTCAAAGACGAAAGGTGTGGTAGGAGGTGGTGTAATCGTTGGAAAAGAGAGGTGTGGTGGTGATGGTGAGACCGGACAGGGGTTAGCAATGGTGTGGCCGAATAAGGGTGTTGCATGTATACTATCGTGATGACTGAGTGGAAGATTGTTGGTAGTAGTACTGTTGTAGTAGGATTGAAGGCGTGGTGATGGTGAGTGGAAGATTGTTGTTGTGAAAAGGGTTGGGTGGTAATGGTGGTCGGTGGTGTTGTAGTATGAGTGGGTGGTAGGGTTGTGGTTGTAGAAGGAGGTGATTGTTGATTCATACCTTTAACTTGGATGGATAATTCCTTGAGGGACTCGTTGAGTTGGTCAAAACGACGATTGATATTTTCAAAATTTTCGAAGTTTTCTTTTTGGTTTTTGTTGAGAACTTCTTCCAACTTTGTAATTGTCGATAATCGTTTGTTGATGTTATCCCATTCGGAAGCGAAGGATGGTGTTTTCTCTTTTAACGGAGTAGCAAGAATGGAGGGGTTAACCATCGTAATAATTAAAAAAAAAATGGCTCTAGATACCACTTGATGTAGTCGCAGCGGAATTAAAAGAAGAACGATGTAAATAAACGAAGAACGGTAAATAAACTAAACTTTATTAAACTTCAAGGGTTTTTTCTCTTCAATATGAATAATAAAACAGACTGGACCTCCTTTTATATACTACTAAGCTTTCCTAGATAGACACAAACTAGACTTTCCTAAATAATAGAGATACCGAAATAAAGAAAATTTCCTAAACCTAGATTCATTATGAATCCTATTAAAATTAGAACTTCCCTAAGCTAATGAACTGGCGGACTAGGCTATAGTCGTTCCCGCCCCGGATGTTCCTGCATCAGTTTTCCTCTCTGAAATTTCTTAGCTTCGATCAATTTTCTCAGCTTCTTCATTCACCTCTGAGATGAAACTGAGAGTGAGTTATAGAGAGAGAGATGTGTGTGTGAGAAATGGAGAGAGAGAAAAAACCTGGAAGTTGCTCAACAATGGTGGTGGAACGATTTTCGATCAACAACACTGGTGGTGCGAGCAATGGTCTTCGTTCTTCGTGGAGTTTGTTGAACAATGGTGGTGCTTCAATTTGTTCAGCAAAGCAAAACTGAAAAAACCTAAGAAAGAAAGAAAGGAAGAAAGAAAGGAAGAAAGAAGATGTTCGACCTAATGATACATAAAATGGTCACTAGTTGACTATCGTCAAGAAGTCAAGAAAAGACCAGAAGCCCAACGGGCCAACCCTTCTGAAGCCAACAAGACCGTTGAACCAAAAGAGGACCGTCTCCTAGGGCTGGGAAAAGAGCCCGTTGACCGTGAATCGCCCGGTGTCCGCCCGAGTCCGGAACACCCGAGACCCCCCGAAATCTGATCTAGCCAAGCCCGGAGCGCCGATTTGAGTTGTCGGACCGGCCTCGGTTTTAAAGCTCTGACCGGCTGTCACATTACTAAGCTTGAACCGCCCGGACCGATTTTATTAACAACCGTTATATTAAGACATTAGAACACTATCAACCGTTAGATTAAGGGTTTTTATCCTAGATATAAATAGTTTTTCTATTGAAGGCAACCTCACTAACCTGGACGCCTTTCTCTCACATCTCTTGAACTCATTGATGGGTCATGAAAATGTCCCACCTGAGTCGTTTAATTTAGTCGAGTCAGTCCGTTTCGAGTCTTTATTATAATAAAATGGTTGGTTTTGTTAATTAGGTGTCTTTTGCAGAGTTAGGTGTGAAAACGGTTAAAAACGAGAAAAAGATACACGAAGGGTATTTTGGTCATTAGATTCAAGGGCATTATGGTATTTTGACCAAGACTAGTACATGAGTGAAAAGTAGAGTCCGAGACGAGCCCGTAGAAGACAATGGAAGTCAAATCAGAGTCCGGACGAGGGAATTATGTGAAGTCAAAGCCTAGTCAAAGTTTGGGTCAATTGAATTGACCATGTGGGACACCTTCGGGCACTGTTCTCGCGCGGGATTCATTTTCTTGACGTGTCCTAATTTGTGTGGTGCGTCACAACTTTGCTCGTGCGGCCGCGAAGCGTGAAAGTGGGATCCGTGACATTCGCTTCAGTGTAGCCCGTCGTAGCTTAACTTCCGTAGTCCCGGGCACGAGTCGATCTCTCAGATCCGCGCGTCAACATCCAATGCTCAAAGCATGTTGTCGCACTACAACTCATCATCCGTGAAGCAGCTTAGTCGTGCATTTGCAAGCTCTAACGGGCAGATTGCTTCTGTAGGGTTTTGTGTATCCTATACACTAACTAGTGTTGTAAGCGGAATCTCAAACATCTCATGTTTAACACTAGATTGTCCAGGATCGACATGCATAAACTAATCAATGAACTAGAGAGGGATAAATACCTTAACGCGTTTTTCCCTCGAACCATTCCAATCGCATGCAAAGATCAAGACACTACAAAAATGGAGACTTGATCTCCCTTCCTTTCAGACTGCTAGGACTTACTAGAAGGTTGAGAAGAACTCTTCTTCTTGACTAGATTGATAGAATGGGAACTTTTTCTCTATATTCCTCTCTCTCCAATAGTTGTATATTCAGAGAGAGAGAGAGAGCTGTATAATTTTTCCTTAGAGAAAAATCCACACCTTTTCTGTTCTCAACTGACCCAATATATAGACAAACCCTAATTAGAATCTCATTCAGATTAGGTTTTCTATTTTCTGGGGCACAGAAAAGATAATTACCAAAATACCCTTTTTGGGGTATTTTGATAATCCCCTTAAGTGTGGCCGGCCAGGGCAGCCCACTATGGGCCTTATGTGGCCGGCCCACTAACTCTGGTCGGCCATCTCATGGCCGGCCCAAAGAGCCTTCCTTCTATCTTGTCCCGAATCTCCATTCGGACCCTTTCGGCCTTTCCAGTTGAATCCCATCCAACTTTAGCCAGTTCCCGTCTAGTCAAATCTCTCCGATCAAGTTACCACTCTTATGTGTAACCCGTTGTAGGATCCGGTCTATGTTAGCATGCATTACTGTGAACTCTTAACGCGATCATACACCACACAAAACGTAAATAAGTAAATGCGCGCGAGAAAATAAATCAAGCAGATATGATCCTAGTATGGCCCCTAACCTAAAAGATCTAATCTTCTTAGGTTCTTCGCTTGTTTAGCCTCCGTTCGCCTGGATCTCCATCCTCGAACATCCATTGAATTCTCCCACTCGAACCACGATCACATCCTTTGGCTCTTCAATGGACTCAATTGTACCCTTAACTCTAATTACAAGACTCAACGATTCGCAGATCGTATAAAACTTGAAATTAAATTAATTACATCGGGCACCCATCCGTGCTTAAAAACAAGATAGAACGATTCTATGGCCATACTAGAACCCGCATTCACATCCATACATACATAATAATATGACAATCATAAAACACCCAAGTATGTATGAGATTCGCTTACTTAGGTCGAATCTAGGTTTGCTATGTTCTAGATAGCTTTTCGGGAGATACTACCGACATCTCTATGTCTAACGTGCCTTAAGTCTAATTATCTCATAATTCTGACTAATGGCTCGTTCTGGTTTTATCCTAAAAGATTTTGAAATCGTTTTGGAAAAACTCCGATTCAGGCTTTGGTTGGCCCGGGTCGCTTTCGGAAAAAAATATGATCAAAGTCGGAAGAAGAAAACCGAAACCTCCCACTTAAGTCAAGGCCCAAAAGACCTGAGTCTAACTCCAAAGACTTAAGTCAAACTTGGTCAAGGGACCCTTTGACTAGACCTAGTCAAGTCTCGGTCAAGGTCCGAATCAAGGTCGGACCCGGATTGGCACGTTCCAGACCGTGCCAAGTCCCTCGGGTGGTCGCGTCCTGGCCCTAGGCCAGACGCTTCCTAGCCCCGCAGACGCGTCCTAGACGCTCTGCCCAAGCCTGTGCTTCTCGGACTCCCAGTCCGAGACAGCTTCTGGTCTCACCAGACGCGTTCTGGAAGGTCCAGTCCTGGTCGCGTCCGGATTCTCAATCCGAGACGCGTCCGGACTATTCTCTGTGGTCGCGTCAGGAAGACGCGACCTCAGGTGCCAGACGCGGATCCTTCGGGATCCCTGTCCGAGACGCTCTCGGACGCGTCTTCTGTCCGAGAAACTCGGACGCGTCCTAATCCGAGACGCTCTCGGATTCTCAGTCCGGGAAGGACTGGGACGCGTCCTGGGCGTCCGCGACTGGCCAGACGCGTCCTGGCACTACAAAATTGACAGCCTTCAGCTACGGACACAAGCCATAACAATTACTCGAAATCCCGTAGCAGAAGATGTTTTGCTACGACTCTCACTGCGTAACTGATATTGCCGTCACAAAAGGTTTTAGCTACGAACTTTTTGCTACGCGATTGTCCGTAACTACTAGTTAGAGTTTTCTGCTATGGATTTTGGCGTAACTACATGTTTAAAAATATTTGACCATTAACCGTTTATTTGAGATGGAATTATTCGTAGCAAAAAGTCAAGTGTATACAAAAATTATAACCGTTGAACATCCATATGCTACGGAAATATCTGTGGCTAAAATTCTTGCACTTTAGATCTTTATAGCTTAACATTCATTAATCATGACCCTGTCAAACCTGCATCTATTCATAGATATACATAACTTAAATGCACATAAAATGACATATAGATCTGTTTCATCCATTTATTTATTCATAAAAAATCCTTCGTACATATGTCGAAGTAAAAATTCTTCAAATTGAATTTACCAAAATATGAACGAAATATATCGAGCAAACAATCCAAACTAAATCATGTCTATACATCTAAGAGTTCGACGTACTATACAAAAAAAAAAATCTCGTACGAGGGTTTGCTTCTCCAACTTTTCCTGTAACAAGAGATATAAAGTAACATTAGAATTCAATGAAAAACAAAGACACTTGGATAAATCAGGATTATAATCACATTTTTCAATCAAATATAATATTAACGATTCGAGAAAATGCTAACAAATAACCATGTAGTACGTGTGAAGCACAAAATTATAATGATATCTCAATAGTATATTATGCATCTTTAGTTTCTTCTTTAAAACACCCAAAATGCACATGGTTTTCTGGAATGCAGCAAAATTTTAGGCGTTTTACAAACTTTATGAAGATCTTGGGGGAGGCTACTGTTTCTTTTCATTATAAACTACTTTGAGGATTGAAGACTTCCTAGCGGTCGGTATAAATTTATATTTCTACCTTTCTGCCTCTTATCATCACTTTAAATCACTCTCTAACATGGTAGATACTCTAAAACTCGAATAGTCATTGTTCCATTATCTACCACATCAATTTATGCATATATATATATATATATATAGTTTAGCGCATTGCTGCGTATACTAAAAAATATGGAGAATTCTAAATAAGTAAGAAACTAAACTAAAAGATGCACCAACTTACTTGCAAATCCAGCCCCCAATTCGAACTCCTTTGTTGTGGGTAATGACATGAGACGTTTGCAAAGCTGAGCTCTAAGTTTATCTGCCACTGCAAAATCATACACATCCGATAACCATTTAAGTGAGTACCAGCAAAAGCAATGTGAACATGTGTTGTCTATAATATTATGGTGAATCAGGTCTGGTTGAGACAAGGCCCAAAGTCTGCTGTCAAGGCATCAAGTAAAACTGTTGGAGTTCCTAGATACCATGAAGAAGTTGACCTTCCATAGGCTTTTCTTTCTTATTTTTGAAAATCATATATTTTACTACACTATTACCATTATGTTCATTAAGTAGATTAAACATGTACTGGTAATAAAGTAAAACTAAAAAAGATGTAATTATAATAAATAATAGTAATTCATGCATACAAGTATACAATACCATAGAACATCGTAATTAGGACATTGCATTCATCACCACTGCAACATATCTGCGTTGATATCGCTTCAGAAAAATCTCAATTTATATAAGTAAAAGATTAAAAAAAACATGGGCAACGTACTATTTTATACCATCTAGAGATCCTTGTAGGCATAATATCTGCCACTGGAAGTTGGTGAAATACTCAAATACCAAAAAAATACTTAAACCAACGATATAACAAAACATCACTTGATCAAATAGCTAACAAGAGTATATATATATATATATACTAGGTGTCCACCGCGTCCTACGGACGCGGTAGATCCCTTTTGGCTAACGCCGTCGTGTCTAGAATATAAGGCATGAGAACGTATCTCACGATCAACTGCATCTCATTAGTGTTTGTACATCGGGATTGTGTGTATACGCAGACGTTTATACGTCGAGAAATTCATCTCTACACCATCCAACACCATACATGGACCTGTAATTCGCATTTGCGAATCACAGGTCTCTGTCTAATCCCAGA
This sequence comes from Eschscholzia californica subsp. californica, assembly GCA_002897215.1. Classification (NCBI taxonomy): domain Eukaryota; kingdom Viridiplantae; phylum Streptophyta; class Magnoliopsida; order Ranunculales; family Papaveraceae; genus Eschscholzia; species Eschscholzia californica. Next base: position 13,639 of record BEHA01004243.1, read on the forward strand.
TAGTCTAGAAATGAATTTCTCGACGTATAAACGTCTTCGTATACACACAATCTCGATGTACACACACTAATGAGATGCAGTTGATCGTGAGATACGTTCTCATGCCTTATATTCTAGACACGACGGCGTTAGCCAAAAGGGATCTACCGCGTCCGTAGGACGCGGTGGACACCTAGTTTGGCA
>BEHA01004243.1:32968-47139 GCA_002897215.1 Eschscholzia californica subsp. californica
TCTTCTCTACCACTATTCTTTCTACCATTAATAGTCATCTCCTTCTTTCTTCCATATTCTTCCACCATTTCTAACCCTCTTCATCTCTTCTTTCCAACTTCTTTCTAGATCTAATTTCTTCCTTTCCCTTCCTTTTTCTTATTTGGGTTGCAATAAAATAGCTATTACTTGGATTTCTTGGAGTAACATTCTTGAGCATAAATGGAGCAAATCTTGGACAAATTGGAGATACATGGGAATATGGAATTTGAGCATTCTTGGTGATTTCTTTCCATTAATTTCTTAGTATTTTCATTTATTTTACAATGTCAATGAATGTTATTCTAGATTTCATGTATAGTTAATTTAGCAATCTAAGGTTGTGAATGAAACCCATTTTGGATCTTTATAATACTTGTTCTTGATTAATTAAATCCTTTGATGTGCTTCAATGTCTATTGATTGTCATTTCATGTTGATTCTATAACCTTATTATCATTCATGTATTATAATTAGATATTTCATGCTTTTATTGATTTATTAGATGAGATATGCCTTTTAGATCTTGAATGATAGTGTAGGAAATTAGTTTTATATGGTAGTCAATCATACATTCTTAATTATAAAATTGTTTTATCTAGAATATCATCCGGAATCCAAATAGTTCATTATATTGGATCCCGAGTAAAGCAAAAGAGATTTAAGTGATTAAGTGCTTGTTTTATAAAGTGAAATTATGTGGTGGATTTTATAACCTTAGATATCTTCTCCCCTCTCTTAGTTAGTTTATTTAGTTTTATTCGTTTTCTTATTTCTTACATAACAATCATCAATTTTATATGTGGGGTGTGTGTGTAGTCTAAGTTAGCTTTTGACATTTTAATTATTGAGCTAAACTCGCCGTTAATTTCCGAAATTGCCTACTTATCCCTTGGGACGATACTCGATCTTATTATAAATACTATAACTTGACCCCGTATACTTGCGGGAAAAGACCTAATTTTAGGCTCATCAGATAACACTCGATAAGGACTAATTAGCCTAAGTTAGGCTCTCCAAATGTGACATTTTCGTGTCACATCAAATTCCCTTCAGTGGCGTCAGAGCCTCTTGCAATTAACTAGTTTTTGTTAAGAATCGAACTAACTGATATTTGATATGCTTAATAGTTTGATAGATTGAGTTTATAAAGTATTTTAAAAGTGTTTTAAAAGTACTTCAAACTCATAATTTGATTACAATGAATATGATTCAATTAGTTTTTCAAATTAAAATCAAAATTGATGATTGAAAGTATTTCAAAACATTGAATTTCATTGATTTTGAATTGGTTTTCAAAATTGTTCTTGAAAAAGTTTCAAAAATCTAGAATTTTGATCCAAAATTGGTTGATTAAAAGAGTTGTTTTTGAGTTTTAGGAAACTCCCAAAAACAAAAAATTTGGAATTTAGAAGTATTCTAAAAGAATTGTTTTGAGTTTTAAGAAACTCCCAAAAACAAAGTTTGGAAATTTTAAAAATTTCTAAAAGTTTTGAATAATTTTGGAAGTGTTCTAAAAGGATTTCAAAATTTGGAAGTTAGCAAATAGATATTTGCAAAAAAAAAAAAAAAAAATGGAAACTAGGGTTTTGGAAACCCTAGTGTCCGGCCAGGAAGCTTCCTTGCCGGACAGAAGCTGCTGGTCGCGTCCACTAGACGCGTCCAGAGCAGCTGCTGAGACGCGTCCAGCAATTGCGACCAGAATGCTATTGCACGCGTCTTAGAGACGCGTCCACAGCAGCTAGGACGCGTCTTGGAGACACGTCCAGGTCGAGTCTAGGACTCGACCACCAGCTGTGATGGAAGCATTTGGACGCGTCTTGGAGACGCGTCCAGAGCAGCTAGGACGCGTCTAGGACGCGACCAGAAGCTGCACTGGTAGCTTCCTGGACGCATCTAGGACGCGTCCAGAGCTCTCGACCAGACGCGTCTTGGAGATGTGTCTGGGAGGTCCGAGACACCTAGTGCTGGTCCGGTCCAGCACCAGACGCGTCTGGTACATGGACTAGCGTCCTGGCTCCGGCCAGGACGAGACCAGGCCTTGATAGACCGGGCCAGGACATGCCGGCCCTATGGGTCGTGCTATGTCCGGACCTTGTCCGAGCCCTTTTGTGGGCTTGGGCCGGGACTTGTCTAGGACATGTCCCGGGCTTTTTCGAGGCTTTTCGGACCACGAATAGGGAGCATCATTCGAGTGGGAGTTTTTGCCAAATTTTCTTCCGATTCCAACCAAATAATTCCAAAATAAATCCGGGCCATCCAGAAGGCCAAAAACGGATTTCTCTTTATATTGATTTATGAAATCATTACGAATCGAACCAATATTTTCCCGAAATAGACCCGGGCTTTCAAAACCCAAAAATTGAGTTTTTCTTGAAGTTGATTTTAGAAATCATAAAAGATAACACTGGAACGCACCGTTGGTCGAATTCTTCGAATTTAGACTTAGGTTCGTAATGTGACATGTGATGTCGACAAAGTGTCTCCCAAGATAATCATGCATATATAATTCTTAGCCTTAATATATTATATGAATGCATGTGATGTGAATGCGGGAAACTAGTATGGCCATAAATTTATTTCTATATTCTTGTTTTAAGCACGGATGGGTGCATATTTGTAATTAATTTTAATTTCAAGTTTATACGATCTGCGAATCGTTAAAGTCTTGTAATTAGAGTTTAGGGTCTATGAGTCCATTGAAGAAACTCAAGGAAGGAATCCAAAGGCGAGTGGGAGAAATCAATGGAGGTTCAAAGATGGAGATCTAGACGAACCAAAAGGCGAAACAAGAAGCAAACCATTGGAGATTAGATCTTCTAGGTTAGGGGCCATACTAGGATCCATGTCTGCTTGATTTATTTTCTCGCGCGCATTTACTTACTTATTTACGCTTTATGTCGTGGATGTTAGTTAGGATAAATAGTTCACTATAACAAACGCCAGACTAGCGTAAAAGTCCCCAAAAACGTAATCTTGAGTAATCGCCTATCCAGATTAAGACACTCGTTGCGTCCTTTGTTCGAGGAAGGTGGGTCGGCCTTCGCAGAGTACCTCCTCTAGCTTGGGACAATGCGGGTAGGTCTATAAAAGAGGCCTACACGTCTAAATGGTTCTACTCAACGAGATCAGCAAGAGAGTCTTGGATACTCGAGGCAAAAGGATAAATTAGGCATTCATTAATGAAATCTATCAACCAAGAGTCATAAGGTATGATAAGTGAAGTAGTTCACTCACCCGGAACGACGGAGTCAAAGGGTAGGGCCTTCGTCCGCTTTACTCCGCAGAACTGAGATCTTGGAATCACTTATTCAATCGGGGACGATTTTTATTGAATAATGTGGGAAAACTAAGTTTTTCAAAATGATAACGAGTTTTAAAACTTTGCCATTTCTTTTATGTAGTTCAAAGATGACAAAAGATATTTTCAACTTTCGCTCACTTCTCGACAAGGAGAAGCTGAATGAGCACAACTTCCTTGATTGGGAGAGGAACCTGGGAATAGTTCTCAGGATGGAAGGAAAGCAACATGTACTAGATCTCCAATTCCTGTATTGGATGATAATTCAATTAAAGAAGAGATAGATGAAGAAAGGAGTGTGCGGAAAAAGGCAGAGCCTGTAACTTGCTTAATGCTAGCAACCATGAAACCGACTCTGCAAGAGCAGTACATAGACATGGATGCTTACTCCATGATACGACAACTTCGGGATATGTTCCAGAAACAGTCGAGATTGGAGAGGTTTGAAACCTCTAAAGCAATTATGGACATGCGCCTTGAAAAGGGAAAACCAGTTGGGCCTCATGTTCGTCAAATGATCAGGCTCATGGGCAAGCTGGCTAAACTAGGTTTCCCTTATAGCCAACAGACGACTACTGACACTATCCTTCACTTCCTCCATAGTGGTTTTAATCAGTTTAAGATGAACTACAACATGAATGGATGGGATAAAACGTTAGAGGAACTTCATTCTATGCTTCTAACAGCCGAAAAGAACGTCGTTATAGTGGAGACTAAGAAGGACGTTCTTATGGTACAAAAGGACAAAGGGTTTAAGAACGGTGGAAAACAGAAGAAGAAAACTGCGTCAAAAGGGAAAGGCAAACGGGTTGCCAAACCTAAAGACAAAGGTCCTCCTCCTGACACCAAATGTTTCTACTATGATGGCAAGGGCCACTGGAAAAGAAACTGCCCTAAATTCTTGGAGGACAAGAAGAATGGAACAGTGGCTTCCAGTTCAGGTATAAACAGTTAACTCATCAAATATTGTAAAATTCCCAAACTTTGGTATGTGATACCTTAAATTGCCCTATCATTGTGAATGGACAGGTGCAACTGGGAACTGAGTATTTGGCTAAGGAAGACAAGATCCAAGAGGGAGCAAAAGCCTCGACGGCTAAGGATGCTGAAAGGGATCGAAGTCTACTTTAGGCACTAATCTAAATTAAGCATTTTTCTAGTTTTTAACATCATCTCTGTACTAGGTATTATGGAGAATCAATAAAGAACTTTATTTCTAAATTGAGATGTTATTAAAAGTGCTAAATTAAACAAACTATACCTAAGGATTCTAAAGTTGGTTAAACACCTACAAGATAGGTTCAAATAACCAAAACATGAATCAACTCACAAGAAATAAAGTCTTAAGTGAAAAACAGAGATTGATCGTCAAACGTACTTCTAACCTATTCATATTTGGAGTGTTCAAAAGGATTAAGATGAAGATCATGAATCAAACTCTATCCTCCAAAATCCATTAAGTCTAGACATAGCTTCCCACAAAACTACCAAAATTCCGTCTAAAGCTAGAACTTGTAAAAAGCGTTACACTTGTAATAAGCGTTACAAAACTAGATAATATCTGACGCGATTTCTTTTGAAAGAAATTTGGGCTTCTTCCACAACCAATCAAGAGAACAAAGTGTTTGTTGCTCATGATAGTATTCTTCTAGTAATTAGCACACCTAGTAGTCTGGGAGAAAAGTACTAATTATTACAAGAATAAGTGGGAGAAAAGTACAAGTCGATTTAATTCGATCATGAGAAAAATCATGGAGGGTCATGAAGAACAATCATGAAACTTGTACAAGACGATTAAATTCGACCAAGAGCAACAAACTGCGGCTCCTCGGAAAAGGAAAGGTTAAAGATATGATCTTGTAAACCCACCGCACAAAAGCGAATGTCATTTGCAGGAGAACTCTCAAAGCGAGTGAAAGTGTCTCTAAAGGAATATCTCAAAGTAGTTGAGAAAATTCCAAATTGTTGTTCAAAAGCCCTGAAAGGTCAAAATAAAATCTTAAAGACTCTGAAAATAAAGGTTATTTCTGAAGAGATAAAAGACCTGCGCAGAAACGGAAACTGACTCTAGATTTTGGCTAGAAGCCAAAATCATCGTGGAATCCATATCTCGTCAAGACATGAAACTTGATAATTTAAGTCAACAGAAGACCTAAATTGGTTTTCCAAAGTAGAAAACTGAGAAGGATGGAAACATTTATGTTTCCCGAAACTAGACAAGAAGAATAAGATTCTTCCAATCAAGTTATGTCCATAGGCATGCTTCAGAAATCTATCGACAGATTAAAAGCACGCAAGAGTTAGAATCTTCGATTCAAAAAGGCAATCAAAGAAGTTTGATTCCTGAGGAATGAAGAAAATCTTGAATCACGAGTTTCAAGAAGGTAAGTGGGAGAAACAAACCTTCCGGGTCCGTATGCTGAGTACATACAAAAGATTGAGTACGACATAAGATGTTGTGTAACAGTGAACACATTGACTCAATAAAAGGACCACAAACAAGGATGAAATGCCATTTTGGGCATCTGAAGATCTATAAGCATAGATCAAAAGGATGATAGGATTGGAGAGACTCAGTACGCTGAGATGCTTGAGATCCGAAACAGAAATCTAAAACTCGGAAAGTCTAAAAGAATTTTGACCCAAAACTCATGACTAAGAGCGTTGCTAAATCGGAGTTTGAAAAGACACCGATGTAGCAAACAAGCATGAGAGAGAGATTTATGTTCGAATACATAAAGTCAATCATATTGGATATGATTAGCATTTGAATATCCAAATTCGGATTTCAAAACCGAAACACTACTTGGAAACATCCTAGAAGGCCAAAGGATGAAGTAGTACAGAAGTTGAACATGTCATCGTAGCAAACTTCCAGACATGGAAGGAAAGTAGGCTAAAAGTGTTTTAAGCCGGGAACTGTTGCAAATACTACATAAAGAATTAAAAGCCTTAACTCTGGTGAAAGTTACTAGAAATTATCAAGGTTGAAGATAACGGTCTTCAAATTAATTGATAATTAGCAAAGTTTAAACGGATTACATCCGTAGTCAAACTAAACTGTCACCTAAGACAAAGTATGAGAGTCATACACGAGTCTAAAGGCATGAGGTATAATTTTAAACCTCGACAAGTAAAACTGAGTGGGTAAAAAGAGTTTTACGGAAGAGGCTCAGATTTACAACTCTCGTTATCAGAAATAATAGAGTTATTTCACAAGTCGTCTAAATTTGGTTTAGTGTTTAAACGACAGTCCATTGATAATAAAACATTCCGAATAGGTTTTTCAGATACATGATCTGATGAATGAAACCCTATTAAGTGAACTTGGAATATTTATTATCAAATCCCTGGTCCAGGTCATTGCATGGACAACAATGACTCACGAAGACTAGCACGGGAGTCGATGGGATAGCGCAGTTTCATGGGCTATAGGAATAGTATATTCTATTCGACTACGTGGGTGTGTAAAAGGTTTATACACTGGATAACCCTCAAATGAGAAGTACATCACTCGTGATGAACGTCAATACTTCTCATAAAGACAATTGGAGAGATTCCTCAAAACATGAGTGCTCCACTCATCTTATGAAAGGAATGTCCGACTTTGGTTCCGTCAAACGCCGCGCCGTAAAAGGAGGTTATAAAGACGGATACTGGGAATGACAGGATAGACATGAAGTTAAGTGGGAGCGCAAGAATAGATTGTGTCAACCTAATCACATTAGGTACAAAGTGTCTCAAGGCCACTTGATGAGTAGCAACTAAAAATGCGTGGCCACGCTCAAATGGATTAGGAGTTAATCGTTTGTATTTAACAGTTGTACTCGGATATCAAGAAAGTCTGAATGACGTGACGTATCAGATGGGATACTAAATTGACACGGGAATCGAGGCATTGCACTTGTTCTAAGTCCAAGTGGGAGTCTGAAGGAGTTGAAGGAGATGTGCTTCGACCAAGATGACAATGCGAGCAATATGTCGGCTAGGACAATTGATGAAGAAGATCATCAAGTCCGATTGATTTAGGGGTCGTAGCGTTTAGCTAGAAGCCAACTACGATCGTCGAATTACGAAGTAATTCGTGGCTAACTTCGATCGGATCCTACATCGGGTTACACATAAGAATGGGTATTCAATCGGATGATATGACTAGTGGGAGTGTGATATAACATTGGGAATGTCCCATAAACATATCTCACAGGCCTAAATAGAATTTGGGCAAAAGATAGCAAAAAGGCCCGAAATAAGGGTTTTGGGTCTAGGCCGATTCGGGCACTTTTAGGGCTCGGATTGGGCTGATTTTTGGAGGGACGTTTCCTTATGTTATGCACATTAAATATGTCAATTTTGGCTGGGTTTGGACATCATCTCCTTAGGGAATTGAGAAAATATCAACTAGTTGCTATTTTCGACTATTTCCCTAAATCTTATTCTAAAGGGTGTTTTAGGAAACCTAAAAGGAGGTGAATTCTTATTAGGATTCTATATAAACACTCTTAGGGCAGAGAATAAGGGGTGGAATTTCTCTCTAAGCTTTCTTACTCTACCACATCAAGTAGAGAGGAGAAAGTGAGCTAATTCCCAAGCTATCTTCTAGTCAAGCAAGAAGAAGGTCTTCTTATTATCAAACTACCATTGGAGTGCTAGCGAGCTTTCAAGGAGGGAGATTAAATACACTATTCGGTGTCCCAAGTAGAGGAGCACGTTTGAAGCTCTTGGTCTTCTTTAATCTATACAACTAGTTCGAGGGAAATAGCGATTAAGGTAATCTACTATCTTCTTATTGGTTGATTACTAGTTTTGCATGATGATCTTGGGGATACTAGTGTTAGACATTAGATGTCGTTATCCGCTATAAACACTAGTATAAGGGTATAATTCCCTTCAGTAACACTATTAGGGCCTTGTTTTTGCATATAGCCCGTTTTTTCATTATTTTATCAAAACTAAGCACGCATTATCAAACTATATGCATGTCAATAGACGATGAAGATCAAAACTTGTAATTCATAAAATTAGACGAACTAAATTGAACTAACATGTAAACAAATAATAAGTCATTCATCACATATCAAATCATGTCTCATGAGTACCCGTATAAAAGAGTTAGCTAGACATGGTGAAACAATTAACAAACGGGAAGAAGATAAAGAAAAACATGAAAGAAATACCCGGAACCATCTCCAAGAACCCTAGTTCTTCCTTAGCAAACCCTAGTGTTTTCAATCTCCCAAAATCACTTTTATTCTTTTCTTTTCTTTTCTTTCTACCAAAACTCAAAAAACCAAAAGCCTTGACTTCGTCTAAGGCCATTGACTTGGTCTTGGGGTGCTCATAAAATATTCTTCATCCTTCTTCTTTAGAGTTTTGGGCTTGGGTTTTGGGCTTTGATTAAGAAACCAAGGGGATGCCTTTATCATTTTCTCTACGTCCTCTCATTTTCAGCAAAGACCGAAATGCCCATCAATTTATTTCTTTCATAACTTCTCCTTCCGAACTCCGGTCGGGCTTCCGTTTTTGCCGTCAGGTTCATCATTGACTCCTCTTGTCATTTGACCTCGGGTTTTGACTAAAATGACCAAAATACCCTTGATGCTCTTTTTGCTGAACCCTCGTCCACATGAGATAAAAATGTGATGAATCGCTTCGTTTTATTCCGAATCAAACGTCAAACTCCAAATAAGCTAGACAACAAGAAAAACACATAATAATAAGAAATAAAACCTGAAATGAACTAAATCATCGAAGTTAAGTGATCTAAATGTGACATTTTCACGCCACATCAGAGACGTATTACAAAGCTTGGAGGAGAAAAATATTTATATAAATAATATAAAAAAAGTAATTAAAATTTTGAAAGATTTATGCGAGAACAACGTGCACCAAACAATATAATAATATTAAATATATTATTTTTCATAAATTTTTATTAAAAAATCATTTTTTATAAGATTTAACTAATTAAATTATTTAAAAACAGATAATTTTTTTCATTATAATTATATAAAAATAAATAAATTATTATTTTTATATCAATATAAGAGTTAAACAAAATTATTATTATTTAATAAAACGAATGATATCAAAAGCAACAACGTAGTTCAATGCTTTAAAATATTAGTTTTCTAATATTCACATATGGCAAGACACCAAATGCTGTAACTTATAATTCGCTAATTTAAATTTTTTACAAGGTAAAACAGTTAAACAAAGTTGAAATGTTGTTTTTTTTTTGTTGAAGGGAATACATTAACATAAAAGAGTCTATTACAATAAAGTAAGAAGAAAAACACAAATACAATAAGTAAAGTAGTACAACAAAATATCACAACGGAAGAGGTGCATAGTATAACTTCGGTTTGTAGAGCAGTCTTCATTCTGTAGCTTGCAAGGCTGGCAGCTCTTCTTGAGTAAGATACCAAATTTAATCTTGAGAGTCCGTCTTGTAGCTATAAAGATGAAGCTCGTATCTAACTTCTTGTAACACTTAAAATGGATTAAACATACACCCAAAATTTCTGGAAGAAACGAGGGTGTCTGCAAGATGGAATCATAGGATGATTCCGGGTTATCCCGCCAGTATTCTCCATGTACAGAGACCATATCCGATCGATTTCTACAATGTAGAAACAGTTCAGACACCTGGGAAATGGGATCGCCGTCATAGCCCGAGTATGAATACCCTGCTAATCCGAGAAAAGATCGCAATAAAATTGCGTAAAGGGGTGGAAGTGAACATGTTACAGAACTCGAATTCAGAGATAAATCTATAAGATATCACCAAAGACACATTTTCTCAAGAAAAAGTGAGCTGGAAGATAAGTAACATAAACTGCACAACGAAGATGGATATTAATATACAACGTAGGGTGCTGACCGGGATCGAAGGGAAAGTTTAGATATATGCTTTTAATTACTAGTCTGATTGAAAGGCGTAGGTGGCTAGCAAATGAACGATTAATGTTCCTAAACTGATATCGGTTAAAGGTGGATAAAACTAGAATGGATGGCCTATCAAATCGATTGTAAGTAGTTTGACCACATGGAAACACTATATAACTAGGAGAAGATATATGATCGAAGTAGACATAAATGTTCAACATGATAAGAAGACTGACAGAGTCGAAATCATGATATACAATAGCGGTACATGACCTTAGAGGTCTGGCAAGATTGAAGAGAAAAATTAAAATTTGGGTTTGTTTATTTATTGACTTCAGGTGGAGAAGATAAAAACTCATTTGATGAGCAATCAGTTCGATCCCTGGAAGACAATACCTAATAATCAATTCTCGGGGTTCAAATGAGTTAAATCGGTCATTAAAAACAAACATGCAATGGGTGGAAAGAGTTCTGCCCTCTAAGATTGAAACAAAGATTATGAGTAGGTAGAGAGAGCAGAGCCGTGTCTGAGAATTCGGGGGCCCGGGGCAAAATTTTGGCTAGGTGTATAAAAAAATTATACGTAAAATAAAAACAAAACTTAAAATAATTCGGACTTCAAAAGATAACAAATAATTTAATAATTAATTAACAATGTATCTTGGAAAACATTTAAAGCGAGAATTTTTACTTGAAATTACTTCTCCTTGCATTTTTTGAAGCAAAATCATCAATTAAACATTCGTAATCAATCTTGTCCAAAAATTCACTTTCGATACTAAGCAAAGCTAATCCATTTAGCCTGTTCTGCGACATGCTCGATCTTAAGTAGGACTTCAAAAGTTTTAACTTTGAGAAGCTCCTCTCTGCTGATGCAACTGTGACTGGTATAGTCAATAATATTCTATAAGCAATGCTACTAGCTGGGAAACAATTCATCTTCTTCAAAAAATTTAAGACATCATTAGCTTTGGTAATTTCTTTTGGCAAAATAGTTTGTAAGAGTTTCAACTCCACAAACAAGTCATCTGCTTCAACATCAAAATGTTCTCCTTTCCTGAAACTATTTGAAAGATTATGACAACAAGCTTTTAATTCATCAACATGATACCCGCTTAACTTTTCCGGTCTTAGCAAAAAGCCAAAAATTTTCTCATATTTTTGATATTGTTCGAATCTTCTTTCTAATGAACCAATAGCTTGATCTACTAATAAGATGAAATAATGAAGTCTAAAATTTTCCTCACCAGATTGCGGAAGTAATTGTGATGATCCATCACATGTCTCGTCAAAATGTCTTTTTCGACGGATTTCACGCCTCTGAGGAAAAACTGGGTCAACTTGCATTTCAATAGCCATTTTCTTAGCATCAACCATGGACTCTTGAAATCCACTTTCTCTATACATCTTCAGATAAACAATCAAACCTTTTATTAACTCCATAGCAACATCAATATATATGTCCTTTGTCTGCAAACGTTTGCTTACCTTATTAACTGCTACTAATAACTTGTACCAAATAGTAATACTTAGTAGAAATTCAAAATTATCTAATTCAAATCTTACTATTGATTCTGCTTCACTCTTTATTTTAGGTTCATTGTCACTTTCTGCCAGTTGAAGTAAAGCTTCTCTGATTTGTAGAGGTTGGTTATGATTGCCTTAATACTTTCAACACAACTCTCCCAACGCGTAGTCGACAATGATTTTAGAGTAAATCCTTTCAGATTATCTTTTAAAATTTGCCAACGCTTTGTAGAATTTGCGAACAAAGAATAAATTCGTTGTACTACTCCAAATAAATCTTTTGCTTTCCCATGACAATTAGCTACATCACACAAAGTTAAGTTCAAACTGTGACAACCACATGCAGTGTAGAATGCTCGCGAATTTATATCTAAAAGTCTTTTTTGAACACCTTGCTTGCACCCTTTCATATTAGATCCATTGTCATACCCTTGACCCCGCACATCATCAATCTCAAGATCAAAACTCTTTAATGCTGATTGTAACTCTCTGAAGAGTCCAGATCCAGACGTATCATCGACAATCAAAAATTGTACAAAGTATTCTTCTACTTTTACTGGGCTAGCAGACATATCAACACACCTCAAAACCAAAGTCATTTGTTCTTGGTGATTCATATCAGGAGTGCAATCAAGTATAACGGAAAAGTATTTAGCTTCTCTAACCTTTTTAAGGATTGCATCTCTAACTTTAGAAGATAATAACTCTATCAACTCATTTTGAATGACATTACTAAGATAATGATGTCGGACCTCATTGTTTTCAATTCGACGAAGATGTTCTTTCATTAATGGATCATGTTCTGCCACCATCTCAACAAGACCCACAAAATTTCCATTGCTTTTTTGACCAATCTTGTGGTTGGTTCCACGAAACGCCAGATTATACTTTGAGAGATATTTTACTATTGAAATCAACCTTTGCAATAATAATCTCCAGTGTTCTTTTTCTTTCTGAATTGAGTCTTGTACAGCTTGATCAATTGTGTGTTTCTTTTGAAATCTAAGTTGTAGTTCAATCCAGGTAGCCATGTTAGCTATGTGATCACTGCTAAGTTCATGCTCTTTAAGTCTATCAGAAAGATGTTTCCAATCTCCATAGCCGTCACTTGCTAACTGATTTTTTGATGCTTTTTTCTTAAATAATTTGCAACAAAAGCAAAATACTTTATCAACATCCTTTGAGTACACAAGCCAAACTCTATCATGTTTTTCTCCATTTGATAAGTGTCTAGTGTAAAATTCTGAAGAAAAACGTCGATTTTTCTGATCTTTGGGGCCCTTCTTTAATGACAGGTCTCTAGTCGGACCTTTTTCAGCTAATAAATCTCTCCACTTTCTATCAAGACTATCCCAAGTTCCCGGATCATTGATATTGTCCGGAATTGGATTGGTTGATTCATCCACAGAGTCTCCAATATCCGGATTTGGATTGGTTGATTCATCCACAAAGTCTCCGATATCATCATTAGGAACATCAACATCAAATTCTTCGTCAGTTACAATATTTTCAGAACTCTTACCATGAATCATATCATGATCATCAATACTTTCTTTTTCTGCAGGAATTTCAAGTGAGTCTTCATTATCTCTCTCATGTAATAACTCTTGAGTTGGAAATTGTTGCTCTCTTATAACGAACCTATCAAGAGCTCCTCTTTGTGATTGAATCAATTGTTGTTCTTTTTTTTTCTCTTGCCTCTTCATATTTCCAGATTTGTATTTTTTTGGCGCCATTGGCTGAAAATATAGATGAAGAACAAGTAATAAAATATATACTCCCTTCATCAAAAAAAAAAGTAATAAAATATATACTCTCTGATAAAAAAGAGTAAAATTTTTTTATTAAACATGATACTGAAAATTTGATGAAAAACCAACTAATAAATACATACCTGGGTGATTGAATTCGTTATTAATGAATACGGAAAGAATAGCCAAGAAAGAATTCCTCAATTAGTTTCAAAGGTGAAAGAAGAGAATTTTTTCTAATGGTGATATTGATTAAAGTCTATAAATATATAACAACATAATCCCAGATCAACCCAAAAAGGAAATATTCAAAAAAGAAAAATAACGTGATTTGGGAGGTGATATCTTAATTAGATTTGGGAAATTCCAAATATTCCTATTTAGTCGTAATTAATTGTTAGCCTAACTATATATATTAATTGTTAGTCTGTTAGAGAAAGAAAAGCTAGAGAGAGAGAGAAAAAAAAGCTAGAGAGAGAGAAAAAAAAGCTAGAGAGAGAGAAAAGTTACTCATTAGTAAATAGGAAGTTTACAAAGTTGTTGGAAATTGCCTTGATTCACGCAGTAAAAGTGTGTTGGGAACTTGGGTAAGTCCTTTTTTATGCCACATGTATAAATGCAACAGGTGCATTGAAAATTTAATCCTATATAATATATGGGAAATATTAGAAGTGGGCCCCAGTATGGTG
>BEHA01004243.1:47156-61112 GCA_002897215.1 Eschscholzia californica subsp. californica
CCCCCCCCCCCCCCCCCCCCCCCCCCCCCCCCCATGACACGGCTCTGAGAGAGAGAGAGAGAGAGACTTCTTGATTATAAGAGAATACTAAGATACTATATAGGGGAGTTGAAAGATTAAAATAACCACGGAGACGAGACTATAACATCAGTTATATAAAAAGGAGAGATAAGAGATCTTCCCTGTTTTTGTGCCATGTTGATTAGCCGTCTCTGCTTTTGCTGATTCCTCCCTTTGATACCTTATGCCTATGAAGTAAAACCCTTTCTGATGAGTTTGATAGTTCTTCGATTTTTCAAGCCTCTGAGTTTGATAGTTCTTCGATTTTCAGGCGATTGATTAGATCGACAGTGTATAGGGGGCTAGGGTTGTTTTATGTTCGCTTGTGATCTAGAAATTGAAGATTGGAAGCTGTTTATGGGAGATTAGGGTTGTAGGTTTGATAATTTTAGAGATGAATCTAGGGTTTTCGTGAAAAAGGAGAGATAGGGGAAAAAACCTTTGTGACGTCAGCCCACTCTCTCTCTCCTAAAAAAAACCCCTTAAGTTGAATTGTTGTTGAAAACCCTTTCAACTCGTGGTGTGGTCTCAATTACTCTGTCTTACACTACTCTGGTAGATGCACATTGTAAAGAATGAAACAAATGACGATACTCTTAAACTCCTACAATATATGAACGATCGAAATGTGACTCCAACTATCATTACTTACATTGTACTTATAAAATAATCGTGGAAACAACAAAGATTTAGAGACTCACTATTTCCCGAATTAAAAGAACTCCAACATTTGGGTTCAAATATCACAACATCATCTCTTTATGAGTTCTTAGGTTTCATTTTTCAACTCTAACGAGCGAACCCCATTAAAAAGTAGTTTCTAAATTATTGGATCTGGCTCAACTTCATGGTTTCCTATATCAATAAAGGGGATAACGTAAAAAATTTTCGTTTTCTTTTTTTCGTTATTTGTTTAACATCTTCGTATTTTTCTTCTATCTTCTTCGACCAATGCGGCGAATTCTAAAAAATTTATAAATTTCCGGATCTATATTTTGTTTATATTTATAAGTTTCACATTGTTTTTAGTTATTAAAAATAAAAAATTTTAACAACATAAAATAAGACATAGTTTTTTTTAATTAATAATAAATTATCCTTTAATAAAATTTTAAAAATTATTTTTATAATAATTTTTTTAAATTATTAATTAATTAAAATAAATTTCAATTCTTTAAAATATTATTTTTCTAATATTAGCATAACGTATGACACCAATGTTACTTATAATTCGCTAATTTATACTTTCTACAGAATAAAACACTTTTTTTTTGTTGAACTACAGAATAAAACACTTTGATAGGACTAAAATGTTGTTGGAAACCATTTTAGATCGTATTATGGTCCCAATTACTCGGTTTTACACTATTCTAGTAGAGGCATATTATGAAGGAGACATTAATGATGCTCTTAAGCTCTTACAATATATGAACCATTAAAATGTGACTCCAACTGTCGTTACTAACAATTTACTTATAAAATAATCTTTTTGATATTCTTTTTTCGTTGTTTATGTAACATCTTTCATCTTTTTCTTTTCTCCTATTTATCTTCTTCAACCAATGCGGTGAATTCTAGAAAATTGATAAATATATAGATCTATATAGTATTTATATTTATAAGCTTCACATTGTTCTTAGTGTTTATTAAAAAAAACAACTTAACAACATGAAATAAGCATATAAATTTTTTTTAATTAATAAATAATATATTATACTTTAATAAAATTAAAAAATATTTTTATAATTATGTTTTTAAAATATTAATTTAATTAAAATAAACTTTTCATTTTTGTTGACCTTTAGGGTCTTTTAATCCGTGATTTTTAGGATCCTTTCGTCTTCGACCTTTAGGGTCATTTTATTGGGTCGGTGTCTAGTCAATTTCTTTCTCTTCGTGAGGCACTTTACATTTAAAGGTATGTGATGCAGGCGCATAGGCGTGTGGGCCCACGTCCACGCGTGCCCACACCCTATTAAGTCATAATAGTAGTTTATTTAGTAGAAAAGAAGTTACTATAATTTGATATTTCTTTATTTTAAAGTTTCTATGTTTGAGTAGTTTATTATTTTAGGAATCCTAGTTTGAGTCTATCTAGGAAGGTTTATTATCTTATAAAAGGGGATCTAGTCTATGTTATTATTCACCTTGAAGAGAAAATCAATCGAAGTTATTAAGAATTTAAGTTTAGTTTATCGTTTTCTTTAATTGTTCTTAGTTTATTTTATTGTTCTTTAATTATTCCGCTGCGTCTCCATCAAGTGGTATTCAGAGCCATTTTTTTTTTAACCAATCACAATGGTTAATTCTACCGTTCCTACTCCAACAATCAAAGAGAAGACACCAACTTTTGCCTCCGAATGGGACAACATCAACAAGAAGTTATCCTCGGTTACAAAATTGGAAGAAGCTTTCGAAAATTACAAGAAGGAAACTATGGAAAAATTCGAAAATCACAAGAAGGAAACTATGGAAAAATTCGATCAAGTCAATGATTCGATCATGAAGCTATCCAAACAAATCGAAGGCATATGTAAGTCTCCCTCTTTTACCACTACTCCTTCTTCTACTACTTCCATTCAAGCATCATTATCACTTCCAACCACAACACCAACTTCAAATTCCCTACTTGGACAACCTAACACAACCCCGATTCACATCAACCCTACATCACCACTATCACCGGATTTCCCACTAACATACATAAACCCTTCAACCTCCATGGTCGATACTGTTGAAAGAAATTTTCTTCATAAAATAAATACTAGTTTTTCAATGAGGGATGAAGAGAAATTCGTTGAGACAAATAAAAAAGAAGAGGTCCAATTAAATAACACAAGCTCCGGCAATTTATTTGATCCGTATATAATTTCGAGAGAAGAATGAGTTGTTTCGAATCACAAAATTCTTCCACATCAAATTGTGTCGTCATTGGTGTTACCTCCTCATTATCATGAACTTATTACAACTTTTAGGTTGTCTTCATGGAACCAATTGGAATATACCGATCACGTCTTCGATACAATGTCCCTTGATGGGGTTTCACCTACTCGATTCTTTCCATTCAAGGAAGAAATTAATAGGACACCGGTTCTTGCTTCACAAAATACTTCTACTACAAAATTGAATTTTTGTGATATACTTGCTAAGGTGGTTCCAAACGTGACAATTTGTGATGAAGTTTTGGTTTATAAGCTTCACGAAGATGAACGTGGGAAAATATCTAAAGTTTTGGCCCATTTTTGTCTTCTTCGAATTTTCAGGAACTTTCGTGAAAAATGGGAATTAAGGATCGGTATGGCGAAATTCATCGTATGCGGTTGCATCAAATTGTTTTCTTCATCGAAAAGGTTCGGGACGAACCTTCTGGGGAACAGGGTGTTGATGCAGGCGCATAGGCGTGTGGGCCCACGTCCACGCGTGCCCACACCCTATTAAGTCATAATAGTAGTTTATTTAGTAGAAATGAAGTTACTATAATTTGATATTTCTTTATTTCTTTGAGTAGTTTATTATTTTAGGAATCCTAGTTTGAGTCTATCTAGGAAGGTTTATTATCTTATAAAAGGGGATCTAGCCTATGTTATTATTCACCTTGAAGAGAAAATCAATTGAAGTTATTTAGAATTTAAGTTTAGTTTATCGTTTTCTTTAATTGTTCTTAGTTTATTTTATTGTTCTTTAATTATTCCGCTGCGTCTACATCAAGACATGATGTAGAACGCAGCGGAATTAAAAGAAGATAATAAAAGTAAATGAAGAACAATAAAAGAACGAATAAATAACTCGAAATAACCATAAACTTGATTAAACTTAATTGGTTTTTCTCTTCAACATGCCAATAAAAGACAGACTGGACCTCCTTTTTATAGGATATTAGACTTTCCTAGATAGACTCAAATTGGACTTTCTTAAATAATGGAAATACTGAAATACTGCAACTTCCTAAATAGATAGACTCAAACTAGACTTTCCAATTAATGGAAATACTGAAATAATATAATTTCCTAAACCTAGATTCAATACGAATCATACCAAAACTGGGACTTTACTAAATCTAATCTTTATGACCGATTGGCCTACGTGGCCGTTAGGCCCACGGCAAAAGTGTCCACGCTGGGTGCCCCTACATCAGCTTCCCCTTCTCCCACGAGGTTCGTCCCGAACCGTTTTGAGGAAGAAAATAACGTAATGCACCCGCATAAGATGAACTCTGTCATGGCAAACCGTAATTCCCACTTTGTTCGACATTTGCCGGAAATTCGAAGAAGAATAAGGGCCAAAACACCAACTTCATATCGAATCCAACGTTGCAAAGATCCTTGAAAAACCGATCGTAGAGAATATAGGTCCAATAAATTTCTACATCTTCTATCATTTTGTAGTTTGACGAAGAAGATTGCAAATACTATATTGTCCGCTATGAAAACTCGAACCTTGAAATTCATCTTCCAATCCATCACGATTCTAGCCTCTCTTCTTTCAATAATAAGTGGAATACTCATAACGACGTTTGGGCCATCATACGAAGAATAAAAGTGTAGAGAATGAATAAAGAGAAACAAATCACCAGGTTCCCAAATAAAAGTATGAAAATTTTCAGAAAGTGGAAGAATTTGAGTATTGGTGTGAGTATCCTCCTGTAATATTGTAAAGTACTTAAGTAAGGTTTCTATAATATCAAAGACGACGTCAGCAGTGGGATCCTCACGAGGAGAGTCAATAAAGATTGCCAACCATTGTAAAATTTCTCGAAGACGAACGAACATACTTTTAAGGGTTCCGGGCTCGACTTGACTGCATTGTTCTAGTACTTCAGCCAATGGATGAGCCAGCCGAGCATCTTCTAGAGAGAATAAGTTGTGTAGTACACCATTAACCGTGTGACGGGCAAGGTTCCCAAGGATTCTCACAAATTCTTTGATTGAAATAGGGAAATCCGCAACTAAGATAACTTCATATCCTCCAATATCTGTATTCGCAACTTTCTTCACATGTACGATGGACACCACACAATGATCAAAAACTTGTACCTTCGACGAGTTAACAAGTGGAGTAACACATTTACTCCACTCAAGTGCTAGCCTTCCAATTCGTCCTGACCGTTTAGCAGAAAACCAAACACTCCTAACTTTGGCACAGGTTTGTGGAAAAGTGAAATAGACAATCTCATTAAACCCAAATTTATTTCTTTGACATGTAGAAATACCCAAAATTGCACTTCTTTCTACCAACAACCAATCTAGTTCGTGAAGAAACTCTCCATTATCTATCACTTCTTCTACGGATGGTTGTGGGTTCAAATTTTTGTTTTTGTTTGGAAGATCATAAGGCAAAGTTACAGGGAATGGACGATTAAAAGGCAACGGAGGAGAAAGCAAAACCATAAACTGAGAAGTATTTGACAAATCGACAGAAACTGATGATTCGTAATCGGAAACCATATCATTATTAGGTTTTATCACTAGTACCAAAGCAGGACACTTATTCAACACAAAATACTTTTTATTTTTTTGGACTTCAACTTTCTTATCAAGATATTCACTTGATTCCTCAATTTTTGCTGCAATCAATGGTTGGGGTTGATTTATATGTAAATCATACTCTTTAGGTTCTACTTTTACCAAACCCAGTTTCTTATCAATACTCTTACAGGATTCATCTTCTTCCTTTTGAACTAGAATCATCGTACTCATCGGTTTCTTTAAATCATCATCTTCTGTAGAGATTTCATGTTTGATAAATGTAGAAACCCTAGATCCAGTACAAGTGACTGTGGTTTGTGTTGGTAGTAGTGTGTCCCATGTGGTGATAAGTGGAGCAGAAGTGGTGTCGAGGGGGGAAATTGCGGGACTAGGATTAGGGAGCATACCGTTAAAGTTGTTGTTGAGCTCTTGAAGTTGTTGAATTGTGTTGTTGATCGATTGTTCCAACTGTGACACGGAGAAGAGGCCTCTTTCAGTGTTCTTCCATTCTGCTTCTTGCTGAGATGTAGAATAATATGAAGATGGAGGTGGCGGTGAATATGGTGTATGACAAGAAAAAGATGGAGGTGATGGTGAATATAACGTGGAATAGTAATAAGATGGAGGTGTTGGTGTATAAAATATTGGTGGTGGTGACGATTGGTAATGATAAGGAGACGGTTGTGGTGTATAATAGTTCGATTGACGCGTTTCTAAAAAAAGAAGACTATTGTGGTGGTGGTGGTAGCGAAGTTGATATTAGAGGTGGTGAACACGATGGTGAGTACAGTGGTGGTGTATACGAGTACGAAGGTGGTGTATAAGAGTACGGAAGTGGTGGTGATGGTGGTGGTTCGGTTTTGGTCGGATAATAAGAGGGTGGAGGTTGTGATGAGTTTTCTCGTAATGTTTCTCCCAGATTCCAATGATAATCGTACGAATTCTTATTCTCGTACAAACATGATGCACATAAACATCGATTCGTTATCCCTTGATGAGTATAATCTGATTGAATATAATCATCTTGACGAATAGACTACGATTCATACGGATTTAACTGGTCTGGAAAAAAAATTCCAGAATCATTAGCCCAAAATTTTGGTATGATGTAGAACGCAGCGGAATTAAAAGAAGATAATAAAAGTAAATGAAGAACAATAAAAGATTGAACAAATAACTCGAAATAACTATAAACTTGATTAAACTTATTTGGTTTTTCTCTTCAACATGCCAATAAAAGACAGACTGGACCTCCTTTTAATAGGATATTAGACTTTCCTAGATAGACTCAAATTGGACTTTCCTAAATAATGGAAATACTGAAATACTGCAACTTCCTAAATAGATAGACTCAAACTAGACTTTCCAATTAATGGAAATACTGAAATAATATAATTTCCTAAACCTAGATTCAATACGAATCATACCAAAACTGGGACTTTACTAAATCTAATCATTATGACCGATTGGCCTACGTGGCCGTTAGGCCCACGGCAAAAGTGTCCACGCTGGGTGCCCCTGCATCAGTATGTAACTCTCATGAAGTTTTCAGAGGAGAGAAATAAGAATTATCATCCATGTAATATTGTCATTTTGTCACTAATGAAAGAAAATGGTTTCACTTGGTTTCAAAAAAAAAATTATATTACTTAATTTTATATAATTATAATTAATCAAATATATTTTTTAAATAATTTACTTAGTTAAATCTTGTAAGAAATAAAAGTTGTTATTATAAACACTTATAAAAATAAATTTGTCTTAATATTATTATTTTTGCACGTTGTTTCTAGAGGTGTGCTAAAATAGACCAAACCAAACCAATTTGAACCGGCCTAGTCAATTTTCGAACCGAACAAAACAAAGAGTAGTTTGGTACAGTTGTAGATTTGCAAAAACCAGCTGATTTGGTTCAGTAAGCGGATGTAATTTTTAGGAACCATTGAAACCAAACCGAACCAGTCAGATTCAATAAATATATATAATTATATATATATATACATAATTTTTCTAAAACTTATCTATCATATCTCTATAATTCATACGAATACATATATTTTATCCCATTCTTGTCAGAAACAAGAATAACTAGTTAACTACTTCCCATACAAAGCAACAACACTACATACAAAGCAACAACACTACTATAATATAATGTTACTAGCTAGTACTAGATTAAAACGATCCATGTATCATTAATGTTCCTAGCTACTATATAATGTTTTGGTCGGTGGGTTACACGTGTCTTAAATGTACAAAAACGTTTCGACGTATTATGTTAGATTCATTGTTTCTTCAAGTTTTTAAGGAGTGTTATCTTATCCCATTCTTGTCACAAACAAGAATAACTAGTTAACTACTTCCCATACAAAGCAACAACACTACTATAATATAATGTTACTAGCTAGTACTAGATTAAAACGATCCATGTATCATTAATGTTCCTAGCTACTATATAATGTTTTAGTCGGTGGGTTACACGTGTCTTAAATGTACAAAAACGTTTCTAATACGTCAGATTAATTGTTTCTTCAAGTTTTTAAGGAGTGTCATCTTGATAGAAAGTAACTCAATTCGTCGATTTTCATGGAAAACAAATGACGGTTTGGTTGGTAACCGAACCAAATCATGAGCTGATGAGCGGGTTGGTAATGGTTTGAGAAATCACTAACCAAACCATGAGCGCGCGGTTTGGTAATAGATGACACCAACATATTGGATATTGAACCAACGGACACCCCTAGTCGTCTATGTATTAATCTTAAACAAAAATTGATTATTTTTTATAGTATAAATTAAATATTTTTCCTCCAAGTTTTCTCATACGTTTCCAAACTGATAGAACCCTGAAGTGGTCGAAACTCCTCTACTCTATGATAACCAATTGATACAATTAATTAGAAATGAATTAGAACAACCTTGAATCCATTGAGAAAAACAAATAAGTAAAAACAGAGTAGCAATGCTAGTCTAAATATTAGTTGATTGAAACCCCACCATATTAGAATGCCACTAAGAAAATAAAAAAGAATGAGTTTGAAAAATATAATACCCCATGCATCAATTAGTGCAAATCCTCGTATCCATATTGCCTTATCCAACATAATTGGTTGGTAAGAACCCATTATTTCTGATACTTATTGTTGGAATATCCTCCCTCCCTGTTGACGTAATGATACAATCGAGTTTAATTCCTTGCTTGTTATTTAATGGTACCGATCACTTACCTCTCCTCCCGCTTTTAGCAGTTTCACTGCTATTTATTCCTGGCTCGATTGGGTTTTCGAACTCGAATTGAATTGGCAACCCTATTTACCAGGTATCTAACACATTTTCTTCTAAAGATTGGTTGGATATTTCTCCTCTGAGGGGAGGGTAACTTGGAAACCTTTTGGTTCCGCTCCTAGGAAGTCCAAAGCCTTCGTGGAAAGTTTTAATTCCTATCTTCACTCTATCTGGGAGAGGTGTAGTTTGTCGTGGTAATTAAAGCAGATTTGGATTGACATCATCATCAGAAGTTTGAAGTGGGTTGTTTTTTTATAACTTTACTAACTCATGGCAGGAGTGGAAGTTCTCGTCTTCTTCGATATCTACTACTCCCTCAGTCCCAAAAGAATGACCTATTTTGAAAACCCAACTATTCAAGGGAACATTATTAATTGAAATTTGACTTTAAAAAATAACATAGTTTTTCCAATTGTAACCTCATTAACTTTTGTAATTTACAATGAAAAATTTGAATTTACTTTTAAATAAAGTTGTCATTAAATTTATAATATTGGGTATTGTTGGAAAGAGCGAAAAGTCATTTTCTTTATTTTAGAAATGGGACAATCCAAAATAGAAATTAGGTCATTCAATATGGGACGGAGGTAGTATTATAGAAGCTACTCTGCATTTGAAGGAATCGACTAAGAACTGGTTTATGCGCGTTACTTTTTAATTTTTTTGTGCTTGGCTGATGTAACCTTTGCTTTTCCTTGTAAACTTTTGTTTGATAAATAGTAAAGTTTACATTGAAGAAAAAAAGAATCATAATTGGTTGGTGTTAAGCCCTTCTAGTCAAAAGGAAAGCTACTTTTGATCATGTTGATATTTCATGAGCATTGAAGCAACTAGGATCCCAACTCAGAAGAAAAAAAAAACCTTAATCATCTCCAAAAGCATTCTTCACCAAGAGTTACATCATACTATGAAAATTTTTTACCTGATTAGGTACACACCTTTTCATCCGACACCTTTTAATCAATCTATTCATCATATCAGGGAGTTGGGATCTTTTGCAAGTGTATAAAAATATTAATTGCACTCCTCTGTTTATCTCACACTTACTCTTTCCCCAATGATTTAATTTTTGGATATAGTTAACAAGGTAGACTTGGGGTGAAACTATTAGATATGCTCCTGGTGATCCAATTGAGTCGTGGCTTCATGATTTACTTGGTTCGGATGCTACAAATTCTATTCCTAATATCAGTAGGTTAGTATGGTATTAATGGATTGGAGATTCTGACAACATTCTTACAAACATCTTCGTAAAATAAAGGTAATATAGTATCCGTGTCTCGAACCCGAGACATAGACCGTGGAAACCAACTTGGTAACCAGTAACCACTCCAACTAAGGGTTGTTGACTCTCAAAGGTCCAAGAATGTCAGCCATTAGATGGAAACATTTTGAAGTTCTAACATGTATGAGGGATTTGGTTAAACATTTTGAGAGACCTCACGCATTGGATTCAAACATTTGGAGGGTTCTGAAGGACTAGTGGAGCAATTAATAAATGAAACCTCTGGTACAGGGTCTTGTGAAAAGTAATAACTTAATATATACCTATACTTAAGCTGATCAGTTTGGACGAACGGACAATTATTCTCTGCAGGTACTATGAGGGACAGCTGACTCCTATCATTGAGATTGATACTGATAAAGTTAAGGAAAATCCCCTTGTAACAGTTATGGAAGTTGTTAACAAGGTCCATTTTGATATGCAGAACGAGGGTGTAACCCTTGTCCATGGAGCACGGAAAGTTCTTTCGAAACAATTAAAGAGTAAAACATACGATCCCAAACATTTATGCAGCTAAATAATCAAAGTAACCGAACGCTTAAAACCAGTCAAAATTAATTCATTTACTCCCTTCTTACTGCGGGCCACATTGGACCCCTCTTGGAACAAAATCATGCATATCTTCATCCTCTTCATATGCCTATTGACAGAAAGATCATCTGTTCTATGATATTCACATTATGCATTATTATTTCCTTCCATTCGTCCAACTCAATGTCTATCATTTGAGCTACTGTTCTAGCTGAAACATAGTCTCTAGTGCCTTGCACTGCTCCAGAGTCAAAGAGCCAGGAAACCTTACGGTGAAATATAGGTATGTAGCTTTCCCTTCATGAAGTGCCTCTAGTACATCGGCATTCCTCATCATTTATCAGCTTGAACACCTTTTTGTTGGGTTTTACACCCTTCTACTAATGTTTATAGTGGATAACGACATCTAATGTCTAACATTAGCATCCCCAAGATCACATGCATAAGCCTATGATAATTATTAATTAAAACTAGAAAGATGAATACCTTATTCGCTAGTTTTCCCTCGAACCTTTCCAGTTACTTTTGAGAAGACCAAGAGCTTCAAACGTAGCTCCTCTACTTGGACATGAGCAATCAACTTGATCTCCCACCTTGTTGTTAGCTAGCACACCAATGGTGGTTGGATAGAAGAACACCTTTCTTTTTTGACTAGATAGATAGCTATGGGAATTAGCTCACTTTCTCCTCTCTACTTGATGTGGTAGAGTAAGAAAGCTTAGAGAGAAATTTCACACCTTATTCTCTGTCCTAAGAGTGTTTATATAGAACCCTAATAAGAATCCAGCTCCTTTTAGGTTTCCTAAAACACCCTTTAGAATAAGATTGAAGGAAATTGTCGAAAATAGCAACTAGTTGATATTTTCTCAATTCCTTGCGGAGGTGACGTCCAAACCCAGCCAAAATTGGCAGATTTAATGTTCATAACATATTCAAACGTCCCTCCAAAAATCAGCCCAATCCGAGCCCTAAAAGTACGGTTTAGGCCCAAAACTCCGTTTTTGGGCGTTTTGTACTATCTTTGCCTAGTTCCTTTTTAGGCCTATGAGATATGTTTATAGGACATTCCCATGATTATATCTCACTCTCACTAGTCATATCCTATATCAAATTGACACTCTTGTGTGTAACCCGTTGTAGGATCCGGTTGAAGTTAGCCGCGAAATGCTTCGTAATTTGACGATCGTAGTTGGTTTCTAGCTTAATATATACGATCCCTATATCAACCGGACTTGATGATCTTCTTCATCAATTGTCCTGTCCGACAAATTTGTCGCATTGCCATCTTGGTCGAAGGACATCTCCTTCAATACCTTCACTTTTAACTTCAGAAACCTTGAACAAAAAGTGATAAAAGTAAATTGAATATGTTATCGAACAAGTTACGTACATAAATAAATTTTCTGGACGAAGAAGAAATAATTACAATATATATTGTCAGAACTGAATATACATCTTCATTATCTTATCCAAAAAATAATTCAAAATAATATGGACGAAAACAAAAGTGGAATATTAAGATTGAATTAAGAAAAACAATCGAAGTAAAAGAAATTATTAACCTATAGGAGTTCCATACACAACAAAGTTTTTTTAGGAGAGAGAGGGTCCGAGGTGACATAAGCATAAGCGATTTTGCCCCTCTTTCCTTTTTACTCGAACCCTAAAAATCCATCACTTTAATTTCACCCTAATTTCCTTCACCAATCGGTAATGCAACTAAATTAGTTTGAAATATCATATCTACAACAATCGATCCTTCTTAAACCACCTAATAAATCACTCCATACCACTCCCATATCTACGATCAAACATACACCAAGACCTAGGTTCTATTACCACAAACTCAGATCCACCAAATCAGAAAACTTCATGGAAAGAAGGATTCTAGATATATAATCTCTTATTAACACTTTCTATGATCAAGAATCAACAACCGAGCTAAGCACAATATACAAAGTAGCCACTTGGAGGTGTAAGGTTTTTGCATCACTCTAATCATCATCATCATCATCATCATCACCATCATCATCAATCAAGGGGTGCTCTAAATTAGAGAGGAAACACACAACAGAAAGCTCCATCACATACATGCAAGGGGAGTAATTCTAACCTATTTATATTGTTGCTTAATATCTTGTAGATTTAGTATCGCGCCAGATTTAATTTCTGTCTGGTGTTTGGAGTTCTTCTTTTCCCTTTAGCTTTTGTTTTGTATAGCCTGAGTTCTATATTCCTTTTCTACTAATTAGAAGTAGAAATAGTTATTACTTTTCTAGGCTGATTTTAGGTTCTTCTTGGGGCAATAGTATTAGTTTGCTTGTATTTTTCGATGAAACCACAGGTTATTGATAGTTGTTTTATAAGGACTAGTTCATGTATTAGAATAGTTTTGATGGTTTACTGATTGAGATTCTAAATCTCTGATATAGTTTCATAGGTTTTCTGTGTTTTAGTTCTGAAATATATATATATATATATATATATATATATATATTTTATTTCTTAGGTTTTATATATTTGGGTTCGTTCTTACTTCATATCCACTCAAGTGTCTTAGGTTTAATTAGTCTGGGTCTTTAAATTAGCTTTTTGTTAAGGTAGTCTTTATATTAGCTCTCTCTTCATCAGTTTCTTTTTTGTCGCGGCTTTGGGGAATAAAGAAAATTCTCCGGGGAATAAAGCTTTTTCTTAAAACTAGTCAAATAAGATTGACTTTTATGTTTCTTTTTTATTGCTAAAGGGCTTCTAGTTTTAGAAGATGCTATAAAAAAAAAAAGGCTCCTTCATCTCATCACCTCTCTACCACCTCATCATTTTCTCCGGCGAAGGTCGCCGGCCGACTAGTTTTCCGGCCGGCGACCTTCAAACATAAAAAAGAATAAAAAATTTCTCTCTTCCTCTCTCTCTATAACACTCCGGCGAAGGTCTCCCTTCGCCGGAGAGAGAGAGAGAGAGGAAGAGAGAAAAAAAAATTTTTTTGAAGGTCGCCGGAGAAGATGAAGTGGCAGAGAGAACAGATGAGATGGAAGAGAACTTTCAAAAAATGTATTTTGTATTCCCCATAAAAATTTATTTCCCGGAGAATTTTTAAAAAAATCTAGATTCCCTCGAGAATTTATTCCCCGGAGAATTTTCTTTATTCCCCAAAGCCGCGGCCTTTTTTTTTTGTTTTACTGCTTTGTTAATTATTCGTAGTCCTTTCTTGGCTAATATACTATGGTTTTGGTTCATGTCTATTGATTATCCTTCTTGTGTTATTAGCCATGTCTAGGAGTCGGCTTGGTGGGCTTGGGAGTCTCTTCTCCCTTGTTACTATGTCTATAATTT
>BEHA01004247.1:4030-25891 GCA_002897215.1 Eschscholzia californica subsp. californica
TTGTTGTTGTTGTTCTTTGTTGTTGTTGTTGTTGTTGTTGTTGTTGTTGTTCTTCTTCTTCTTCTTTGTTGTTTTTCTTTTCTCCATTGGAAGACCATTTGAAGAAAAGTTGGCGCCATTGCCAGGTATTTTCCCTTTTTAAAGAGAAAGCGGACAATTATAACCCATTGTCCGGTTGTGGGCGGAGATATACTCCTTGCTATCTTGTTTGTTGTTGAATATTGTTGAATGTCTTTTCTCCCTTCTCCATTTGAGGAAAAGTTGGCACCATTGCCTAGGTATGTTCTCTTTTTAAAGAGAAAGTTGACAATTATAAACCATTGTCAAGGTTTTGTTTGGAGTTCTTACTCCATTGATTTTAATAGCCCTCACACATGATTATTACTCCAACATCATCAATGTAATATAATGCAAACCCTTGATCTTATGATTTTATCATTTTTCAACCACTAGCAATTACCATTCTTGATTTTTCCCACTTCAATTCTTCTTTATAATCTTCTCTTATCTCCTCTTCATTTGATCTTATGAAAAAAACTAAGGAACAATAGTTTGAGAGTTCTCAACTTTGATATAAGAAGTATGAGCAAATCAACTAAGAGAATAAACTCTTTTGCCATAAAGGAACCCACAAACATGTTTTCAAACATCAAAAGAAAACCATCTTTGAGAATAAGCATGATTTCTTTGATACATTCTATCAAACACTTCATGTGCATCATATTGGAAATCAAGATTTTGGACAACTATAAGTATAGTTTCAAGATAAACATGGGGTATATAACTATTTTAACAAGAAATCCATGAATTCTTTTCCCCCTCTCTAATAGCTTTCCAATTTCTCTCAAAATATACCTTCATGGACCATGGATACACATAGATTTGATGTTGTGGAGGACTTGACATTTGAAATGCTTGAGATCATTGAAGAGTATATCATGTGATTTCTTCGACAAATCACTCTTGTTTGGATCTTTCATCTTCTTGTTAATCTTCATCATCTTCAAATACTATTGAGAAAAGTATTGAAGAATGATTAGATCTCAACAATAGAAAAGAACTACTCTTATTGGAAAGGAAAAAAAAAACACTAAACTTGAACTAAAAACCGATAAAAGTCCGGCGGACGGTAACCATTAATGGGACTACCGCCGCCGGCTAGCGGAAGACTATAAACGACTAACCCAAGAAAGAAACCTAGAAGCTCTTATACCATGTTAAATTTGTGGTCATCCAACTCAAAACCAATTGGCAATGAGTGGAGAGGACCTATACTTTATATTCTTGGTTGCTAGTTACCCATTCTCCCATGTGGGACTATTCTCACACGCCCCCTCACACGTGGCGTTCTTTGAGCCTAACACGTGTGTTTTTTTTGTTTACAGGTGACGTGGAGCACATGTGGCTTTTAAGCCTATCACGTGTGGGCCTAGCTCTGATACCATGTAAGAAAAGAGAAATTGTATTGATTGTATTGATTTCCTGAGCTATTACATAAGTCTTTATAAGGAGTTACATAGGAGAGAAGTTTTATCTATTGGCAATGTGGTACTAAATATTCTAACACTCATATATTCTAACAGTAGTCATGGTTAGTGATGGTTATTTAAATCTAAAATGATGATAAGAAAGAAGATTATACCCGAGAAAAGGTCATACGACAATTGATTAATAGATAGAACACTTGAAAAGTTATTTTGAAAATATAAAACTTCTTCAATTTACCGACAACCACATGATAAACCAATTGTAATTTAGTTACCCCCAATTTAAACTTCTTTTACTAATTAACGCTAAACTTCTATTAATTAACAGTAAAAGTGGTGGCACTGAAAGAAGTATCTATTAAAAATATAAGTATATTTTAGGGTTTTTTGGGCTTACCCCCTCGTCACTAATTGGTAATTGAGTTTACCCCCCTCAATAATGGGTAATTGAACTTACCCCCTTGGACTTACTATTAGTGACAAAAACACAAAGGCTATGTTTGGCGTACATGAAATAATTGCCACTAACAAAAACGACTATTCTTCAATATGATTCATATTAGGGATTCTACCTCATTTTATTGTTTGATTTGGTCAGGAATATGATTAGTAAAGATTGATTTTGTTTATATAGTATTTACTTTCTGATTTTATGTTCACATACCAAACATATCCTTAGTAGTTTTGACAAAAAATCTAAATTCAAGGGGGTAAGCTCAATTACCAATTACTGAAGGGGGTAAACTCAATTACCTATTAATTTTGAGGGGGTAAGCTCAAAAAACCCTATATTTTATATCACCACTAGTATTAACTTCGGTCGACATGAGAAAATGGAAAAGTCAATCTTCAAACTGGAGATCAAATATGAACTTGGTTGCAATAGAGTTTTGATTTTCGCTTATTGAGTTGACTTATAAAACATAGTTTGAAATACCAAGTTAACTCTCTTACATCACAATTTATTTGGCTTTAAAATTCTGACAACATTTTTAGTTTTGGATGAATTTAAAAATTTTGAGAGTAGTAAAATGTTTTGTATTTGGTTGGCAAAAATATTCTAGGTAATGTAAAATATCAAAGCTTAACAATTTTTGAAGTTTAGATCCTAAATTAACTGGAAATTTTATTTGAATGAATTATCTTTAAAGACGTCACAACTAATTTATTGTTGTTAAAACTAACTTAACATCGTTAAAGTTACCAACATTGTTTGATTTAAGCTCGTTACCCTAAGTTAAATAACCCACTAAAAAGATTTAGCAGTAGATTGAATAGAGAATTTGTGAAGATTGGGAAAAATATTCGCTCGTTTAATCGAATAGATTATTCAAAGAGAAAAAAGAATTTGCAACCAACCAATGGAGTTAAATGGATTAATTTCACGGTGTTAATTTAACTGCAACCTTGTTAAGTAAGATTTGACGATGTTAAGATAATGCTAACATAGTTCGAAGATAACTCAGTCAAAGAAAGAGAGCAGTTAGTTTGTAACACAAGTGCAAAAATGAATAATGTGCAACTAATTTTCAACACATGGAATGTATTTGTGATCCAAACTCATTTGTAATTATTTGGTTTAGAAATTCATTTTTGAAACAACCTGAGAAGAAAAAATAAAGAGAAATTTGGTCAAAAACTCCTACAAATTTTTTTTTGGTGAAAAAAAGAGACAATTTTTTATAAAAATAAAAGAGAGTATAAGGGTTATCATTTCTCAGAGAGTTGAGATCGAGCATCGGTGAGGTTGGTGAACAAAGATCACCAACCTCTTGTGAGAATAGTCCCACATGAGAGAAGGACTAGCTAGCAACAAAAAATATAATGTCCAAGTCCTCTCCACCCATTGCCAATTGATTTTGAGTAAGATGACTACAAACTTAACACGGTATCAGAACTAGGGACACACGTGATTAAAAGCCACACGTGCTCCACGTCACCCAGAAAAACACGTGTTTCGCTAACCACGCCACACGTGAAGAGGGCGTGTGACAATAGTCTTACATGAGATAAGGACTATCTAACAACCAAGAATATAATGTTTAGGTCATCTCCACTCATTCCCAATTAGTTTTAAGTTAGATGACCACAAACTTAACACCTCTCACTCGAGAGCACCTAGAACTATCATCATAATATATCGTAGTGTCTCATCTCAAAAACATATTGGTTCATCCTAGTTATTTTAGGATTAACACATTGACTAATTATAAGCCTATGCCAACCAAGTAGTCAAGCAACATGACGAGGAAGTAGTTTTCTAACTCAACGATGTATTTAGGTCCTTTCTCACCAAATACTATAGCTATTTTTCTTTTCTCAAAGTAGTAATATATTCATGATAAGTCTGCTGACAAGATACAAAATTGCATGTTAAATAATTGAGAAAAAAAAAGTTATAATTCTATATTTCTTACTGAAACTTCTAAATTCGCGCTATACCAAACCCAGTAAGAAGTGTTTGCTCAAGAAAATCAATTGAGCGGGAAAATATCAGTGGCACGGAATGTGCCATTTAAAATGTCCATCAAATAGCAAAAGGCTAACACTTAACAAAAAAAACGCATGCCTTAGTTTCCAACCCCTAGAATGGGATGATCTGGATAGAAGTCAAATAGTGGAAAACATTTGAAAATAATTTTATTTTTCATGTAGCTATAAAATGACATCAAATTAGTGGTTCGAAATTCTCAGCCGATCTCTTCTCTGTCAACAACTGACAAACGAATTAAATGTATGTTAGACTTTAATATAAGACATCGAAAAATCACAAACAATCTTGGTTAAATTGAGGCTTTACCTAAAAAATAATAATACTAGGACACATATAAATGTATGACTCTTTAACAAAAAAAAAAAAAGATATAAATGTATGACGAGATATGGGCATTTTCGTCATAAAATAATGGTGAACTCCAAAATTGGTGGTTCCCGGCCACACCTACCACTTTTGTGGGACTGAAAGAATGAAAAAACCACCGTGCACCACCTCAGCTACCGACACTGCCGACACACATATAACGTATTGTGGGTCCCGGTCAACTGCATACGTAGGATTTCTTACCAAGAAAAAGAGCTTTGTTCAGTCAAAAATGACGGCAATACGTTTTTTCCATGGGTAAAAAAGTAGTCAAAGTCAATAGTTGGAGCATCAGTCAAAATTTTCCTATCCACTTGATTTAAAAAAGGGTTATTTCGGAAGCTATGTCCAACTTTGTCACCAGCTTCATGCCTAGCCCCCTACTTTGTCAAAAATATCCACATGGCTTCCTTTTTCAGTTACAGTTAGCTTTTCGTTACTCTCTCTCCGCCATCTCATCTCTCTGCCAAGTCACCTATCACGCCACATCATCATCATTTCTGGCAGGGATCGTCGGCCGACTAAATTTCCGTCCGACGACATTCAAACCTAATTTTTTTTCTTCTTCTTCCACTCTCTCTCTCTCCCGTTTTCTCTCTCTTCTTCTTCCTCCTCTCTCTCTCTCTCTCTCTCTCTCTCTTCCCCTCTCTTCTCACTCTCTTTGCCCTTCGCCGGTCGTCGGTCTGGGATAACCAGACCGAGATCTAGTCTGGTTATCCCAGACCGACGGCCGACGAAAGGTTCCCCCCTTCGTCAACCATTTTAGAGAGAGGGTGAGAAGAGAGGGGAAGAGAGAGGAAGAAGAAGAAGAAGAAGAAGAAAGAGAGAGGAATAAGAGAGAGAAAACAAGAGAGAGAGAGAGAGAGGAAGAAGAAGAGAAAAAACAAGAGAGAGAGAGAGGAAGAAGAAGAAAAAATAAAAATTTAGGTTTGAAGGTCGCCGATCGAAAAATTTGCCGGCTGGCGATCTTTCCCGGTGAAGACGATTAGGTGGCGAGAAGATGAGGTGGCAGAGAGAGGTGATGAGATGGAGGAGAGAGAGAGAGAGATGTTGACTGATTAACGGTGTTATAATGGTAACTGAAAAAGTGGGTCATATGAGTATTTTTGACAAAATAAGGGGTTAGGCAGGTCACTGGTCACAAAGTTGGTGGTTATTTGGGAAATAACCCTTTAAAAAATTAAAATGTTGGAAAATTATTTGAAATGTGTGTAATTGTCAATAGAGTTTCATCCAAAAGAATGTTTAGGTGAAACCACTACCCTCCACTGCAGAATATTAAATTATTTGAAAATTATTTAATATTTGCAGTTAAGGCAAATAGAAATCATTTTTCTTTTGTCTACACTTTTTTTCTTCTTCAAATCTATTCCAACACCTTTCAAAATGGATATAATAAGTTGAGAGGGCTGGGTATTGCTTGTAGCAGGCGCCTATATAAGTAACTAAGGGAGTTCTGTAGTACTAGATGTTTAGTTCAAAAGATGAAGATGCGTCCCTTGGCTATTTTTGTATAATGTCACAAGCCCAGGCTCGGCCCAGGCCCAGGACTAGGCCCGGCCTGTTCTTGTTCTTTCAGAATTCAGAGGAATCACCAAAGGAGAAAGGAGATACGGTGCAAAAAGGGTTTCCTTCCTGCTATCCAATTTTTTTTCAGCTTCATCTCAAAATTTTCATATATAATGAATGGTTTAGTCATAGTCAATTGACCAAGTCAAGTGGAGTTGTATGTGGGATTTGTAAAAATGTGTGCTCACACATACCTTTTCAAAGTTATTGTTCTGGCGAGAACGAAAAAAAAGAGTTTAAGCCCCTTTGCCACGTGCCCGCAGTGCTTGAACTGGTTCTTTCTGTCTCGCCAA
Source organism: Eschscholzia californica subsp. californica (assembly GCA_002897215.1). Taxonomy (NCBI): domain Eukaryota; kingdom Viridiplantae; phylum Streptophyta; class Magnoliopsida; order Ranunculales; family Papaveraceae; genus Eschscholzia; species Eschscholzia californica. Next base: position 10,240 of record BEHA01004247.1, read on the forward strand.
CAATGAAGTAAATAGTAAATCTTATAGTAATTGACTTAGAGAGTTTTTACTAAACACAAAGAGTTAAAAAGGCAAACCACACAAAAATTATTGTATAGAAGGGTAATCAAGTCTATGCCTTCTTTTCTACTTTCTAAATAACTTCTACCTTTTAGCCTAAATACCTCACTAAGAAAAAGCAGTCCGAAATTTTATGTATCTTGTTGTGAACCGATTCGTGCTTACGACGATTCTGAACTACTAAATCATAAATTACGATAAGTCGCATAGGATTTCTATCCGGAGTCTAATTATTTTTGTTCTCTAGCATTACTCATCCTAATTACCTCTTAAACTAAGACAATTTTTTACTTTTACATTTCCGCGACCATTACATTGTTTTTGAGCTAGTATACGTACATATCAAAATACATTCATGATTTGATTCCAAATAACAATAATATGTTAAGATAGGTAAATTTAACAAAGCCTAATGGTAGTTTCAACTGTTTCAAATTCGAAGCGGGCATATTTGCCAAAAAAAAAAACAACATAAACAGAGGAGAGCGAAGAAATAGACCACAATCCACATAGAGAAGACACGAAGTAAAACATCATCCGCTTTGGCTCACGTGATAGATTCGAAATACCAGGCTTATATTTTAAAGATGTTGACATATATAGGGAAGGGAATTAGTTGTTACATTTTTTCAGACTAATAGATGGTTGTCAACATCTTCAGATAGATGATCTAGGGGAGAGATGAGTCTAACTAAAAGAGAAAAAGTGAAGATTACCACTATTCCATGATATATGTATATCATGGAACCGACCAGGGTACTATATAATGTGATGCCAAGATCATCTTCAATCTTTACTTATCTCAACACCACCTACTATATATAAAGTAAAGCGAATTTCCCCACTCTTTCTTTTTCTTTCTTAGGGACATCCTTATCTTTTACATCATCTTCGTGTTTTTTTGTACTGATTGAATCACACTATCGAGCCATGCTCTTTGAAATAACCAAAGATCTAAATGTACAAATTTTTAGATGGGATGGTACTGTCTACTAACTTATTTACATCTACTACCGTGTTGTTAATGTAACTTATCCCAATAAAGATTTCAAGACGATAAAATGAATAATTTCAATAATCCAGTGGTCAATAACTCTTCAATTTGTGTCACGTGATTTTGAACATGACAATCTTGCCAGTTTGGTCGGTACATATAGTCTCTAAAGATAACGACCATATATTTAGTGAAAATCTAGAGTAGATTAGGTTGATGTTTGATTTCGATCTCATAAAACGAAAAATATTTATCTTATTTATGGTGTGATGAATTGAGGGTAAACCAAAACAATTTTTGGTGAAGTTGTAATTCATCTTTACAATTTGTTAAAGTTCACTAATTTGAATATTTGAAGACTGAAGTGGACACTTCCTTCTTTAGACCCTAACATAATAGTCCAAGTATCTGCAAACAGTCCCAAATATCAATGAAAGCGTACAAAATTGGCCCTTGGTGTTTGATATGGGCCAATTAAATGGAAGTGGCTCCTAACATGCACGTGTCAAGTCTCAAACCCTTTGATGCTATTGGTGATCAACTACAAGTACATGCGTGTATTAAACTCGAGAAAGAAAGAAAAGATGAAATCAATTATTCGAATCCCAATATTCGGATTAGGTCACAACCATTTTGTACCCTGAAGTGGATAGAGATTGATAAGATCTTCGACTCCCATACAATCTTTAATTTACTCTACTCTTATAAAAGTCTCTCTTTCCTCAATATTCTCGACTAGTGATATACTTATTTTAGGAGCTAATCAAGATTTTAGTAGAGATAACCTAATGACTTGTTTCAATTGACAACATAAAAGAACAAAATATATCCTCCACTTCAGTGTAGTGGTCGAGCACCCTCTCTTAAATCTACGAACACATGAATCAAATTTTGGTGGAACCAATCTATCTCGAGATATTATTCAAAACAAATTATGTACTTGGTATCAGATCTTCATCGTGCCGCCGCAGGAGCTATACAAAGTGTTTTAATATTATAAAACAGTATCAATGTTGATTTGGGAAATCTAGCCAAAATTTTGAAAGGGCTCAATTTCATACCACTTCTTTTTATTTCTTTGTGATATTCCACCAATATCACCAAAGTCTATAAATGCCTCCAAAAGGAATAACTAAAACTCAAACTCACTTCATCCAAACTTTCTCATGTTCTAACAACTACTATACTAAAAAATTTCTTTTCCAATTTCTCATCATATATCTACTTGATCAAATTGTATTTGTATCTGCATTTCCCTCCCGTTTTTGTTGCGAATAATGGAGAGAAATAGTTTTATCCCACCGTCCGATTTTGGTGTTGGAAGGTTAGCGTCACAAAATCCGATTGTAATTTTCAGCAAAAGTACGTGTTGCATGTGCCACGCTATCAAGACACTCTTCGTTCAACTAGGGATCAACCCAACAGTTTACGAGCTCGACAGAGATCCACGAGGAAAAGAAATGGAAAAGGTTCTTCTCCGATTAGGGTGTAACCCGGCTATACCTGCCGTTTTTATTGGTGGTCGCTTAATAGGTGGAGCTAGTGAAGTCATGACCCGTCATCTTAATGGGTCTCTATTAATTCCTTTTTAATCTAATGAGTCGATAAAACGAATATACTATGTTATAGTTAGTTCTGATATGATATGAGGAAATAACAAAATTTTACGATCAAATGCATAGTCGTCAATGTATGAGATATAATAAAGAACATGATGATACAAGGAAGTAAAAGACCTTATCGTTCAACTTGATTCATAACATGAATATATCTATATCATAACCAGTTTTAATACCGTAAAATGAATATACCTGTATTATAACTAGTTTTGATAAGATACACGGAAATAACTAAGTTTTTGTAAGCATATGATTAATTCCATCTTGTATGAAGGAAAGACTTTTTTTTTTTTGTTGTAGTTGTAATGAATTAAAATGACGTACAGACTTTGTCGATTGATATTTCCGATCCAAAGTGTCATTTCTTGATCAATGGTTTGGGAATTACAGTAGACCCGTGTATACACTTTCTCTCCTCTCATCTCTTTAGTTTCAACTTATATCTCTCTTCTCTTTCCCAACGACCGTAGAAGAACTCTTTTGGCGATGGCATTCTCTTAATTTGATGCAAAGGGGATAACCCACGTCAAAGACTTCAAAGATAACCTTTGTCGAGTCCAAGGCTTCCCTTGGAAGTTGGAACCCAGAATGAGGGTAAATCATGGAAGGTAAACGTGTTGGCAGAAACTTCAACTGTACTTATACACGATAACTAATTTAGCTTTTCGGTAACAATCTTTAAATAATACTTTACTGGTTAATTGAGAAAGGATCTTTAAACTAGGAGGTCATGCTGGTCATCTGAAATAACCCTTCACAATTCTATCTCAAAAGAAATCCTTTTAGCCCCATATCTCTCAAAGACCCAAGGGAGCTTTAAAATCACCCTTTAACCGATTGGAACTTTGAAACCAATGTTGTAATGCAATTCCACACCGATGGTGAGACGGGTGTTGTGCTCCTCTTAAGGGGTTAAGCACCTTTCACTAGTCAGGTTTTCTAAAACCGTGAGGGTCAGGTATGTCAAAACAGACAATATCACTAGCAGCCAAGACTTGCCCGCACCATCCTATAACACGTTATCAACATTTTTTTTTTGATGAAGGGACACGTTATCAACATGATTCGTTCTATTGTGATGAGGTCCTAGGAAGGTGTGTTGTAAAGCAATCCCACATCAGTGGTGAGACGAAGTGCGGTACTCCTCTTAAGAGGTTAAGCACCCTCCCCTAATGACGCCTTTTAAAATCGTGAGATCCATGTGTGTCAAAGCGAACGGTATCACTAGACACTAGCCGCCCAAAAGGCTGGTCCTCGTTAGCCTACAACAACCAACCCATTTTCCCTTTTTTTCTACAAAAGGCGCCTCCTGAGTTCCTCACTGCCGGCATCTTGGTCCCCCAATTTAGCTTGTGGGAACTTGGAATTTACCGCCTCTTTTTTATTGTGGAAATGAGAAGAACAACTTCATCAAAATCTAGGGTTTCAACACGAATTGCATTATCAATTCGAGATAAATCATGCCCAATTTGTCTCAGATTCATCTATGATCATCACAAACTAGCTGTTCTATCAGATTGTATGCACTCTTATTGCATCGATTGTATTAGAAAATGGAGTAAATTGAAACGAACTTGCCCTCTCTGTAAAACGGAGTTTCATTCATGGTTCTTCAAATTTAGATTTTCAACTGGTAATTTCGAAGAAGAAAGATTACCAAAGCTTACTGAAGCTCAAAATAATCATACCGGAGTTTATAGAAGTGATCGTGTTCATGTTCCGGTTCAAAGGTGAGACCTTTTTAACTTTCTAGGTTTTTTTTTCAATCAAACAATTCAAAGTCTAATTCGAATATGCACTTAAATAAGGGTTTTGAATAGAATCAGAAACAACGCTCGTAATAGTAGTAGTAGGCGATCGAGACCATTGCCTTTACGTCGATCATTTGGAGATGCAAGATTTGATTCGTATGATGACAGGCGGAGATATCAGGTGGAAGTTATTGAACGAAGTGTTCATCAGTGGCGAGCTAGGTATACCAGTTCTTCTTTTTCAAATTTGATTAATTGGGGGTTTTACAATTATTTTGTGATATTTTTTACAATTTGATCTTCATTGGTTTCATTGATTTGATTCAAATTTCTATATTTGTAGTATTTATGACCAAAGGTTGCAGGCAATTCCTCTTCCTCCTACGAGTACGCGGGAGCAGGTAACCCTAATTTTTCCATTTTACTACACTCTTCAAGTACATTAGAAGTACGAATTTTTTTTTTCTCAATTGCCCGAATCTGAATCGTCTGACTCAAATGGACCCAAATAGAGGCCAAATCAGTAATGCAGACACTCGAGTCACAAATCGGACAAAAGACAAACATTCTGAAGTTTGACTCGAGTCACATTTCAGAATTCAGATCTGACTTAGAAAAACACAAACGCTACCTACTTATATCAGCTCAAAGTTTAGCACTTCTTTGAGATTTAAGATTTAAATTGTTTTCATCTGTTTTTGTTGATTGAGTTTTGATAATGGAATCTCAATTATTTAAATCTCTTGAAATGTAGTTTGATGCACTGTGTTTTCTTCGTATTTATACATTTGTGGAAACCGCTTGCAACGTCATTATTGAGATTGTTTTCTTTATATATAGAAGTACAAGTTTGGCGAAAAATGGAAGTGTTCTTTTACTTACAAGTATTTGTGTTTCCGGAGAACCTAAAGCTTCGTTACTTCCAGATGTGAACGTTCGTCATATCTTTGTTTTTTTCTTGGTGCAGATAAAATTAGGAAACAATGATATCAAGGAAAGAAAGCAACGACTACTAGAACCATGGATTCGGAGGGAACTTCAAGCTATTCTTGGGGATTCAGATCCATCAGTCATTGTTCATCTAGCTATGTCTCTCTATATTTCAAGCCTTGAACAAAAGATCAAAAACCCTTCTCAGAGACTTGCATCTGCAGAAGAAGAAGATATGCTTCTTCAACCATTGAGACCATTCCTGCACGACCGGACCAAGATGTTCTGGCATGAACTCAGGTACCATATTATTTGTTTCATCAGTCCCACTTTCATGATCGTCAACTTGAACATGATTTATTTACATTCTGCTTGATTTTTGTAATGAATCGGTTACAGGTGCTATGATCAAAGTTCATTGAAAATGGAAGTTTACGACACTGTTGTTGATTATAGAACATCGGATTAACTGCAAAAATGAAGACATAATATTTAGGACAGGTAAAGAAGAGAAGAAACCGACCAGGAGCCTGCCACTCTTTCGGATGAATACTGGAAAGTATAGATATTGAGGGGGAGGGAGGGTAGATGATTCGGTTCGGAACGAGGAAGGGAATATGGTTGATGATCCCGTTGGCTACTATCCAATAAGAGATGGCTAGCGAAAACAGAAACGAGCTTAGGGGTCACCTTCTACTTTTGCGCATCAAAACCTCTACTACATATATTGTTCAAGGAATGAGTTCTTGCCCAAATATTGTAATAGATTGTGGGCAATGTTGATCTTTGGTATATTTCTATCGACCTGAAGTCTGATAAATTCTTCAATAACAGACTTCGGATTGTTTGTTATTCTCTTTAAGTAATGAGAGTTAACCTTGAGAACCTCGAAGTTGCGAATTTAACTGAGGAAGAATTGGTGTTTTGCCCTATCATTCAGGGAATATCTCTTTGCCATTTTGTAAAGATGCAGTTTTTTTTTGTTCTTATTAAAGCATTGATACTCTCTTCGTAATTACTTTTCCAATTTCAATATTAATCTTGTCATTCTTCAAGAAAATGATGGCATGGAGAATCGAAAAGCTTCTACAACTCGGAGTTGTCCAACCGAGCATTATAAAATGACGACCCTTGCTATATCAGTGGTGGGTCAACCAAGGTTGATCCGTACAGTCTGTGCTGATGCCGTGTGCGCAGGCTGTGACCCTTGCATAAAGAGACAGGCCATAATGGACCGGCGCTCTAACCTGCAATGGGTGGTCATCGCTACAGCAAGAGACAAACCATATGGGCTAGTCGGTTTAACCTTGCAACGGCTGGTTATGACATGCCCCTTGGGAAACTCTATCCAAGAGAAAGCAACCAAACAAACATAATGTTGGTTTGAATTTCAGAGTGGAAGAAAATACAAGTAATAGTTTAGGAAAGACATCAAAGCTACAGACAATGAATATATCCAAACAAAGTCCTCCCATTTTGGGAAAAACCACATTTTCCAAGGATGAAAAATAGCTGACCTAGTTTTTTCTGATTTCTCTGCAACAACAACATGACAACTTTTCCCTCAACCAATCTCCTTTAGCTTTCAACCCTCTACTACAAAACTACAGACAGACTTCCAAAAAACCAAAAAAAGGGAGAAAAGAAAAAAGATTGTTAACTCAATAGAATTTGTCACTCAATTTAACCCCTTCATAAACAGATAAAAGAGAATTGACAACTTTAATACCCATTTTGTCACAACAGATGAACTGGATTTATTCAGTAAAAGCAAGAAATTATAACCAATAGAGTACCTGTTGAGTTCTGTCATTTTGGCTGTCAAGACCCCCCCATAAAAGGATATACAGACAGAGAAAGAGAGAGAGACTATTCAGAAAGAAAGAAAAAATGAGAACCCACATCTTTCTTTTAAGATCTGATGACAGAGAAGGGCACTAGGGAAAATAATTTTGTTGGGAGGAAAATGTTTTCAGAAACAGATTGGTACTTTTTATATTGATTAGCCTCAATTATAATGTTTCAAATTGGCAAGAAAACATAATCCAAATTACAGTTGGTAACAACTATCACAACTCACATGGGTTTGGGACAATTTGTTTGGATAAAGAGAATCTCTATAGAAAGAGAGAAGAAAAAGAGTGTATCATAAGGTTAGAAGACTCTTCTTGTATGTGTGAATATTGAAACCTAAAGACTAGTTTATCTTGAAAGTTTCAGTTCTTGATTCTTTAACAAGTTCTTTTTTTTTTTTTTAAATCATAGGTTCAATGTGTAAGTTGGCTAAAAAAGACATAGAGTTTGTAAGGAGATGGGCGGGTCGTTCGCCTCCATAGTTGGAGGTGCTTCTGGTGGAGTTCTACTTGTGATGATAGCCACTGGATTAATCTGGTTTTATTTACGTCGTAAGATGTTTTCGAATAAGAACTCGGAAACAGCTTCTTCAGACCCATCTACTCAAGGTAAAGTCTATTAATTTAAAACCCATGAGATTTCGAGCTGAAATTTGTACTAGTAGGTGATTTTTTCTCTGTTTTTGTTACTCGAAATCCACAGTTGAGTGGAACATGGGAGACGGATCAACTTCAGTTGCAGGTAACAGAATATCAGGAATGCCGAGAGCAAGGCAATTCACATTAGAAGAGTTAGAGCAAGCAACAAATCAATTCAATGAAAGCAATCTTATAGGAAGCGGAAGTTTCGGTTTGGTTTATAAAGGTTTACTTCGAGATGGGACTTTCGTAGCGCTTAAGAGGCGTTTAGGTAGTCCTCGACAAGAGTTCGTCCAAGAGGTAAGTGTTTCCTACTATGTAGCTATGATTCTTTATTTAGTTTCGAGAATACTCCAATTTCAGTGTTAGCTAAATTTGTTCAGAATGAATTACGATTTCCTATGACACTTTCACGTGGCGAAACAGGTGTGTTACTTATCGGAGATTCAGCATCGGAACATAGTTTCTCTTCTCGGTTATTGTCAAGAAAATGGAAATCAAATGTTAGTGTTTGAATATTTACCGAATAAAAGTGTATGTGGTCATTTATACGGTAAGTGATAAACATTCATATTAGTTGAAAAAATAAAGTATCAAAAGATAAATATTGCAGCTTATTATTTCTTGACAGATAACGGACAAGATCCGACAACAAAACTCGAGTTCAAGCAAAGACTTTCGATTGCTCTGGGAGCAGCTAAAGGTAAAATCGTGTACAAATTACTCAATACGGGATCGACCTTAAGACAAGAAGAGGTGAATTCATGGAAGTATATTACTTGCAGGTTTATGCCATTTGCATTCTATGATACCACCTGCCATACACAAAAACTTTAAAACGGCTAACATTTTAGTCGATGAAAACTTCATTCCTAAAGTTTCAGATGCGGGGATTCTTAGACTACTCGAAAGAATTGAAGATGCCGGCCCTTCATCAAGAACTACCTCTGACAATGTTTTCCGAGACCCAGAGTATATTCGATCTTCTACTCTTTGCTTAATGCTCGTACGACTACAGAATAAGTTTGAAACATTCGTTAACTAATAGAATAAGTACATGTTTAGGGTGGGAGGATTGAAAGTTATCTCTGAAGCCAACGACATCTATAGCTTTGGTGTATTTCTATTGGAGCTATTAAGTGGACAGGATATCTCAAGGATTAGCTTACTGGAACCTGGCAAGAAATTAACACAATGGGTACTAGTACAAAAATGCAAACGATGGTGTTTTTCGTATATGAATCAAGCTAACTAGTCAAACTCTAATTTTTCAAATACTTTTGTCTTTGTGAAGGTTGAATCAAGATTGCGGTCAAACGAACTTGTAGATAGTCGGTTAACCAGCAGCTTCACCTATGAGGGAATGAAAGATCTGATTAGACTGACACTTGAATGTCTAAATATAACTGGAAAAGGAAGACTGAAGATGGACATAGTGGTTTCAGCACTAGACAGGATTCTTGAGAAGGAGATGGCTCAGACAACAGCCATGGGTGCAAGCTCTGCTATATTTACTCCTGGGAGTGAATTGTTTACTTCACTCTGAACGATCGTTCGTTTTACTCAAGGATGGTATAAGACTAATGTTGGTATAAATCCCAATGGTTGGGATAAGCTTCAAAGGTGATGATCACAGTAGGATTCATGGAGAAAGGAAAAACATTTTGGTTTTGATTATTTTAGGTCAGTTATGTTCATTCCACAACTTAGGAGCTAGATTTAGTTTTCTTTCTCTTGCAAGAATGAAAACTCTAACTACTTTTACTTAAGGTTTGGGTGCATATTATATAAGTTATGACGAAGAACAAGGAAACTATAAAAAAAACAATAATGGAAGTAAACATTCGTACAAACACAACAGATTTACGTGGTTCATTGGGGGAGGCCTACTTCGCATTAAACAATTGCGCGATGATTTCATTACGAGTAAAGAACAAGATTACAGATATTTTTCAAGGCTTTCAGTAGTTGTAGCTCACTGAAACCCTAATACTCCTCTAACTCTCACTCTCAAAATTAATTATAAATAGTATGTCACCTTTTACTTTGATAATAACCCATTATAACAATAAAACATAACAAATTTTGGGAACAAGTTTTTCGAATCACTAAACGGATTAAACATCGAGTCATATCACAAATAGTCATAGAACAGAAAACAGATGGATCATAGAGGCCACAAGGAAAAGGTAAAGGGGACAAGTATAAGTTTAGAACAATTAAAGAAACAAGAAGTTGGTCCAATTAAGGAAGTTTTCCTAGAGCAAATTACTTAAACAAGAGGAACTATATGTATTATTATCCACTAATTATATCAACTTATAAGCTCAAATTATGAACACTGCTGTTTCAATTTGAAATCATCAAATAACATTGAGAGATTGTTGACAAATTTCTTTAAACATGCACAGACTAATTTCCATCTTAGTTTGAAATGTGAAAGGTTAAAATGAAAACACTAAGTGAGCAAATTGAACCTTTATTTATTGGTTCTTGTTAAGGGAAACAAGAAAAATCTCAGAAGTACATCTACTCCACAATGCGGAGGTCCCGGGTTTGGAACTAGAAGTGCAAATCCAAGAATATTGAATTTGAGTATGAATAAAATAGTTTCTGTGAGCTTTAGGCCATTTAATTTTGTCGGCTTTGGGCCATTTAATTTCGTCGGACTTTAGGCTAGTAGTAATTCGGTAGTTATCGTGCTTATTACATCGTATCGATGTCTCAATGCCTTTGTAATGACCATTGTAGTCAATATTCCAAAAAAAATTTAGAAAAGTAAAAAAAGTTAGTTTGGTAACGTAAAAATTCCCGACTTCACTTAATTTATAATTTGACTTTCTTTTAAAGTTCATATTCTTAGCTTTTGACTTTAAAGTTAAGTAACTTTTGTTCTGACATATATTTTAACGAATTTTTTTTTATTTGTTTCCGCTCCACCACCACAACTAAACTTTCATCACACTGTTGTACCACCACCACCACACCTCGACCACTACCGTACCTCCACCGATATTGTACCTCCACCATCACCATACCTTTACCACCACCATACCTCCACCACCACACCTCAACCACCACCACCACCACCACCGTATCCTTACCACCTTACCTCGGACGCCACCACCACACTTCAATCACATCACATCCACCACCGTGCCATCACCATACCTCAAAGGTTCCACCACCACCACCACCACCACCACCACCACTACCACCAATATCACCACCACCGCTACCACCTATATCATTACCACCTCTTCTAAAAGAATAATCATGAAAATCATAAATAAATTTAATTTAAAACAAATACGGAATATCTTTATGAGAAAGAAAATAAAAAAGTAAATTACATTATCAAACTAACTTTTTGACTGTTTTACTTATAAGTAACATTTTTCCCCACTATACTTCTACTACAAGCAAAAGTACTTATACTTTTGGTTGTCAAACGACGCCTTCTTCCTTATTTCTTCTAATCTCCAACCACCATCTCCGATAATCACCGACAACCCTACCTTCGACCATCGCTATCTTTTTTTTAACCTCCTTCCTAGCTCTCTCTCTATTTGTTTCGACGAAGAAAAAAGATCCTTTCACGAAAACATCTGGTTTGAGGGACTCCCTCAAATAAGTGTAGAACAAAAAGATAGAAGAGAGAAAGAAAGAGGAGAGAGGAAGGAGGAGGACAGATAAATGGTGGTGGAAGGAGAGGAGGAAGAAATAGTGAAGGTCGATTTCAGGAATAGATAATTTAAAAATCACCGACAATGACAATTTGCCGACGTGGAAAAAAAAGGGAAGTGGAGGGTTTGGGAGAACAAAGAGGAAAACAAAAAACTTGGGCCAAAATTTTGTTAATTAGGATACCAAATTTAAACTTGATCAAATCATTAGGGACAAAAGAGTAAGTTGGTCAGGCATTGGGTTCAAATAGAATTTTTTTTTTTTGAATTGTAGTTCAAATAGAATTTACCCATTAAATAGACACATTTTGAGGAATCAATGGTCAGAATTTTTTTATTACAAAGACACGTGTATTAAGATGAAAGCAGAATCACAAGGGAGGCGTATTTTGACTTCGAAGGTTATTTTCTAGCAATATAAAAGAACTCAATTTCTCCTCTTTAGCCTCATTTATTCAATTTTCTCAAATTTTCGCGGTAATACCCTTCGAAGCCAACTCTTATCCCTCTCTCTCTCTCTCTAAAACGATCGAACATTCAACAACTCTCTAATCGGTAAGTCCATCTTAACCTACTTTGATCTGTGAATTAGGGTTTCGATTTTCATCATATTTGCTATCGATTTCACTACTCTTTGTTTGATTTTTCAGATCTCCGTTACGATGTTTAACACTCTAAAACCCTCATAATTCTTTCTTCAGATTTAAATTTTACCTCGAGTTTTCTCAAAAATTGAATTAATTTCTCTCTGATGTTTGATTTTTCTTGTCATGGTCAGGATTTGATTTCATTTTCTGCATATTGGGGTTTGAATTTGAATAAACGAAGAATCTTTTGTTTTCTCTCAAAAATAATAATCTGAAAGGCTTATTCTTATTCTGTTTTGGGGGGATTATTGGGTTGTTTGAGGTTCAAAAGGTTATGAAATTCTTATTTCCTATTTGTTCATTTCCTTTTCATTTGGTCTGTGGTGTTTTTTTTGTTATAGATTTCAAAATCAGATAATCTTATCTGATTTTGAATCTTGATCCGGATTTAAGTTTAAAATTTTCATTTTATTTCTTCTTTTTAGTTGATGGGTTCGATGATGGTCATAAATTTGCTTGTATTTATTTGATGCTTAGTTTAGATCATCTGATTTGTTAAATTACACTAGTTATTCAGTTTTTTGAGGTTTCAAATTTTAAGCCCATAGGATTTGAATCAGATTTTGTAGAGTTTGGAGGTCTGGGTTGCTGTGATCTAGGATAGTTTTGCTTGCTCCATCTTGATGACTGAAGATTTCAAGTTTTATATACTTAATTAGAAGAAAGATTGAATTTTTTTTTTTTAATTTTGCTCAAGAACTTAAGTTTTCAGGGATTTCTGCTTTTAAAGTTACTAGATTTATATTAATGAAGGAAGATCTTTGAGGAAAGTTATGGAATGTTTATGATCTTTGAGGAAACTAATTAACTAAAAACTAAGGAACATGATTTTCTAATTTCTTTAACTACAATTTTTCCTCTTTGTGGTTTCAGATAGTTCTACATGTCATCAACAAGAAAATCTAGAAGTGTGAATAAGCGGTTTCTCAAAGTTAATGAGGAGTCTCCTGATAAAGATGGAGGCACTGGCAACAAAAGTAGGAATCGGGTGAGTTTAGTTTCCGTCTAGAAAATTTAATCACCAGATGCTTCTTGGTCGGCTAAATTTATATTTTGTACCTTATACCCTCAAGGTTCCTAAAAAAGGATAAGCAAGAGAAAGTTGACTTGTTAAATGGTTTTGATTTATGTGGATCAGATAACATATTTACTATTGTTTATTGTTTACGGGTGGTCGTTGAATGTGCAGAAGAGAAAGTTGTCTGACATGTTAGGGTCTCAATGGAGCAAGGAAGAGCTTGAGCGCTTCTACGAAGCATACAGGAAATATGGTAAAGACTGGAAAAAGGTTTGTGTACCAACACTTTTTCTTCTTCTTCTGTGCTCGGTAGGTGCATTAGATTTCTGTACAAATAGTATCATTTGTATATGAGGACTTCTGCTAGTCAGTTATAGTCGCTAAATTGTTACTAGAATCATTGGAAAGCTTTCTCTGATGTGATTCCTGTGTCTATTGTCTTGCTAATAATTTGTTTATTCCATAAGGTACACCATATGCATTGTTTAATTAATACATTGTTCCTGCTTTTGTTGTACTGATTTCTTGTTCCTTTGAACTTCTAGGTAGCTGGTGTTGTCCGTCACAGAACTACAGAGATGGTTGAGGCCCTTTACAATATGAACAGGGTAAGTATGATCCTTTACCATTAGCTTAAATAAGAAAACAGAATCCCTTAAATGATTGTATTGAGTTCTAATTATCGGATTTCATCGGTTTCTAGTATCATCACATGACCGTGATTTCCTTATGTTATGTTTGTATTTCGTAGATAGTGTTTTTTTTTGTTTATTACTAAATCAGCTAGTATTTTGAGGCCATTACAGAAGTTATTATTTGTGTATTTACTTTTGTCTCTCTACTTTATCTTGAACTCTTTTTTTTTAAGTGTGCCCTTCTCATTTGGTTTGTTAAAACAACTTTATTGTTGTGTCAATTTTTTTTCTTTCTGTTAGGATCTTTTTGTTGGTGTTGAGTATTACTGATGCAATTTTCGTGTGGGCTGTGCATTGTGTGATCTTTGTTTACTTCTAATTTTGTTTCACTATTGTTATCTTTGTGATGTTACCCATGGAATTCTACGTTTTCAATAGAATTTTAAAACTTTGAACAAATGAGGTATATATAGCTTAACCACAAAGAATTTCAAGTAGTAATCTAACTCTTTTTCTTGTTAGGGTTTATAGCAGGATGATGAGTAAATGTTCTTACTAGCTACTGGGCTACTGCTTTGTGTAGGCAGCGGTTTTCCTTATCTGGTTTATGAGTAATAAAATACTACATTTGTGCTTTCCATCTTTCAGGCATACTTATCTCTTCCGGAGGGTACAGCGTCTGTGGTTGGTTTAATTGCCATGATGACTGACCACTACAATATACTTGTAAGATAGATTTAGCTATTAAAATTGTCTTCAATTCACTTTTACTTATCTTACTGTTGATCTGAACTCGATGTATTGTAAATGGTAGGAAGGGACTGAGAGTGATCATGAAAGCAATGACGCACCAGGAGTTTCCCGGAAGCCACAAAAGCGTGGTCGAGGAAAAGGTCAAGTTAACAGTTCAAGAGGAATGCATACGATTGTTCCAGATTTGTTGAATTTTCCATCATTATCACCAAACCATGGGTGCTCATCACTATTAAAGAAGAAACGCTCTGGTGGTAAATTCTCATACTTTTTGTTATCGCTTGATGAGGCCTTGGACTATTTATTTTTGTTTTCAAAATTTATTTTTAAATTCCTGTTTGCTCATTTATTATTAAAATCGAAACAAATTTTGGAAAATTAACTAGGATATCATTTGTATCATCTTACTATTCATTGTGTTGACTTTGTTGAAGCCATATCGTTCTCATTAGCATATTTCAGCTAATAACTATAAAGTGAAGAAGCTTAACCTACATGAAAACTTCTTCATGATCTTGCGTAGGTAGTCGACCTCGTGCTGTGGGTAAAAGGACACCTCGATTTCCCGTTTATACGTATGATAAACATGACATGCAACAATTCGTTTCGCCCAATAAACGAGATTCAAAATCAGATTTAGATGCTCATGATGATGAAGTTGCGCATGGAGCAGTTTTAGTATTGGCAGAGGCTTTACAAAGAGGAGGCTCTCCGCAATCTCGTGTTCCCAAAAGAAGCTCAGAGCTCAGAAACAATGACAGGAGGGTAATATTTTAAGCGCTGTTCCTTATTCCCCATTCCAAAACTTGTGATCCTAAATGCTGAATAAATATTTATTGTGTTGTCCTTGCAACTTAGCAGACTGGGTCGGAGATGGAAGGTAGTTTAGAGAGTAGGGAAGCTGAAAATGGAGATTTCGCCAGAGATTCAAGTTATATGATGGACACTGAAGGTTTCGGTACTGTGGAAGTTAAAAAGAAGGGGAAGAAGTTTTACGGCAAGAAACCCAAAATCCAAGATGTTGAGAACAACCATGTTGATGATGTTAGGGAAGCCTGTAGTGCCAC
>BEHA01004247.1:26011-51318 GCA_002897215.1 Eschscholzia californica subsp. californica
ACCTTTTACACACCCACGTAGTCGAATAAAATATACTATTCCTATAGCCCATGAAACTGCGCTATCCCATTGACTCCCGTGCTAGTCTTCGTGAGTCATTGTTGTCCATGCAATGACCTGGACCAGGGTTTTTGATAATAAATATTCCAAGTTCACTTAATAGGGGTTTCATTCATCAGATCACGTATCTGACAAACCTATTCAGAACGTTTTATTATCGATGGACTGTCGTTTAAATACTAAACCAAATTAAGACGACTTGTGAAATAAATCTATTATTTCCGATAACGAGAGTTGTAAATCTAAGCCTCTTCCGTAAAACTCTTTTACCCACTCAGTTTTACTCGTCGAGGTTTATTCCAAATTTACCTCATGCCTTAGACTGTGTATGAGTCGCATACTATGTCTTAGGTGACAGTTTAGTTTGACTACGTATGTAGTCCGTTTTAAACTTTGCTAATTATCAATTAATTTGAAGATTGCTTACTTCAACCTTGATAATTTCTAGTAACTTTTACTAGAGTTAAGGCTTTTAATTCTTTATGTAGTATTTGCAACAGTTCCCGGCTTAAAACACTTTCAGCCTACTTTCCTTCCATGTCTGGAAGTTTGCTATGATGACATGTTTAACTTTTGTACTACTTCATCCTTTAGCCTTCTAGGATGTTTCTAAGTAGTGTTTCGGTTTTCAAATCCGAATTTGGATATTCAAATGCTAATCATATCCAATATGATTGACGTTATGTATTCGAACATAAATCTCTCTCTCATGCTTGTTTGCTACATCGGTGTCTTTTAAAACTCCGATTTAGCAACGCTCTTAGTCATGAGTTTTGGGTCGAAATTCTTTTAGACTTTCCGAGTCTTAGATTTTCTGTTTCGGATCTCAAGCATCTCAGCGTACTGAGTCTCTCCAATCCTAACATCCCTTTTGATCTATGCTTATAGATCTTCAGATGCCCAAAATGGCATTTCATCCTTGTGTGTGTTCCTTTTATTGAGTCAGTGTGTTCACTGTTACACAACATCTTATGTCGTACTCAATCTTTTGTATGTACTCAGCATACGGACCCGGAAGGTTTGTTTCTCCCACTTACCTTCTTGAAACTCGCGATTCAAGATTTTTCTTCATTCTCCAGGAATCAAATTTCTCTGATTGCCTTTTGAATCGAAGATTCTAACTCTTGCGTGCTTTTAATCCGTCGATGGATTTCTGAAGCATGCCTATGGCCATAACTTGATTGGAAGAATCTTATTCTTCTTGTCTAGTTTCGGGAAACATGAATGTTTCCATCCTTCTCAGTTTTCTACTTTGGAAAACCAATTTAGGTCTTCCGTTGACTTAAATTATCAAGCTTCATGTCTTGACGAGATATGGATTCCATGATGATTTTGGCTTCTGGCCAAAAACTAGAGTCAGTTTCCGTTTCTGCGCAGGTCTTTTATCTCTTCAGAAATAACCTTTATTTTCTGAGTCTTTAAGATTTTATTTTGACCTTTCTAGGGCTTTTGAACAACAATTTGGAATTTTCTCAACTACTTTGAGATATTCCTTTAGAGACACTTTCACTCGCTTTGAGAGTTCTCCTGCGAATGACATTCGCTTTTGTGCGGTGGGTTTACAAGATCATATCTTTAACCTTTCCTTTTCCGAGGAGCCGCAGTTTGTTGCTCTTGGTCGAATTTAATCGTCTTGTACAAGTTTTCATGATTGTTCTTCATGACTCTTCATGATTTTTCTCATGATCGAATTAAATCGACTTGTACTTTTCTCCCAGTTATTCTTGTAATAATTAGTGCTTTTCTCCCAGACTACTAGGTGTGCTAATTATTAGGAGAATACTATCATGAGCAACAAACACTTTGTTCTCTTGATTGCTTGTGGAAAAAGCCCAAATTTCTTCTAAAGAAATTGCGTCAGACTTTAGCTAATTTTGTAATGCTTTTACAAGCTTAGCTGTTAGACGGACTTTGGTAAGTGTGAAAACAATCGTTTATAGAATATGTCCCAAAATATTCGGAAGACTGGCTTAAACCCATCTTTGATCGAATTATGCATAGCAATGTTCGATTACTCCCACTGAATCCACCATCCCTCAGATGTGTTCCATGGAGCGAGTTGGGAAACGTTTTCTCAACTCCTTTGATGGTTATTTAGTATTTGACTCAAGTTTTATCACTCCAATCTAATCGGATAACTTAAACTCTTTTGTCAAAATGATTCTTTTATTTCGGTTTGTACTTTGTTTGAACCTTTCAAACATTCCGACTTATACTTTATGATTTGTACGTTTCCATACTTCATGAAGTTGTCAGAGTACGTATTTGAAGTTTCTCTCGTTAGCTTCTGCAAGTAAACTTATAGGTCTGCATAACACTGTATGAGTCCTAATAGATTACCAGTCTCTATGCCTTTTGAAAAGGATGACTTTGTCAATTTAGTCCTTAAGACCTAATTGACAATGCTGAAGTTTAATGAGTTTGAATCTCTTGATTTTAGCCATTATCAATGTTAAGCTTCAGTTAATTTTACCACTGGTTTAAAACATCATATGTTTCTAGAAGAACAAAATAATCACTATTAAGTTCTAAGCTAGATCAGTGTCTAAAAGAAGACTTTGATCCCTTTCAGCATCCCTAGCATTACTGCTTCTGCTCCCTCTTGGATCTTTACTTCTTTTAGTCAAGTATGTAATTCCCTTAAGCTCCCACTGAGCCGCTCATCTGGTCTTAAATACCTGATGAAGGAATTTTACGATACTTGTTTTTAACTTTGTTACCAAGCATACGGAACCGGAATTCATAATTCTATTCCTTTTGTCCTCCAAGTGCTAAAGGTAGTTTCCTTTTAAATGGTCTAGCCATTGTTTTAGAAACATTCACAGTAATGAGGAATACTCTTGATCATGTACTCGGCAACTGCTTTTCTTTGATCAAATGTTTGTCTCACTTGACTGATCCTTTTGCCCTTTTGAATCTCAAGATCTCTTTCTTAGATTCTTTGTACCAAATTTCAAGAACCTTTCTTAGACTGGATATTCCCGTATGTTCTGCTCAGTTTGTTTGTAACAACCTGAGTGACTCATCTAAGGTCTTTATCAATCTTTGTTCAATCGATATTGAATTGGGTGATAGTTGTATTCTGTTGTCTTCCCTTAGGATGACTTTCAGATTGCCTTGGAGGTCTCGTACCTCTCCATTTATGACTTCTGTAGGAATTTCTTCCTTAGTTTGTCTTAATGGTTATGCTAGCATTCATTACTCTTCCAAAGAGAATGTTATACGATTGCTTGCAAATGGCTTTTGACCTTCTCTTGTATGAGTCAACATTGGGATTGGGTATTCTAGCGACCTTCCTTTTGAATCTGAGAACTATTCTCGGATTCATTCTTCCATTCTAGGAAGTGGATCAGAACCTCCCTTAGGTGTGATTCAATGTTGAAATCGTTTGTGTCATCTTAAAACTACATAAAGAAATGGCAAAGTTTTAAAACTCGTTATCGTTTTTGAAAAACTTAGTTTTCCCACATTATTCAATAAAAATCGTCCCCGATTGAATAAGTGATACCAAGACCCCAGTTCTTCGGAGTAAAACGGACGAAGGCCCTACCCTTTGACTCCATCGTTCCGGGTGAGTGAACTACTTCACTGATCATACTTTATGACTCTTGGTTGATAGATTTCATTAATGAATGACTAATCTATCCTTTTGCCTCGAGTATCCAAGACTCTCTTGCTGATCTCGTTGAGTAGAACCATTTAGACGTGTAGGCCTCTTCTATAGACCTACCTGCATTGTCCCAAGGTAGAGGAGGTACTCTGCGAAGGCTGACCCACCTTCCTCGAACAAGGGCGCAACGAGTGTCTTAATCTGGATAGGCGATTACTCAAGATTACGTTTTGGGGACTTTTACGCTAGTCTGGCGTTTGTTATAGTGAACTGTTTAGCCTAACTAACGTCCACGACATAAAGCGTAAATAAGTAAGTAAATGCGCGCGAGAAAGTAAATCAAGCAGACATGGATCCTAGTATGGCCCCTAACCTAGAAGATCTAATCTCCTTTGGTTTTCTTCTTGTTTCGCCTTTCGGTTCGTCTTAGATCGCCATCTTTGAACCTCCATTGATTTCTCCCACTCGCCTTTGGATTTCATCCTCGAGTTTCTTCAATGGACTCATAGACCCTAAACTCTAATTACAAGACTCTAACGATTCGCAGATCGTATAAACTTGAAATTAAAATTAATTACAAAGCATGCACCCATCCGTGCTTAAAACAAGAATAAAGATATAAATCTATGGCCATACTAGTTTCCCGCATTCACATCACATGCAATCATATAATATATCAAGGCTAAGAATTATATATGCATGATTATCTTGGGAGATACTTTTGTTGACATCACACGTGACATTACGGACCTTAAGTCTAAATTCGAAGAATTCAACTAATGGTGCGTTCAGATTTTATCTTTTATGATTTCTAAAATCAACTTTTAAGAAAAACTCCGTTTTGGGTTCGAGAAAGCCCGGGTCAATTTCGGAAAAAATATTGGTTCGATTCTTAATGATTTCATAAATCAATTTAAAGAGAAATCCGTTTTGGGCCCTTGGATGGCCCGGATTGATTTTGGAATTATTTGGTTGGAATCGGAAGAAATTTTGGCAAAAACTCCCACTCGAATGATGGTCCCTTTTTGTGGTCCGAAAAGCCTCGAAAAAGCCCGGGACAAGTCCTAGACAAGTCCCGGCCCAAGCCCACAAAAGGGCTTGGACAAGGTCCGGACATAGCACGGCCCATAGGGCTGGCATGTCCTGACCGAGGCCTATCAAGGCCTGGTCTCGTCCTGGCCGGAGACAGGACGCTAGTCCATGTACCAGACGCGTCCTAGACGTGTCTGGTGCTGGACCGGACCAGCACTAGGTGTCTCGGACTAGTCCGAGACACCCAGAACCTCCCAGACGCGTCTCTAAGACGCGTCTGGTCGAGAGCTCTTGACGCGTCTCAGACGCGTCCAGGAAGCTACCAGTGCAGCTTCTGGTCGCGTCCTAGACGCTTCCGAGCTGCTCTGGACGCGTCTCAGAGACGTGTCTCAGCAGCTGCTCTGGACGCGACCAGCAGCTTCTGTCTGGCCAGGAAGCTTCCTGGCCGGACACTAGGGTTTCCAAAACCCTAGTTTCCAAATTTTTTTTTTTTTTTTTGTGCAAATCTTATTTGCTAATTTCCAATTTTAAAATTCTTTCCAAATTTTGAAATCTTTTAGAACACTTCTAAAATTTTACAAAACTTGTAGAAACTTTTAAAATTTTCCAAATTTTGTTTTGAGAGTTTCCTAAAACTCAAAACACTTCTTTTAGAACACTTCTAAATTCCAAATTTTGTTTTTCAAAAGTTTCCAAACTTAAAAACAACTCTTAATCAAACCAATTTTGGATCAAAATCTAGGTTTTTGAAATTTTCCAAAGAACAATTTTGAAATCAATTTGAAAAATCTTTGAATCCAATTCAAAATTAATCAAATTTTATGTTTAAAATCTTTTTAAACATAACTATCAATTTAATCAAGCATAGATTAGTTTGAAATTCAATCAAATTGAGTCTTTTAAAACACTTTTAATCATCAATTTGATTCTCAATTTGAAATTCATTGAATCCCATTCAATAATATCAAATTGTGAGTTTAAATAATTTTAAAACACTTTTAAAATACTTTTATAAACTTAATTTATCAAACTATC
Source organism: Eschscholzia californica subsp. californica (assembly GCA_002897215.1). Taxonomy (NCBI): domain Eukaryota; kingdom Viridiplantae; phylum Streptophyta; class Magnoliopsida; order Ranunculales; family Papaveraceae; genus Eschscholzia; species Eschscholzia californica. The sequence continues at coordinate 31,749 of BEHA01004247.1, forward strand.
AATCATATCTAATATGAACTAGTTCGATTCTTAGCAAAAACTAGTTCATTGCAAGAGGCTCTGACGCCACTGTAGGGATTTACACCCTTCTACTAGTGTTTATAGCGGAAATAAGACATCTAATGTCTACACTAGTATTCCCAGGATCACATGCAAAACTAGTAATTAATCTAATGGAGATAGTAGATTACCTTAATCGCTTTTCCCTCGAACTAGTTGAATTGATTGAAGAAGACCAAGAGCTTCAAGTGTAGCTCCTCTACTTGGGACACGAGCAATCAATTTGATCTCCCACCTTGTTGTATAGCTAGCACACCAATGGTGGTTGGATAGAAGAACACCTTCTTCTTTGACTAGATTGATAGTAATGGGAATTAGCTCACTTTCTCCTCTCTACTTGATGTGGTAGAGTAAGAAAGCTTAGAGAGAAATTCCACACCTTATTCTCTGCCCTAAGAGTGTTTATATAGAACCCTAATAAGAATCCACCTCCTTTTAGGTTTCCCAAAACACCCTTTAGAATAAGATTTAGGAAATAGTCGAAAATAGCAACTATTGGTATTTTCTCAATTCCCTAAGGAGATGACGTCCAAACCCAGCCAAAATTGGCAGATTTAATATTCATAACATATGGAAATGTCCCTCCAAAAATCAGCCCAATCCGAGCCCTAGAAGTGCCCGAACCGGCCTAGGCCCAAAAACCCTGTTTTTGGCCTTTTTGTACTATCTTTGCCTAATTCCTTTTTAGGCCTATGAGATATGTTTATGGGACACTCCCATGGTTATATCTCACTCCCACTAGTCATATCCTAGATCAATTTGTCACTCTTATGTGTAACCCGTTGTAGGATCCGATCGAAGTTAGCCGCGAATTACTTCGTAATTCGACGATCGTAGTTGGTCTCTAGCTACAACTCTACGATCCCTAAATCAATCGGACTTGATGATCTTCCACATCAATTATCCTATCCGACAAATTGTTCGCATTGTCACCTTGGTCGAAGGACATCTCCTTCAACTCCTTCACTCTGGAGCTTAAAAACGGTTCAAACTTGAGGTAGAAAAAGGTAATTCATTACCTTTATCAATGACTCCACTTGGTTCTGTTATACTACTTACTAAGGAGTAAGGACGAAGCAATCGAAAAGTTCGAGCTTTATAAAATCAAAATAGATACTCAACTTTGTAAAAAGCTGAAGGCTTTGACAAACGATTGAGGAGGAGAGTTTGAATCTTCTTTCGCCGAGATATGCGCCACGAGTGGCATAGTTCATCAAACGGCGACTCTCTTGGTAGAGCACAACAAAAGAACAGAACGTTAAAAGGGATAAAAATCGATTAGTAGAGATTGAAAACGATGATTCATCTCATCTCGTTGGGGTTGGTGAAGTATTTCACTAAAGTCTATTACTAGCCATAGGCAGAAATAAGGTTCAACACATGGTGACCATGAATGTTGACTTAGTTGATAACTCTTAAAATATCTTCTCAATAATAGAGACATCGAAAAGCTAAGTGACACCTTGACCACCAAGTATCAACATAAATACTGGGTGTGAAACCGGCTATCGAGAATACAGAGAGGGATCAATAATGTTGGCATAAGTCTTGAATACTTGATCCTAAAGCTTCAATTCTATGACGAATCGAAGAAGACAACCACATAAGTGAGTGGAGAAGTGTGTCAAGACAAATGTCAGAACCTAAACGGTTAGACAAGGTCGACGATAGAATGTTCTCATTATACAAAGAGTTACAAGACGATGAAATGTTCGAAAGAACTCATCGGTCCGGGATAATGAAAATTCCGTGAAACAGTCTCGAATACAAAGTTGTCGGAGAATGCAAAATTCTGAAATTAAACTTGTCTTCGAGAAAGTAAGTTATTTCGTATAACATACTCAGACGGTAAATTAGTATAATTCTCTAGAAGGTCCTTAGACCTATCTAAGAATTACAAAAGGATCCTCAGATATGTTAGAAAGAAGGACCTTTGTTGAAAGATCACGAGATTCTGAGTTATTATAAATAAATCCTTATGTCTTTGTATGGAGGTCCCTAGTTCTGTATCATTACAGAATAGTCCTTCATAAATCCTCATGGCAACCTAATCTTCTTGGATAGATAAGAGAATTAAGGTTGATAAGACGTAAAGTTGAATATTACATCATTCGGTCTAGACGTGACTCGAATAGTAAGTTCAAGGGTCTTGGTAAGATTTTCGATTCAAGAGTGTGAACGAAATCTAGAGACGATGGAGGACAGAATAGGAAATGATAACTTTGATGATCATGTGATAGTTTTAAATCTATCAAGGGAGTATATATGTTCAGACATATAACTTAAGAAAGAGTTAAAAGAGAAACTCACCTTGTATTACATCTCAAGGTTCTAATGATCATAAATTATCATGTTATGGAACAAAACTAAAAACACTACACTAAAGAAATTGTGTACGAAAATAATTTTGTCAAAGAGGAGATCCAATGGTTACCCTAGAACTGTGGGGGAAAATATTGTTACATATTTGAACGGTACCTTATATGGAATATTATAAGATTCTACCCAAGTTGACGAATAAGAGAAAATACTCTTGAAATGTGGGGGGAACCGAGAAGGAACCGAAGAGCCAATTATAAAGAAATAAAATGGCATATAGAACTCCAAATTCTCCTGAAGATATAACGTCATAATGACGTGAGAAGAGGGAAATTATGGAGTACCTCGGAAATCAGATTTCACCAAAAAGAATGTTTGGTCGATAAGGTTTCATTGAGCTAAGAACTATAGTTATATTCACTAAGTTGTGACAAGAGTCAGAAATCAAGTGTGTGAATATAAGTGAGACGTGAATGTCTAATTCACTCAACCAATCTGGAAAAATACAAATGGAAAGAACTTCTCTTCCTAATCCTAAACTAAGTAACGAGATTCAACCGTGAATCAACTGTTCAAAATAACAAACGATACTAGTTAGGAATAAGAAAAGTGTTTGAGAAGATATGATTCGATGCTTTTCCAGATTGAATCGTTACTCATGATTGATAATCTAAAGTGCATGTTTAGACAGAGAATGGTAGAATAACCACTCAAAAACCACGATAAGCATAAATACTTGAATTTGAACAAATTCAAGAAAGAGTTATCTGAGTAACAAATTGTTCTTAGGTATCTGAGCAGACTCGTATTAATCGGTTGTACATATCATAAAGGAAAATGACGATATGTGGACAACACTCGAATCTTAGATACAAAGTCTAACAGTGGATATGAAAAATCACTAAGGGCTACGATATCACAAAATCCTCAGAGGCAGACGTGCATAGCTGGATCAACAATGTAATCCTAAAGGCCTTGATGGATACATTGCTTTGGAGAAAGCAAAGGAAGTAGGTGAACTTCCTGGAGGATATTTGTTTGTGATTGAAGCCAGTGCACGCAATAAACCTAAGTAGTTGTTGCGTAGGCACTAATACGGTAAGTCTGGAGAATTCAAAATAAATAGACTAGCACCGTAAAGCAATTGCTCTCAAGGAATGCATAAATTAAAATTATGCTCAATCCTAAGTTACCTGGCGGATCCGTAAAGAACAAGGGTGAACAAGAGAGTTGAAATTGCATCATCAAGGGGAATGTGGCAAAAACGCCTAAAGTAAATGAGTAAAGGCATGGTGAAACCCTACCTAGATGACTGGAGATCCCACGATCTAGGTTCAAAGGGAAACTGAAGCTATATCCTGACTCGACAGTAACACTGTAAGAGACTTCTATCTCTTACCCATTCCTAGGATGACAACAGTGTTGCCTGCAGTGAGAGGCTAAGCATTAAGCTTTTAATGAATCCGAAAACTTAGAACTTGATTCTAACGTGAGGTATAGCAGGATACCTTATTACGGATAACCTATATGTGTGTGAATTGATGCCGGTTCCGTGGGAAGGTCGTCTAGGCCGACTTCTCTAAAGCACACATGAATTCGGGATTGTTCAGGGCCGAAATGAACACAACCGAAAACCTAAGTAGGTAAGGGATTAGCTGTGTGATAGCTATTCAGGTTTACAATTTCCAGGACTCAAGTTCAAGACGATAAGTTCACTGCCGTCCCTGTAGACCTTGTAGTTATTCACTAGGAAAGGTTCAAAGTCGAAAGACTACCTTCTTCCGATACAGCGAAGTTCTGCATATGAGCTCTTTTAGTGTCAGTATGTCAGTATAGTATATATATCATAGTAAACCTCAAATTTTCATTCATGTGGGGGATTGTTGGAATCGGAGTCATTTCTTGGCTCGAATCGACTCGTCAAACTATGAAACGGAATGCGCCATTGCGCTCGCCTCGTCGAGCTCTTCAATTTAGAGCAAAGAATTACTCGAATCCGATTCCGGATGAATGAGAAATTCGAGTTTAAAGTTTGGATGAAAAATCGGTTAAGTTAGGGTTTGAAACGTCAGACGGGACAAGTTAGATCATGGGTCGTTTGAGCGAAGCACGCATGTCCTAATCTGGACGGATGGCGTTCAATGCGCGGGATTTGTACAAGATCCAACGGTTGCGCGTCATGATGAGCGGGACAACGTTGGGACGTCTCTTCGCACGTTGGATCAGCGAGATCCAACGGCGAGCGTTCGCCCCGTGTCGGGCACGGAGTGGGACAACTCCAAGCTTTTAATCTAGCCATTGATTTGATCAACTGTTAGGCTCATTTCGGGATTCGTCCATCACCATCTATGGCTGGCGTTCTTTCCGAGATTTTGACCCAGATCCGACGGTCGATAACCCAACTGACTATATAACTGTTTCAGGCTTCGTTTTAAGTCCTTAAAATGAAGAGATATGTCTCTTTAACCCAACAGACACATGAACCCATTCAATTCCTATATAAACAACCAAAACAATTCCAATTCTCAATCAATTCAATTCATTCTCTTCTTCTCTTCCCTTCTAACAATTAGAGGTTCTGGTTTGTCTAGAATATCTAATTAGGAAGTACTTCTAGAGGTTTTGGTTTGACTAGAATATCTAGAAAAGGAAGAAAGAAGTTTCGAGTGAAGTTTGAATTTCCGAAGCATCTAGAAGATCATCAATTCAATTCATTTTCTTCTTCTCTTCCCTTCTAACAATTAGAGGTTCTGGTTTGTCTAGAATATCTAATTAGGAAGTACTACTAGCGGTTCTGGTTTGACTAGAATATCTAGAAAAGGAAGAGAATTTATTTCGAGTGAAGTTTGAATTTCCGAAGCATCTAGAAGATCATCCGCATTAGTCCAAGAGCTCATAATACTTACAAAGGTTCGTCCACTTTCAAAATAAAGGAGTACCATCTTAAAACTCTGAAGCAAAGTCGTTGTATCCCGAAAGCATACACCCTAACGTTTGGTACTGTTACGGGGGTGTAAAATGTCTTAAGGAAAGAGAATTTATTCTTGCCTCGACTACATTAACATCTATCTCGGTTAGTCCGAAAGAAGGAATATTGATAAATCACTATTCTTTAATAGTTTATCTCTCTATAAATTAGAGAAAGGAAACTGTGTCTAGATCAAGCCAAGACAGAGAGAAATCGACTTATCGATTGATAACCAGAGGAACAACATTTGATTCACCAAAGTTTCTTAAAGTTGCTAGAGGCATACCTCTTAGTGAAGCTCTACTAATGCATGATATTTTGATCTTACCATTTCATAGTATTTCTTAACCAAAAATGTTGCACAATGTGATATTTTATTGTAAACTATTCTTAGCTGGGTGCCCATTAATGTATGTATATATTTATATAATCTTTTTAGGATATTCTTTTCTCCTTGTCATGGATAATGTGATTTTTTGTGTGTTGAACAAAATAAAGACAATGTAATATTAGAATCGGTGAATAATATATTTTTCTCTATTGCTAGCCAAATAGAAGAAAAATAGAGATAGATAAAAATAACTTTTTTTTTTCTTAGCGAACCAAAGAGAAGAAAATACAGAAAATACTTTAGAGTAATTTTTCTCAGGGTAAAAGTTTCTCGGAGTAAAAATTTCTCTATTTTTTTTCTCTACATTGGTAACAAACACAACCTTGGTGGTGTTCTTGATGAAACTGTAATTCGTCTCTACTTGTTCATCATGATTACATATAATTAGTATAATAAAATTCACGACCTTTAGGATCCTCTCATTTGTGATCTTTAGGATCTTTTTATTCTGTGACCTTGAGGGTCCTTTTATTTTGTTTTTGCGATATTGTACTTCTTTACCTTTATGTTGTCTTTACTCTTGTCATTTTCGAGTTGTAATTTACGATGGTAAATCCATATTGTACTCAAAGGAGTCAAAGCCTCTAAACCATGTAAATTGGATTTAAATCCTACTTATGAATGAAAGTTCTGGTGTATGCCAAAAAAAAATTAAGGAGAACAAAATTAGGTAATCTTTTTCATTTACATAGTCCCTCTCTATCTCCCTCTCTGTGTCTATGTTGTTCTCCTTCCCCAACCAATCTTCATCATTTTCTCTCTCTCTCTCTCTCTCTCTCTCTCTTCCTTAGCCGAGAAATTGAACAATGAAAACCATGCGGTTGGTTAGTGACGTGATTGTTGATTTTGTATATGTAATTTATTGAACAATGAAAACAATGAAGTGGTTTATTGTGGCAAGTTCAAACGACAATAAACCACGAAGGAAACTACATCAAAAAAATCAATTTATTCAGATCAAACATGAAGCGGCAATTGTGATTTCTAATAACAATAACATCAATAAAATTCCCTTCTCCCTATATGGGTAAACAAAGATTTAAGGGTTAAGTACTCTATTTTTAAACAAGCAATAATATATGTCAAACGTCTGACACACGCACTATGTTGATCGAATAAACTCCAAATTTAACAATACCCCTATTAAAAAACAAAATATATGGAAGTAGTAATGATTTTACCACATTAATCATTTTCTCATAAACTCGACCAGAAGCCCAATTAAGTGGAGAACAGACTTAAAGCATAAGTGATTAAGAGGATAATGAAAAGACTTGTGCTTAATCATCCATCCAAACTTGAAACTATTATGGGTCTCTCACCCATATACCCGACACGAGCACAAGCCCGGCAATACCACAGCCGACCCATGAAAACAAGATCACAAACCGGGCTCCTCCATGATCTTACCTAACTTAGTTTTGCTAATATCTATTGTATCTCTAGTTGTACTTATCTTTAATCATATGTATAAACTATATATAGTATCAATTGTAACCCTAAACATATACAGAGAAATATATCACTTGTTAATCCCATTTGATTGTCTCATCTCTATCTCTCTCTTAACCGAGTTCTCTCTCTCCATCTCTACGATCCTTCCATTATTCAAGTGAGTTCATTCACTTCACATGGTATAAGAGCCACTTCTCTTATTTTCTTCGATGACATCTCCAAAAGATACCATCTCTGAAACAACTGTGCAAGTTCCAAACCAAGTTTTATCTCCTTATGCTGTTCATCCTTCTGACTCACCAACTACGGTGATGATAACACCTCTACTCAGTGGAGACAACTATCCGTCTTGGTCTCGAGGTATGACCAAGGCCTTACGAGCTAAAGATAAGCTCGGTTTTGTCAATGGAACCATTCCAAAACCAACCAACCCAAACGACCTCCACTTGTGGGAGCGTTGTAATGATTTGGTGGTCAGTTGAATCACAAATTCCATTGATCCAGATCTTCGTCAATCTGTTCTTTATGATGATGTTGCCTCAGACATATGGAAAAATCTCTACGATAGGTTTTATCAAACGAATGCTCCGAAAGTGTTTCAACTTAAACGAGCGATTTCGTCACTTAAACAAGAAACTTCTAATGTCTCTTCCTATTTTACTCGTCTTAAGTCTCTTCAAGACGAGTTGTTGTCCTTAATGGCTATAGATCCTTGCATTTGTAGCCATGGCAAATCGATCCTTGATCGTACTAACCAGGATCGTGCCATGGAATTCCTCCAAGGTCTTTACGACCGTTTCTCGGCTATCCGAAGCCAGATATTACTTATGGATCCTTTTCCATCACTTTTAAAGATCCACTCTCTTATTAAGCAAGAAGAGATTCAACAAAACATTGTGAACTCTTCCATCATTGACGTTGAAGCGGCGTCTTTAGCCGTCGGTCACAACCATACTCGGTTTGGAAATCGAGTGGATTCATTTGACAAACCTCATCCTAAACGACCACGTCCATTATGTGATTTCTGTAAACTTCATGGCCACCTTAAACAAACTTGTTACAAGTTACATGGTTACCCACATCGCAGACAATCCGGTATTCCATGAACGCACGAAACATATTGAAATAGATTGTCATCTAGTACGTGAAAAGCTTAAACCAAACCTCATTGCAACTAAGTTCACACCAACATCGGAACAACTTGCAGATATATTCACAAAACCATTGGGAGCTGACGCATTTTCGAAGATTGTTGGCAAGTTGGGCGTTCTTTCCATTTCCGCTCCAACTTCAGGGGGAGTATTATGGGTCTCTCACCCATATACCCGACACGAGCACAAGCCCGACAATACCACAACCGACCCATGCAAACAAGATCACAAACCGGGCTCCTCCATGATCTTACCTAACTTAGATTTGCTAATATCTATTGTATCTCTAGTTGTACTTATCTTTAATCATATGTATAAACTATATATAGTATCAATTGTAACCCTAAACATATACAGAGAAATATATCACTTGTTAATCCCATTTGATTGTCTCATCTCTATCTCTCTGTTAACCGAGTTCTCTCTCTCCCTCTCTACGATCCTTCCATTATTCAAGTGAGTTCATTCACTTCACATGGTATGTCTCTCACCGATATACCCGACACGAGCACAAGCCCGGCAATACCACAACCGACCCATGCAAACAAGATCACAAACTGGGCTCCTCCATGATCTTACCTAAATTAGATTTGCTAATATCTATTGTATCTCTAGTTGTACTTATCTTTAATCATATGTATAAACTATATATAGTATCAATTGTAACCCTAAACATATACAGAGAAATATATCACTTGTTAATCCCATTTGATTGTCTCATCTCTATCTCTCTGTTAACCGAGTTCTCTCTCTCCCTCTCTACGATCCTTCCATTATTCAAGTAAGTTCATTCACTTCACAGAAACTTTTTGTGCATTTTACTACCGGATTGGATGAACATTTTCAAGGCTTAAGTATTTCAAGATTCAAATAAATTAATTAACTAAATAGAAGGACTTGAAATAATTTTAGAACTTATAACCGGGTTGTGGAGTTCTTCAAAACTTCTTCGCCAATTTTCAGATGTAGACAATCTTCAATTTTATAATGGGCATTCACATACAAGAGTTGGATGAAAGAAATTGTATTTGACTTTCTAACGAGATGTATTGTTTGCAACAATGTTATAACATTTATGTTTATACAATTAATGATTTGATCAAGCTCTTACCACTAAAAAGTAGTTAAGAAGTCAACACTAAAAAGTAATTAAGAAGTTGCCCAAGTGGTTGATAGTGTTCACATAAACTCTAAAACCCTAGGAAATTCTAAGTTCGATTCTCAGAAGAGGTTAAATCCATGGTTATTGAATTTTGGTTATTAAAAATGCATAAATAGTAATAAGTTTGTCGGGCTTTAGGCTCTATATTGTTGGGCTTTAGGCCCCTTTAATTATTAGTTTAACTTAGGCGATTATCGTGTTAATTACATCTTGAAGATGTAGGATGCCTTGTAATGACTAACGTAGTCGTAGTCGATTTCTCAAAAAAAAGTAAAGAAAAAAGTAATTAACAAATGCAATGTTTTTTATCCAATGTTTTTTTCTTTGGGAGATTTTATAGGCAATGCCCAAAGTTGTTAAAGACAATCTCGCTAAAGGCAATCTCGCTAAAGGCAATCTCGCTAAAGGCAATCCCACAAATGGTGCCCATCTTCCTTCTATTCCGCCCAGCGACCTTAATGAATTTTTATTTTCTTCTTCTTCTTTCTTCTTCCTTCATCGTCTCCTCTTTCCAGTGAAACAAATTGCAAATAAAATTAGGCCAAAAATTAATCTGTATTAACAATTTCGGAAAGAAGGGAGATGGAGATTGCTCCTGGATGCCATAGAAATAAATCAAAAATGTACTTGAAACATCTTGTTTCCTTTTACACAAATCAAGATTGGTCAAGATTCACTGGTGTGCCATCCTCTTCTTGTCGTCAATGTCATGATTAAAATTTCCTCAGTAGAACCACAAATTTCTATGGTCGAACCACTCGACCCAGATCCTGACAGAGGCGGAGCCAGAATTTACAGTAGAGACGGGGTGAAAGATGATGTGAAGAAAAGTCACCTAGTATGTAAAGAAAAATGAAAATTGATGTTTTTTTCAGTATTAATTGAAATAATTTTTGAGTTCCTAGTCCAAAATCTACACCTAAACACACATTTAGTCCACCCTAATATTAATATAGGATTTTAAGCCAAAATAATAATTATAATGAATATTTTGTCCAAATTGACCCATCTCTATAGAAAAAACAGATCTCTATCATTTCTATTTAATCATAATACCCACTATAACATTTTATACAAGAAAAAAAAAATCCACTTTTGAAAACCAATTTATTTAGATCAAACATGAAGCGGCTATTGTGATTTCCAATAACAATAACATTAATAAAATTCCCTTCTCCCGATATGAGTAAACAAAGATTTGAGGGTTTAGTACTCTATTATTAAACAAGCAATAATATATGTCAAACATCTGCCATACTCACTAAGTTGATCGATTAAACCCCAAATTTAACAATACCCCTAGCAAAAAACGAAATATATGGAAGTAGTAATGATTTTACCACATTAATCATTTTTTCATAAACTCGACCAGAAGCCCAATTAAGTGGAGAAAAGACTTAAAGCATAAGTGATTAAGAGGAGAATGAAAAGACTTATGCTTAATCATCCATCCTAACTTGAAATTTTTTATGCATTTTACTACCACATTTGATGAACATTTTCAAGGCTTATGTATTTCACGATTCAAATAAATTAATTAACTAAATAGAAGGACTTACTTGAAATAATTTTAGAAATTATAATGGGGTTGTGGAGTTCTTCAAAACTTTTCGCCAATTTTGAGATGTAGACAATCTTCAATTTTAGAATGGGGCATTCACATACAAGAGTTGGATGAAAGAAATTGTATTTGACTTTCTAAGGAGATGCATTGTTTGCAACAATGTTATAACATTTATGTTTATACAATTAATGATTTGATCAAGCTCTTACCACTAAAAAGTAATTAAGAAGTCAACACTAAAAAGTAATTAACAAGCAAAGTAATTAAGAAGTTGCCCAAGTGGTTGATAGTGTTCACATAAACTCTAAAACCCTAGGAAATTCTAAGTTCGATTCTCAGAAGAGGTTAAATCCATAGTTATTGAATTTTGGTTATTAAAAATGCATAAATGATAATAAGTTTGTCGGGCTTTAGGCTCTATGTTGTTGGACTTTAGACCCCTTTAATTATTGGTTTAACTTAGGTGATTATCGTGTTAATCACATCTTGAAAATGTAGCGATGCCTTGTAAAGACTAACGTAGTCGTAGTCGATTTCTCAAAATAAGAAAAGAAAAAAGTAATTAATAAATGCAATGTTTTTTATCCAATATTTTTTTCTTTGAGAGATTTTATAGGCAATGCCCAAAGTTGTTAAAGACAATCTCGCTAAAGGCAATCCCACAAATGTTGCCCATCTTCCTTCTATTCCGCCCAGCGACCTTAATGAATTTTTATTTTCTTTTTCTTCCTTCATCGTCTCCTCTTTGCAGTGAAACAAATTGCAAATAAAATTAGGACAAAAATTAATCTGTATTAACAATTTCGGAAAGAAGGAGGATGGAGTCTGCTCCTGGATACCCTAGAAATGAATCAAAAATGTACTTGAAACACCTTGTTTCCTCTTACACAAATCAAGATTGGTCAAGATTCACTGGTGTGCTATCCTCTTCTCGCCGTCAATGTCATGATTAAAATTTCCTCAGTAGAACCACAAATTTCTATGGTCGAACCACTCGATCCAGATCCTGACAGAGGCGGAGCCAGAATTTACAGTAGAGACGGGTTGAAAGATGATGTAAAGAAAAGTCACCTAGTATGTTAAGAAAAATGAAAATTGATGTTTTTTTCAGTATTAATTGAAATAGTTTTTGAGTTCCTAGTCCAAAAATCTACACAAAAACACACATTTAGACGTCCACCCTAACATTTAATATAGGATTTTAAGCCAAAATAATAATTATAATGGATATTTTGTCCAAATTGACCCATCTCTATAGAAAAAATAGATCTCTATCATTTCTATTTAATCATAATACCCATTATAACATTTTATATAAGAAAAAATCCACTTTTGAAAACCAATCCCCAAAAATCTCTTTTTTTTTTTTTTAATTTTTTTTCGATTGATTTCAAACTTACTATCTGTTTCGCAATATACACATTATTTAGTATCAATGACGTATATTTCTACAACAAAACACATTTAGTATAGTTAAAGAATGTCTAGATGTCAAAGTTACAGTGTTTCTCTGTTTATTGATTCTTGTTTTGTTTCATAAATAACGTGTTATTTATTATTAAAGTTTCATACTTTATTTCATTTTTTTATATGTATCATACATAACACATTATGTATTAAAAATGTTTCTTCCAAAACGGAAAATGACCAAAATCCCTTTTTTTCTGGGAAGATTGAACCTTAATCCCTTTTTGAATTTTATTTTGAGCCTATAACCCGTGGACCCTAATTGAAATTTGTGGTACATATGGTTATAATTCCAATAAAGTTAAGAAATCATTTAAACTCGACATACTAAACGAAACATTAGATAGTTTATCTTTAGTAAGAAAACTTGTAAATTCGGTATGAGAAAAATAACAAATTTTTCGAAAATCTCGTTTTAATGGAATTTTTTTTAATCTAAATTGTACTTTATATGTGTGAAAAAAGAAGAACTAACTAGCAGAAGATTCGTCAACAGTTGGTAGCCCAAGTGGTTCCAAGGTGTTGACATAAACTCCAGAAAGCCCTGGAGGTCCCAGGTTCGAATCCCAGAGAAGGTGGAATCTTTGGTTTATTTAATTTGGGATTATTAGGGTATAAATAATGTAGTTGGGTTTTAGGCCATCGTTTAGTTAGGCTATAGGCCCGGTTCTGTTAGAGTTTGAGTGGAATCTTTGGTTTATTTGATTTGGGATTATTAGGGTATAAGTAATGTAGTTGGATTTTAGACCATTGTTTAGTTGGGCTATAAGCCCGATTCTGTTAGAGTTTGAGTGGGCGGTTATCAAGCTTATCACATCTTTGACGTATCAATGCCGAATGTGACGACATACGAGGATTCCTTTCAGCTTAAAACAAAATATATATGAGAGGGAGAAGAATATACAAAAATATATTAAACGTATCCTAAACCAAATACACCCTCAAATATAGTAAGTTATTATCCAAAAAAAAGGGGAGGGATGGAGTTGAATTCAAGACCACCACTTTGAGTAATCAGTATTTTACGGGAAATCTAATCAAATTGCATAGGGTGGGTGTCCTTGTACTCTTGTAGATATTAGTGGGTTGACCCGGGCTGCAGCACGGGTCAACCCACTAATACAGCCGCCTCAACCTGGAGACAGAATACCTAGTCTTCATCTTCTATTGCCTTCAAATTCAGTAGACTTTCATCTCTCTTTTCTCATCTTCATGAGGCTTCTTTGTTCTTGAGCTATGCTCAAAAATGTTTTAGTTGGAAAAGAAAACAATATTTGTTATTTTAATACATGTTTGACTATTCTATATCATGACAAACCATCTGATCGAAAGAATAACTGAAATTACTTCTGATTTTTCATGGGAAGCCCTCGTACAAGTGAAGAAGAAGAAGAAAGAAGAAGAGGGAAGATCTATTAATATTTTTTTATTTAGTCAAGGTCGTCAGCCAGAGAAGGAAAATATTATTGCCTCTGATAATAATTAGTTCATTTGTTTTGACAAAGTTTTGGGTGGAAAATACGTCACCTTTAACAACTTTGGACATTACTTATATAATTTTCCCTCTTTTTTTCTTGTTTGTAAATGTAGATGATGCTCAACATGCACTAAGGACCATATGATGGGGAAACTGCTGTAAGTGGTAATTTAAGTAGGAGAGGGTCCACGAGAAGTGCCAAGTGTGAAGGCGAGCCTCAATACTTCTTTGGGGCGCCTATAATCGCCTCCTTTAAAGCGAAATTCTGTCATTATTACTCAACATTTACTCTTACAATTTTGATTTGTAATAAATAAACGAAAGTTTGTAACATACAACCCCAAGGTTTTAAAGCGTAACAAATAGTGTTGTTACAACTAGCTATAACCTTCTCAACAAAAAAGAAAACTAGCTTTAACCTTTTTTTTTTTTTTGTTGAAGAAAGAAAAAAGAAAAACAACAAACAGAATTACAATCCCAACTCCGTCGTCATAGCCTCTTTGGAGTTCCATACGCGCCTGACTTTATTTTTCCTCACCCATTTGGCCAATTGATCCGCTTGAGTATTAATCGTCCGTGGACCGTATAGGAATTGGATTTGGTCGAAACTTTTGCTGAGAGATCTTATTCCTTCCATATGATTCTTCGATTGCCAATGAATATCCTGTCTCTGGTCCCTGAGGTGAGAAGTAAGGTTGAGGTTGTCACTTTCTATTTGAAGATGAGAGATATTGAGCTCCAAAGCCCATTGGATGGCCTTTAGAATCGCTATACATTCACACTCCTCTGTCGTTTGTCCTCTGATGGTGTCGGCCAAGGCTATTATGAAATCCCCATGCTCGTCATGAATGATGCCGCCAATTCCAGCTGGTTCAGCATAACTTGTGAACGAGGCGTCCACATTGATTTTAAGAAAAGGTGGTGTTGGAGGACTCCATCTTGGTTTGTTGGTGTTCCTTATAGACGGTTTAGCTTCCTGAGTACTGGTGGCGTAGCACTGTATCATATGTATCACTTGTAATGGTGTATAATCTTTATTGCCAAAGGTTTTCTCGCATCTCGATTTCCAGATGAACCACATTATTTTGGCCAGCATCGCCAGTCGAGCTTCCTCTATAGTATGCCAATATAGAATCCATTCCAGCACAGTGGAAAAGTTGTTAATTCTGATATTAAAATGGAGCCAGATGGCTCGGACAAAGTTACAATGTAGTAGTAGATGCGATAAGGATTCACTATCCTCACAGAAAGAGCACTTATAGTTATTGCCAATGAATTGTCCGATTTTGTCTCTGATCGGGAGACTGTTAGTACAACATTTCCATAGGAATAGTTTTATCCTCGGGATGGTTTGAATGTTCCATATAAACTTCCAGTTTGTAACTTCATAGTTATAACCACCCATGCGCAGGTTCATATACATCGATTTAATAGTAAATTTGCCAGATTTGGTCAAAGTCCAAATCATGGAATCGTCCGCCTGGGGATGTATGTTAATACTAAGAATAGCTTTTCGAATATCATCAGTAAAGTAAGCATCCAACATATCGGTGTTCCACATGTTATTCGAGATCAAATAGTCGGTCCAAATATTAACATTAATACCTTTGTTAACATGCCAAAAGATGAGTTTACTAATCTTACTGATAGGTTTCGCCAGAGATTTCCACACCCAGGAGTGGTTTTGTTTGGGTTGAGTCGGATGTGCAGATTTCGAGTAATATTTAGCTTTGAGGAGCTGCGCCCAAGGAGCATTAGGGAATTTGGGGAGACGCCAGCTGAGTTTACTAAGGAAAGCTTCATTATAAATGATAAGTAATCGAAGACCCAGCCCACCATACTGACGCGGGCGACATATCGTTGACCAGTTGATAGTATGAATCGATTTGCTTTTTTCCCACCAAAAGGACCGTTGAATGATCTCGATGCGATTACTGACACCCTTTGGGATGGCAAAGCATTGCATCTGGTATCGGGGAACGGCCGCTGCAATAGTTGAAATGACAACTGAGCGACCAGCTTGGGAGAGGAGGTTGGACTTCCATTTGGAAAGTTTATTATGAATTTGATCAATCAACGAAGTGAAAGCTTGCATTTTCTTAGCACCAATGAAGAGTTTAGTATCCAGATAGTTGTCAAGGGAAGAGGCTTGATGAACTTTGAGAGATTTAACGTTCATGCGTTTGAACTTGGGGTGGGGCATTTTATTATAATAAATACTCGAAATAGACTAACTCGACTAAATTAAACGACTCAGATGGGGCATTTTCATAACCCATCAAGCGGCAAAGAGGACTACGTTTGCGGGATTGAAACATGTACCTAGACAATGGTATAAGAAGTTTGAGTCAGTTATGGGGGATCATGGTTATAAGAAGACTACTTCCGGTCATTGCGTGTTTGTCAGATGTTTGGTAATGATGATTTTATAATCTTATTGATGCATGTTGACGATATGTTGATTCTGGGCAAGAACTCTGGAAGAATTTAGGAGTTGAAGAAACAACTCAACAACTTCTTTACCATAAAAGATTTGGGTCCATGAAAGCAGATTTTTGATGTAAGAATTGGTCGAGATAGAGAGAAGAAGTTGATATACCTATAGCAAGAGAAGTGCATTGAGAAGATACTTCAAAGGTTTCATATGGACAAATCTAAAGCCGTCAGCATGTCTCTTGCTAGATACTTTAGATTGAGTAGTCAACAGAGTCCGAGTACAGATTCGGGGAAGGAAGATACGAAAAGGGTTCCATATGCTTTCGCGGTTGGTAGTTTGATGTATGCCATGGTGTGTACTAGACCAGACATAGCTCATGCGGTTTGTATAGTGAGGAGGTTTCTTTCAAATCCGTGGAAGGAACATCCGGAATGTCGTGAAGTAGATTTTGAGATATCTTCGAGGGACTTTTGATTTGAAGCTTATGTTTGGAGGTGATCAGTCATTACTGGGTAATTATTGATGTAGATTGTTGCGGAAGCGTAAAAGTAATGGAATCCACCATTGTAATTAAACTAAACTAATGAAATAAAGCTGATGAAATAAAGATAAAAGCGATAAAACGATAAACTTGATCAATAATAAACGATAAACTTGATTAACAATAAACTTGATTCATAATATTCTCTGATCTGAATAACAAGGACAGACTTGACTTCCTTTTATAGGAACTTAGAAACTTCTAGATAGACTCAAACTAGGATTCCTAAATATCAAAGATACTCAAACATAGAAACTTCTAAACCTAGATTTAGTAGGAAATACTAAAACATGGAAACTCCTAAACTCTAACCCTAATGGACTCGGCCATGAGGCCCTCTAACTAGTTCGGCCGTGAGGCCCATCTTGATGGTCTCCATCAATTATACTGAGGCTGATATGGTTGGGGATATTGGTTCAAGGAAGTCTACTTCTAGTTACTTGGTAACATTTGCAGGGGAGTTGTAGCATGGTAGTGAAGGTTTGTGTGTTGCACTTTCTACCACTGAAGCTGAGTTCGTAGCCGCAACTGAAGCTTGTAAGCAGTTTTTGTGGATGAAGAATTATCTTGAGGAGATTAGATTCAATCAAGATAAGTATGCATTGCTTTGTGACAGTCAAAGTGCAATACATTTCAGTAAGAAGTCGATGTTTCATTCACGTTCGAAGCACATCGATGTGAGGTATCATTGAGTACGTGATGTGGTTGCTTCCAAGAAAGTGGAGCTTGTTAAAGTTCATACAGACGATAACGGAGCATCTTTGATGACGAAAGCTCTGCCGAAGGGGAAGCTGGAGGTCTTTCGAGAGATAGCAGGGTTGGTTGTTTCTTTCACCTAGTCGGAGGGGGAGTTTGTTAGGTTTTTCTCCTAGTGGGAAAACCTAGTTGGGTTTCGTCTAGTAAAGCAAATCTGGGCCCAAGTTGGTTTCCTATGGGTCGGTGGAATTAGGGTTAAGGGGGAGTCTATAAATAATACCCTTAATCTAATTTAGAAGAGGGAACACAATTAGAAATACACAAAAGAAGAGAGGATAAAGAAAGAGGTATGCCGAGAGGAGGTCTGCTACAGGGGTTGAGTATTTTCAGCACCCCCAGTTTTTGGTGTTCGGGAAATTCGACGGTGAGATCTTCTCCGATTGAGCTGAAATGTTGCAGAGGTATTCCTGACTTGTTCATCTAGTGCTTGGACATCTAGATTGGTTGGTGGCCGGAATCCTAGTAAATTTAGATTCGTTTTGGACTACATATTTCTGGGTTGTTTTGCTCTTTCTTGTGAGGTTTTTTCGTATTTGAGATTGATTCTTTTGGAATCTGAGTCTTAAGAGTTGTTCTATTGGAACAAGGATCGGATGACGTAGTCTGTAACTCAATTGCTTATTATAGTGGATTTGGAGAGGACTACTTGTACCGTGGTTTTTACTTCTCATATTGAGGAGGTGTTCCACGTTAAAATCGTTGTGTTATATATTTACTTTCAGTTCTTCGTTTATTGCTACCACTATTCTACATATTTCCCTCATAAATAACACAAGTGAGGGAAAACTTCTATTCAGCTGCGTCGGCGCGCCCGTTTTTCCCAACAAGTACATCTTTAGTTGCTAAGGCGTATCTTCTCATGTTGGAGTTCAGCCAAACTCTTTAGACATGTGCAGGGTAGAGAAAAAGTTGTGGAATTTTGCATATGACCGGGAGATGAAACGGCTGAGAAACCGTATTGGGCCAGCAACTCTTCCAACATCCTTGATACATGGATAGTAGATGTTCATTACCAGCTGGAACTAGTTTGGATTGCGTTCGATCCCTCTGCTGGTCACCATATAGCTTAGGAGTTTCCTTGAAGAAACATGACATGGGCAATTAGTAGGGTACTAGTGTTATATTTTATATTATATACCTCTTAATGAATACATGGAATGTCTATTGTAGGTCATGAAGATGTTTTTCAGCAACTACGGACTTGACTAGCATGTCATCGATGAAGACCTTCATGGTGTCTCCTACCATCTTGGCAAACATTTTGGTGACTCACCTTTGTTGGAGCACTAGCATGTCATCGATGAAGACCTTCATGGTGTCTTCTAACATCTTGGCAAACATTTTGATGACCCACCTTTGATGAGTTGCTCCAACGTTCTTCAGTCCGAAGTGCATGACAGAATATGTCTGTCTCTGTGAGGAAGGCAGTCTTATCTTGGTTTTGCATATACATTATTATGTGATTGTACCCCAAAAATGTGGCCAAGCAATTTGTGATCAACAGTGACATCGAATAACATGTAAATGTGAGATAGTAGACATAAGTCCTTGATGCAAAGAAAAATAAGAAAACTTATAACCAAATACCAGAAGGTTTAGCAAAATTACCTAATAAAAACCCGAAGAAGATACTAAAAGAGAACTGCATATACCCCAAAGAAAATTCCGAACAAACTATTAGCTAGGGCACTCAAATTTTACTTCATAATCAGAACTTAGAAAATTTTGAAGATGACCACGTTTAAGTAGGGAAATGATAAAGTTACAAAAGATTTTGACAAAAAAAGGTTCCCAGCTGATGTGGCGGGTGTGGTTTTCAAAC
>BEHA01004247.1:53985-79261 GCA_002897215.1 Eschscholzia californica subsp. californica
CCCACTCCATCACACACAAATCTAACATTCCATCATGTAACTAAGAACTTAAACCTCCATAAAAATGAAAACAAACAAAAATAAAGGACAGTCATTAGTAGATATAGGTATAATTAAAGGGATTAATGATAGAATTCAAGCATTTAATATCGGTTTACAAACCTTTTAAGGAAACTATTTGGTGTACACCATCCTCCACCACCTGTCCTATGTGAATAATAAGACTATGGGCAATATTGTCTTATGACACTTTTGAAAGGTGTCAAAAATCAATATGGTGTCTTGTCCAATTCAAAGGGGTACACTAGTACACACGAGTATACTTCTATTAGGGTTTTTATTTAAGTGCATCATTAACTCAATGCAGCCCGCATACCCCTTTGAATTTCAACACTTTTATTTGTGTTAAACTAGTAGTAAGGTAAATGATTGTATGTGAAGGAAGTTCTCCAAACTAAATATGCATTAATTCAAGTGAACACTACACAAGTTTTATCTGCATATAATTTAGGTGTACCAATAGAGTAATAGTACGTAGAGATATTCAAGAAGGCATGCAAATTAATCATATGAGCATTGATTATAGTCTACTAGGACTAAAAGTATCTACTATATATATATATATATACCTTCTTCATCTTCCTCTTCCTCTTCATCATCAGCATTGAAATTGAGCCATACAAAAATGGCTGTTATAACCAAGAGGAAACAGACATATGGGATAAAACTCATATGCTCTCCCAAGAGAGAACCGACGGCAGCAAAGAATGCTAAGACCATGGAAGAACTTCCAACTTGCTGCATCAAGATTGCAATCTGTATGACACTTAGGAACAAGCCAATAGCTGTAGCTCCACTTCCAAAGGTCAGTGCACGAAAAACAGTTGTAACAAAAGAAGGGAGACTTCCTACTGCTTGAAACACCAAGAAACCCGTTTCTGTACGAAATGAGAGTTTCGTTGATCCTAATTCCCATGATTGATGAGGAACAGATACGGGCAAGATCGAGATGAGAGGGAAGGGAATTTCCACAGAAAATTCATAACTGGATGGAGGAGCACCAACGGATGATGAGCTCGAAGAAGAAGAAGAAGGGTTATCTTTTTTGAGAAGAAGATTAACCTTAAAAGGAAATAAAGACCTATAGTTTAGTTGATTAGATGATCTAACAGTGAGTTGTTGGTTGATGGTTCTTGAAACCTCCCACTTAACCCAATTTGCTGGAGAAGTAGTAGCAATTGAGATAGTGAGTAATTCTGATGAGTTGTTAGGAAGACCTTGACCTTGCTCCATTTCTAGCTCTTAACAAAGATATCTCTGCTCCTGCGCTAGATTATCAGACAAAAGGGCGAAATGATAGCAAGCCCTACTTCCTGCGTTCTATAATATTACTATTACATCTGAAGAACTGGAACCGAATGTCATTTTGTTGGTTCCGAATAATTTCTTGTCCCATTCCAGAACCCAACCTCTCCGATGACTTCCAATCTTTATCTCGGGCTCGGGCTCGGGCTCGGGCTCAGCTCTGGGATACATGGCTGGCCCATTCCCCTCCTTTCTCACTATATAGTTTAATATATAGGCAGGCAAAAAAACTATTGACTTTGTCCACTCATGAGGTTGAAACCCTTGTTTTTTTACATTTTCTCCGACCCATTTTCAAACAAGGACAAAGGGAGGGGGAAGAAATACCACTAAAGAAGAACAACAACAAAAACGAAAACAAACAAAGGAGAAGAAGAAGAGGAAGATTTTTTCCCCTCTCTAGCCACAATGAACCACATAAAAGAAAATCGATCGGTCCCATCAATGGGTAAACAAATATCTGAAATACGCACCGGTGTGGTGCGTTGCCATCCGACCGTAATATCATCTGATTGATTAGATCCCAAATCTAACAATTTCCCACTCAAAAAACAAAATATCACTTTCGCATAAGATCAACCAGAAGGCCAAATAAGTGCATAAAAGACTTAAAGCCTAAGAAATTAAGAGGAAAATGAAAAGAATTATGCTTAATTATCCATCTAAACTTGAAAAAGTTGTGCACTTTACTACCGGATTGGATGAAACTTTTCAAGGCTTATGTATATCACGATTCGAAGAAATTAATTAATGAAATAAAATGACTTACTTGAAATAAATTTAGAACTTACATCCAGGCCAGGTTCTGTAATTCATAAAAACTTCATCGACAATTTCGAGATCAATGTCGTAGACGACCTTCAATATCAAACAGAATTGAATTAGCACTCACATACAAGGGTTGGATGGAAGAGATTATATTTGACTTTTTAACAAGATGTGTTGTTTGCAACAATATTATAATATTAATTTTTGTTTATTTAATGATTTAATTCAGCTCTTACTACTAACAAGTAATTAAGTAAGGGCCTAAGGCAACACTCTTTCATCCAATGTTTTCTTCTTTTTTGTAAATGTACATGATGCGCTCAACAATCATGGAATAATATAGGATATGAAAGTTGTTCAACAAAAAAAAAAGGTAGATATTATGTCAATGTCATTAGGCAATGCATGTTTTTTTTTTGTCCGATCTTAATTTGTGATAAATAAGAGAAACTTAGTGACATGCGCCCTTAAGCCACGGTGACAATAGGCACAATAGTCTCGTTACAAATAGCTTTAGACTTTAGTTACAACATTTTTGTTAAGGAAAGTGATTCATGTGGTTAAAACTTGGCTTTTAGTTTAGTTACGTAGTAAACCATGACAAAAGATAATTTTTTAATTAATAATAACTCTTTAAGGCCATTTAGTTACAACATTGGCTACGACAGAAAGTCCATAACAAATGTTGTATAACGTCCTACAGTCGATCTTTAAACCTGGTAAGAAAAGGTTTTTGAGCAATTTCTCCTTTCAGTTTTTGTTTAATTATAACAAAATGATGATTAACCAAAAAAAGGACGTGATAATAGCAAGTATACAATCATGCGGTAAAAAATATTAAGGTAATACTTCATAGTAAATTAGGGGTGGGGTGGTCTGAAAACAAGGGTTGATAACGAGGAGATCTAATTAAGGTGAGAGAAAAATGAAAGGCATGTTCCGAAGATCAGGTTCAAAGTAGTCAAAAGTAAATTTCGAAGTGGACAAAAAATCACACTCTAGTGTAATTTTTTGTTAGCAAAAGTTATTCGTTTTGATTCATAAACCTCTCTCTATGAAACATAAACTATGTTGCATGTAATACAAATCTCATCGTATGTATTATATCTCTCATTTGTATACCACTAATGTCAGATGCATTATGTATTTAACATTATGCATTTTACACAGTACACAATTTGTTTGTCAAAATTTGACGCTTATATACATAAGTCATTGTACAGTATACAAATTTCGATTTATTATCGAACATAAATATTTTTGCATACCGTATTTTTCAAAATGTGTTGAGTCATCTAAAACATTCGTCTGACGTACATACATATGCAGTTAACATTGACCTATGTGCATATGACATGGACCCATGTGCTCTTGGTAAAGACACATGTGTCGTTGTATTTTACCTTTGCACTACAAAACAGACGACCTTTAGTTACGGACATCTTCCACAGCTGTCATCTTAATTTTCGTAGCTAACGATGTTTTGCTACGACCATCCTCTCTTAACTAATATTTCCGTCACAAAAGGTCTTACCTACGAACTGTTTGTTACGGCGTTTTTCGTAACTAAACAGTTTAAACCTTTTGCTATGGCTTTCCCCGTAACTAAAGGTTCAAAAATATTTCACCGTTAAATACTTATTTGTTATAGGATTGGTCGTAGCAAAAAGTCACGTATAATTATTATTAAATGTCCATTAGCTACAGAATCGTCCATAGCAAAAACTTGGTTATTCTAAGATCCTACTTCCTGTTCACATTCATTAATCGAATTCCTGTTCGCATTCATTAATCGTGACCCTGTTCAACCTGCATCTAAGCATATACTTATATATATATATATATATATATATATATATATATATATATATATATATAACTAAAAGACATAAAATAACAAGTCAATCATTTGTTTCATCCATTTATTAAAAATCCGTCTTACATATACCAAAGTAAAAAAATCTATCAAGTCAAATTTACCAAAATATGAACATAATATATCGAGTAAACAATCCAAACTAACTAACTCCAACATATTAAAAAGTTCAACGTACTATATATTAACAAAAAGAATCTTGTTTGAGGGTTCACTTCTCCAACTTTTCCTATAACAAGAGATATAATATATCATTAGAATCCAATGAGAAACAATGGTACTTTGATAAAATAAAGTGTAATCATATTTCTTCAATTTATTGTGTTGGATATGGTTGTCAATGGGTATAGTTTAAATGACTCCCTACTATGATAGATACTATATCACTACTGTGACATTGTCTAGCACATCCATTAGTGCACATAATATATAGTTTACTACATAGACGGAGATACTGAAACATACGGGAAAATCAAAATATGTAAGGAAGTAAATTAGAAGACGTACCAACGCATAGTTTCGTAACTATCTGAAATAAAAATGCCATCCTCATCATTGTGCAGAGTTACACGATGAAGTACCCTATAGATGGTTAAAGTAGTTATTATTTGTTGAGAACAGAACTAGTAAAGAGAAGTAGAAGAAGAAGAGAAACAACAGAACAAACCCTCTCTTTTGTCTTTGTGATTAAGCAAGAGAGAAATTTGGGAAATCAACCCAGAAAACCAGCATAAACAGAGAAAAGAGAGGGAAATCAATGAAATACTTGACAATAAGCCGAAACCATTCTTCTCCAACTCACCTTCTCTTCCTGCGAAACCCTAGCTCTGCTGGAAATCGTTCGAACTTTCCCTCTCGTTCAATTTCTCTTCTGCTCAAGAAAACCCTTCGTCCAAGTTTCAACTCTCCATTTTCTAGGGTTTTTTCCCCAAAATAGGGAAAAGAAATTGAAGATGATTAGGGCACCCCAAGTGTTTCTAAATTTTGTAGAGAGCACCCAACATTTGGGCATCTTTTACAGAAGGCACCCAAAGCTTTTGGCGCAAACCTCAAATACTTGGCGCAACTTTTTGTGCGCGAAATCTAATGAGTATCTGCTACCATCTTTGATTTATTAATTACGGATTCTTCGTAGCAAATGGCTACCAGTTGCTACGGAAAACGAACTGTAGCCGAAAGACACTTTGTAATTTTTCGATTATCTGTGCGTGAAGGGCATTTGACACCGACCAGTGTGTAGCAACTGGGCACAAAGTTTGTAACTGTTAGTCGGTATTTGCTACGGCAACGAAGTATTCATAGCAAATGGTGACCAGTAGCTACGATACGGGAAGTCCATAACAAAAGCTGTGTAGCTAATGTGCGTCCCTTTTGTAGTGTTGGCCCAAGATGAAACATTTTGACACCCCCAACGACCTCCCTTACCCCATCCGAATCTGACACTTTGTTACTGGGTTGACTAGTTGGAATGATTTCAAAAAAAACATTCTAACATGATATCATTTCACAGTAGGTAATTTTTGGATTCGTTTCACTTTTACATATCAATTACTAGAAAATCAACAAAGTTGCTGGGATTGTGTCTTTTCTAGAAATTGGGAATAGTTTACTTGATTATTTGTTGAAGTAAATAACTTTTGAATATGCGAAAAATCCATGATAAGTACTTATTTCATGGTTTCAAGAAAAAAAACCTGTTTCAGGCTTTCGAACATGTCCAAAACCCAATTATAATGGCCCACAACTGATCAATCGGCCTTGTTCTTCCGAGCCTGTATAAGAACTCCCGAATATGGGAAATATTTTGTCAGATATAAGGATAAACATGTCTTTGGAACATACCAGGGAAAATATACCTCCTCTATAACAATCTTAAAAATGTTCAAATTCTATTATCAACATCCAGTTTCATGCATGCTTTGATATTTATCAGTATCAATCTGAGGGAGCATATTTTTATGTCTTTCTCCGAGCATAAATAATCTATACTTAATTACTTTTGGTTATTCAAGACATTTTAATTATTATTTTTTCCTGAAATAGAAACTTCATTTCATATTAATTTAAATCATCATCAATACAATACTTGATACAATCTGGAATGTTATTCATGTCCCATAAATTGGACATGTTTGTAGAGAAAACCAGATTAGCAAGTTCATGAGCAACATAATAACAATTTCGATAACAATGAAGGAAGTGAACTGACTCGATAATGTCCTCAAATTGATGTATGTGTGGCACATCAAGGCTAGCACATCACTCTATATGATGACTAGTCGAAGACCCATTTTAACTGATAGTTCAAGTCCGAGTAGTACAGCATGTGCTTCCGCCATAGCCGTTGTCTGACAAGTTATATATTTTGATTCCCCGAACAGAAAAAGTCCATTGTGATCCCTGACTACTGCCGAGCAACTGGCTCCAGAAGTAGAAAATGCACCATCCACATTTATTTTGATGATCGATTCTGGAGGAGGGATCCATTTTATTTGAATACGTTTAATCGACTCGGTTATGTTCCTCATGGTAGAGGACGAGTCCAAATTTAGAGTCTGCCACAATTCTCTAATCTTTCGTAAGACTATATGGTTATTGTACGGAGTCGAGTCAAAGACGAATCTGTTTCTTGCCTTCCAATGTTCCCATTAGACAATACTGACTTTGTTAAAGACAACAAAGTCATCTGGTTTGTGGATCCGTTCATCTAGTTTCTCAACAATTGTTTTAGTAGAATCAAAATTCCCCAAAGTAAGTCCCAGTTGGGTTGTAATTTGCCGTATAATACAACAATCCATAAATAAGTGATTTATTGTTTCATAAGAATTGTCACAACAGGGGCAGTTGATTGGAATCGAATTGACATACTTTTGTATATTCACTTTAATAAGTAAACCTCCATGGATTAGCCTCCAAATGAATGTGCGAATTTTGGGGGGTAATCTTGAATTTTTGTAAAACTATTTCCAATCAAACTGAACTACCGAGATTGTCGACTGAGTAGAGTTAAGAATTTGTTGATAACCTGATTTCGTCGTATAATCTCCGCTTCTATTTGGTTGCCAAATAAATTCATCATCTAAAACAGTTGTAGGAAGATGGATTGATAAAATTTTGGTTGCAACTAATGGAGGGAAAAATTGTTGGATAATGTGTTCCTTCCATTTGGGAGACATCGGGTCTATTACATCAGCAACAATGGAGATTTCGTCTGGCCACGAATTTGGTCGGGAAATTAAACCCTCATTCCTCGGACGAATCCAAGGTTCTGTAAAGATGTTCACCGACAGACCATTTCCAATCTGCCATAAACAATTATTCGAAAATTATTACCTTGATTTAAGAATAGATTTCCATAAAGAAGAATTTGTAGGCCTCAATTCAGTGACCAAAAATTTCCATTGAGAATATATTTGGCCGTTAAAAGCCTGACCCAGATCGAATCTTTAGATGTCAGGAATTGCCAAGTAATTTTTGCCAAAAGTGTCAAGTTGAGAATTTGGAATCTCCGGAATCCGAAGCCATCTTCCTGTTGAGGTTTACATATTATATCCCAATTGATAAAATGTAACTTTGTCGAGTCTTCAGAATGACCTCACCAAAAATTGTGTCCAATCTTCTCCATATGTTTTATAACCCCGAGAGGAAGCGACGATGTGCTCATGAAAAAAACCAATAAAGATGAGAATATTGATTTAATTACAACACTTCAACCTTCTTGGGACATTAGGTTTTGTTTCCATCCAGCATTAGTATTTTGCATTTTGCCGATAAGGAAATCGAAAGAGGCTATACGAGAATCTAATTTTAGTATACGGTTGCCCAGATATTTTTCATCTTGCACCATTTCGAGTACACCAAATAATCTTGCTTTTTCTTCTGTCATTTCTGATGAGACTCCTCTGCTAAAAAATATTGCTGATTTGTTTAAATTGATAGACTGCCCAGAGAATTCCATATAAAGACTTAATAGTTGTTGAAGATGTTGGAAATTCCTGTTTGAACAATTTCCAAACATAAAAAGATCATCGGCAAATAAAAGATGGGAAATAGAAGGGGCATATTGATTAAGACGATAACCCTGGTATAACCCTGATGCCTCTACACTTACCGTTAAGATTGAAAACCAATTTGATGTTAATATGAATAAATAGGGAGAAAGAGGGCACCCTTGTCGAAGTCCTCTTGTGGATTTAAACTGTTCTTGTGGGATGCCATTGAGTAGTATTTGGAACATTGGGGCCGATACACAATCCATGATTAGATCGTTGATTTTCCCTGTAATTCCAAAACAAATCAAAGTGAATTTTAGGAAACCCCAATCCACTCGATCATAAGCTTTCCCCATGTCCATTTTCAAAGCAAAATAACCCTCTTTTTTGTGTGAATTCTTCATTGAATGAATCAATTCCTTAACAATAGTTATATTATCCGAAATTTGTTGAGATGGAACAAAGGCAGTTTGAAACTCAGATATTCTTTCTTCAAGAAATGGTCGTAATCTATTGGCTATGATTTTAGTTACAATTTTATAGATTACATTGCAAAAGGAAAATAGGACGATAGTCAGTCTCTCTTTCAGGACCTATCTTTTTCGGTATCAACACAACATAAGTATGGTTTACAGGCTTAGGAAGATATCCTGACTTAAAAATGTTACATATAAAGTGTTAGAAATAAACGTTCGCCGAAGCTATCGAACCTAATCTAGAAATTGATCCGATTATGAAAATTAATCGAAAAGCTGAGCCAAAAAACTAAATATGCAAACAGAATTAACGAGGTTCGGAGTAAAACCTACGTCCTCGGGCGAACAAGAAAACTTTATTGAAGGATAGATGAAGACGACTCACACAACCCGCAAGTTCGTCCCGAGATGGTACCGTATAGAAAATAACCTTATATACTAAATCTTCGACGACCGAGAAATTAAACACCGCTAAAAGACAATGAATAAAGTTTCTCTCTCACTTGCTCTCTCTCTAGCTCTCTCTAAAGAATAGTTGTTGTGTTTGTGTGTTGTGCTTTTGATTGGCACTTAACTCCCCTATATATGTACATGCATCCACCGACCATAATAGGGAATTTGTAGCCAAAATTTAAAAATCAAAAACCGCCTCTTTCACAAACAAAAACCGCCTATGGAGTTTGTGAAACCGCCTATTAGAAAAGCCAAGAAACTGCCTCTTACATAAAGTTACAAACATCACTGCCTCCTGTATCCCACCATCTATATAACAAAACGCAAAGTTTTTTGCTGACTGGGACAAACCCAAAGACAAATCCGGTCGTTCGTTGAGTTTTTTCTTTCATCCCAATCGTTTGATCTATTACCTACCCCAGAAAAAAACAATTTATTCGCCCACTAAATGCAAGGAAGTAAAGAAATCCAATGAATCTGGACTGTCCAACCCATGTTGTTTAATGCTCCTAATCTGCTTGGTCTCGCTCCTAACGTTACCAAATATTATCATCACTCCAAATCATCTGCACGATTGAGCATTTCTCTTCCTCTACTATTTCCTCTGCGGTTATCATCAAATCATCTGTACGATTGAGCATTTCTCTTGCTCCATTATTTCCTCCGTCGTTAGCCGGTTACATTCTTCTTCTTCAATCTCACATCGAGCCCTCCATTACTCTATCATCAATGAAGGAGTTATGGTTAACTCACCTTAAATGACAGGAAGTAGAAACGACTATTTCTGAGAGAAAAAAAACACATAAAGATGGTCACAAGAAGACTGGTGAGACGATTTCAAGGTAAAACAGTTTCGTTTTCACTGAATCTTCTCTGATAACCTTCATGACTAAATTAGATTTTTTTTTTTTTTTTGTAGTTCAGAAATTTCATATAGTGTGACCTCCAGCTGTTTGATGAAAGTCCTAAATCAGTCTAGAAGTAGAATCTTCCAGGTACTGAAACTTTTTTACCTTTTGTTTGACTCTAAATATAATGTTTTAATGTGGTGTTTATTTTACGGAATGAATTAATTGTTTTTTAATTATCAATAGCTTATTAACATAAATGTTGGTTAGCAGAGATGAATGCAGTAGTAAAGGGCAGGAAATGGAACTATCCACCTCTGTGAGAGTAAGTTCATGGCATAATCACTCTAAGAGGTACTAGAAAACTGATTTAGTTATCCTTAAAATTTTGCTTATTGTCTTAAGTTTTATAATTTGTGGTACTTATAGTGAACCGATAAGAATTTGTTAAGAAAAACCTGAAGTGGTTATATGAAATCATGGGTAATCTTCATCTTGTGTTTTGTTTCACACTATGTTATTATCCTGGAATGGGTCTTGATAGAAACGAGAAAATAACATCATAATGATAGATTAAGAATTTAGGTGTTGAGTGTCTGGAATTGATAATCTAGAAAAAATAGTTCAGAAGTTGTAATGGGGTAATTTAGTTGAAGATCAAGGATCAGATAGTGCGAGAGATCGTTTTCCCTCATTAAAAAGTTGATCAAAGAATTAATTTTTGAGTGTGAACATTAAAAGAATTATGCTCAGGAACTGGGTGTTGAGTTGCAAGAAACCAAACAGAGTTTTGAGGAACTGTGGGCAAAAGTTAAATTACTCTATGATTCACTTCGTAATAGTCTGGCTCATAGATATCTGAAATTGAAACCATGGTATGTATATTTATTATTATGTGTTGCTATTGGTTTTTGAATCTAGGACTTAGGTTGCAGTTCATTAATACATTTTTCGCCCTTGCAGTTCCTGACTGATGATTTTCGTCCACACAGAATCGGGAATCTGCTCCCTGATGGTGAAGAAGATCTGTTAGCTGGGGTATTGGATGATTTTGACGTAAGTAATTTGCCTACTCAAATGGAGGATTTGGAAGAAGCTGATTTTTTTAGTAGTGGTGGGGGTATGGAATTAGACTTTGATCCTCTGGATAGCTTGAGCATGGGTATATCAGAGGTAGGCATATCTAATGGTGTTGGTGGAAATGGGAGCTACCAGTATTCCTTTCCGAATGGCGTGGGAGCAGTTGCCGGGGAACATCCACTCGGGGAGCATCGTTCTAGAACATTATTTATGCGTAATATTAATAGTAACGTTGCGGACTCAGAATTGAGATCTCTCTTTGAGGTAATTAATATTGTCGATATCTATAACTCAGTGCGTCTTAGAGTATCTTTTACACATCATAACTGGGAATTAGCTTGGTAAACTGAAGTTTTCCAAATATTCACATTCCCAAGTATGCATTGGTGATAGTTATTTAAGTGATATCATGAATTTCGCAAAATTAGGTTTGAGTATTTGTAGTTTAGACATTAGGAGAAATATTAACATTTAGTTATGCTTGCTGAATTCATGTGTGGACTAATTACGAAATCAATTTTGTATATTTGCTCTCACCAAAGTATCGCGGTAGTCTTGGACTATGAATCGTGGAATACCAAGCCGACCCCGAATGTGGGAGTTCTGTCAATTTCTTGATATTTTTTTATTGTTTTGCTTGTCTTGTGTAGCAATATGG
The DNA here is from genome assembly GCA_002897215.1 of Eschscholzia californica subsp. californica. Classification (NCBI taxonomy): domain Eukaryota; kingdom Viridiplantae; phylum Streptophyta; class Magnoliopsida; order Ranunculales; family Papaveraceae; genus Eschscholzia; species Eschscholzia californica. Next base: position 65,502 of record BEHA01004247.1, read on the forward strand.
TGACATCAGGACTCTTTACACTGCTTGCAAGCAAAGGGGATTTGTGATTGTATCTTACTATAATACTCGTGTTACTCGGACAGCTATGCGTGCATTAGAAAATAAGTCCCTAAGGCGGAGAAAACTTGACATTCATTTTTCAATTCCAAAGGTTTAGAAACAATCTTTACCTCTTATTGGTTCATATTTTTTTTGTCTTTTGCTAATTCAGCTGTTAATGATCAATGTCTTGTGTTGTGTCTCTACCAGGAATCCAGGATAGCCCATGAGATAAGGATGTTATTACAATAAAGATCATCAGTGTCGCTAATATTGATCACTTGTGCTTTATGTAGGATCCGGTTGGATGGAACTCGACCTCTCCTTCTACTCCTTATGTGCCTTGTGCCAGGACCACACTAAAAGGATCAAGTGACCATCTTGCTCTGATTATTGATGAGAAATCTGATTGTCTCATCAAGCACCCGGACAACGATGATGATAAGGTGGTTGTTTAGGGTATTCTTTAATTTGATATGTGCTTTACACTATTTTAGTCTCAGATGTAAACTATAGGACTTGGATTATGTCTTCACCTACATGTTGCATATGACCACTTTTTCCATGCCCTATGGGCACGGGTTATACCTAGTTTTTTATAAAACAGAACCGGATACCCATCTGGACCCGGAGATTTCATTAACCCCATTTTATTAAGTACAATTCCTATATCTTCATGATATGGAATTTTTGCTATAGATCTCACTTCGGTTGTAGGAATGGTTGGATAATTGTCACGTAAGTAATTTGGGACTAGACGGACAGTCTCAGCCGTGAACCAAGATTTGAAATGTGTTGTTAGTTGAGATCCAATTTGACCAAAATCAGTGATCCATGTATTGCTTTCAGTCAGAAAATATCTGATTGTATTCTTTTTACGACGATTTTTTACCGAAGCATGAAATGCTCGAGTATTCCTATCGCCATTGTGTACCCAGAACTATTTCGCTCGTTGTTCCCAATACAATTTGTTCATTTCTTCTAAACCCTGTAATTCCTGTTGAAGTTGTTTTTCTGATTGTAATGTCCTTGCTGTTGGAGTTAGTGCTTGAACTTTGGATAAACGATAAGAGATGTTTTTGAATTTTTTTCAATACTGCTGATATTATGTCTGCTCCAATTTTGTAGTTGGCTTCCTAAAGTAGACAATTTTTGTAGTATTCCTGAGTCATCCGACCCCCAAACACTACCAAAAGTTGAGTTGAATTGATGATGAGTAGTCCATTGAGCCTCAAATCTGAAATTTCTAGCTTGTTACTGTTGTGGTCCTTCAGTATTTAGATAAATGGGTGAATGATCCGAGTTATACCGAGGAAGATGGTAAACACAAGCATTGGGAGCTAAATTACACCAGTCTAAATTACAAAGGCCTCGATCTAATCTCTCTCAAGTATGATTTCTAAATGAACGTTCATTCGTCCATGTATAATCTAGACCTATAAAACCAAGATCAACCAAGGAATTAGAATTTATGAATGCATTAAAGAAATTGAGAAAGGGCATGTGAGTTGAACCACCACTTTTTTCAGAACGTGACGATATTTAGGTCTCCGATACAACAAAATGGATATAAAGAATTAGATATAATGATAGAAAATTCATCCCAAAAGGCCCTACGATTCTGTAGAGAAGGAGGTCCGTAAATACAGTGTAGTTCCCATTGCGGTTTAGGTCCAACGGGTTCAATTTGTAGGGAGATCAGATATCTAGTTGACCTTGTTACCTTAGCTGCAATAGATGATTTCCAAATAACCCATAAACCACCACTTCTTCCATTTGCAGGAATGAAACAAGAATGAACATAATCTGGGAAAGTATATAGGGGGAGAGGAGTAGATAGTCTTGTCTCTGAGATAAATACTATATCCGGTTTAACCGAATGGAGGAATGATCTAAGTGTTTGAACTGTCCAGGCAATGGTGGGGTCAGCCGCCACCACCCGTGAACCATTTATTGTTATCTGAGTCGGAGAAACTATCATTGATCCCGAAGGTCTAAACATCGCCTTCAATTGCCGGCTCTAGGGGAGAAGGTTTGAAGGAATTTCAAATGACCCTATTGATAGAGAATCAGTTTGAGTACTTGCCAGCATCATCCTTGGTGGAGAAGTGGGAGGATAGAGCCTTGGTCTTTTAAGTGTACGAGTTGATTTCGGGGGTGAAGATGAAATAATGGAACACTGAAGTGCATCTTTGATTTGGACAAAATCTTCATTCAACAAAGATTGAGTTAGAGGGTGTTTGATTTTTTAGCACTTGTAAGTGCTACCACTTACTAACTGATAATCACTTAGTAAGTGATATCATTTGTAAGTGCCATGGCGTTTGTTTTCCATCACTTCTAAGTGTTTGATTTTTGTTTTTATATTAATTCTAAATGTCATAAAAATGTGTAATTGTCTATTTTGACCTTAAAGTATTCACATATTAGTATTTCATACTAATTCATTATGCTCGCGAGTTTGGATACAAGAGAATTACGGTTTATGAATACTTTGTGTTGAAAATATTAACCTCAAACAATTAAAAATTATGAAGGAGAAAGAACTTACGTTGCATCATGGAGTTTGGGTGGTTCCGTGATTAATGAAGGAAGAATAGTGAAAAAAATTAAGGTGAAAAGCTTAGGTGAAGGGCGAGTGAAGAAGGAAAAGAATCATCGCTAAAATCTTAAAAAGATTTTTTGCTCATCAATTGTAGATTTTCTTTTTAGTTATAATTATATTGGTAATTATTATATTCGGAGAAGGATAAAAATGTCTTTTTTAGCACTTAGAAAGTAAGTGCAAAAAAATAAGCTCTAGGTTGGAGCTTACTTTTTTGCACTTACTTTGACCCCACTTACAAGTGATATTCACTTATTAAGTGAAAAAACAAACGGCCTAAAGTTGCCGGCCCGCACTTATTAAGTGAAAATCACTTAATAAGTGCAAAAATCAAACACCCTCTTAGAGATGGTTCTGATATTTCAATGTTTTTCCCTTTCCAACGATGTATACGGGTAGTCAAAGTGGAACGACCAATATCTGAAATTCATTCTAATTAATGACACTGCCACTTGAATTATTTTTTATTACTTTATTATAAAGAAGAGAAGTTTTATAGGCCCAATTCTTGTTAAAAGAGCTCCTCCTTGGGAATTCAGTACGAGCCCACCGAATTCGTAAGAGCCCACTCGGTGGGAGCCCACCAAATTCACAAGAGATTATTCGGTATGAGTCCAACGAAATTCACTCCAGTAACTTATTTTTGTGAATTTCGGTTGACTCGTACCAAATTCACGATATGGGCCCTTTTAACAAACATGGGGGCCTACAAAACTTCCATATATAAAAAGCGTAACATTATGTGAAAACATTGGGGTCACCAAATTGGTATTTTATTATGCTCTCACTTAAATTAGCTGATGATCCATGTCCGACTATATAATGTTTTTATGTGGTAGATAGGTTCAACCTCTCGAACTCGACACAAATAAGCCAATTAACAATGATTATATTGATGCAGTTAGAACATCTCCAATGCAACACTCAACTTGAAAAATTCAAATTGACACCTAGGACTACTTGAGTTTATAGCAAAAAAACATTCTCCAATGCAACACTCAACTTCAATCTCAATATGATGTGACAACATGACGCAGCGAAGAATACTGAAAAGAATTAGGGCTTTGTCTAAAACTTATGGAACCCAGGAAAAGCCTTTAGATCTTCGTCTTAAGACTCGTAGAACCAAAACTAACAAAGATTAAACTAAAATACTCAATTTTATAATGATCAAACTTGATGAACTAAAAAATTACTGAATCCCCTTTATATAGCATTAGGGGTTTCCTAAACCTAAACAGACTCTAATTAACAATTTCTAATAAATAAAATACTATTTTCTTAAACCTAATCAAATTCTAATAACAACTTCAAAATGTGGCACACCCTTTTGGATGGGTATCTTTCCTTGTCTTATTCTTAGATGTTGTAGTTGATCCAACCAATCTGTGGCACACCCTTTATGTCTACCAGCAATAATTATAACTATCTGCTCATTGAGAATAGTAGTTGACATATTAACTTGTCTTTCGACCTTATCTAGCCAATCAAGGAAGTCTTCTATAGGTAAACACCCGTCAAAGATTGGTATCTCTTCATTGATCTTGTACTCATCATAGTCTTTGCATTGGTACACTTGAGTTGAGAAATTAGTACCTTCATCTCCTGAATTGAGTGGTAAAAATAATAACCACTTATCTCTTTTCGATAACCCACAAAGAGACATTTGTCTGATATGGGTGCTAGTTTATCTCCTTGTAAACGCTTTACATAAACATCGCAACCCCAGACTTTGAGAAATAACAATTTTGGAACCTTTCCAAATCATAACTCATATGGCGTCTTTTGCACAGCTTTAAACGGAGCACGATTCAGTGTTAAAGCAACCATTTCAAGAGCATATCCCAGAAAGTGTTAGGAAGACCGGTTAAGTTTATCATCGATTGAACCATGTTCAATAAAGTTTGATTTCTCCTTTCGGACACACCGTTCATCTGAGGTGTTCCTGGTGGAGTGAGTTAGGATATTATTCCACAACTCCTACGATGATCCTCAAACTCTTAACTCAAATATTCACCACCTCGATCCGATCGATGGCTTTTATTTTCTTGCCAAGTTGATTCTTATGAAATTGTTTGAACATTTCAAAAGATCCTGACTTATGCTTCATCAGATATATGTAACCATATATAGTGCAATCGTCAGTGAACGTGATGAAGTATCCAAAGTTACCTCTCACTAGTGTACTCATAGGTCCGCATACATCCATATGTATCAGTCCTAGTGGTTCACTAACTCGATCACCTTTACCTTTGAAGGGTGATCGTGTCATTTTCCCTATTAAATATGATTCACATGTATCATATGATTCTAAATCACAAGAACCCATAAGCCCATTTACATGAAGCTTCTGCTTGAATTTCATGTTAATGTTGCCTAAACGACAATGCCAGAGATAGCCTTGGTTCGAATCATGAGTACGAAGCCGTTTCGTGTCTATGTTTAGGATTTCGTCTTCTATGTTCGAAACATAAAGACCGTTACAAATTTAGCACTGGTATAGAACATCTCACCTTTGTATAGAGAACAACGTTTGTTCTTTATTACTAGATGATACCCCTCTTTGCCTAGAACTGACACAGAGATGATGTTCCTTGAAATATAAGGTTTATAATAACAAATATGTAGCACTAATATTTCCAGTTTCTAAACGGAGATTATAAGTTTCTACAATCATAGCAACAACTTTTGCCTTGTTTGCGACTCGTAGAACCATCTCGCTCTTGGTCAAATACCTAATTCCCTCTAGCCCTTCTAAATCCGAGATTATATGAGGTCCACATCTGGTATCAAATACCCATGAGGGGGGGAATCTGTTGTATCTGCCAAATTTATCTCCATAACAAAGGCACTTGTTTCCTCATTCCTTACGAGAATATCTAATACACTTTCTTTGTTCAAAGTCTCGAGAACACTTCCCATATTCTTCTCTCAATATAGAAAGTAGTTTAGATGCAACTCTTCATTCTCAAGGAACGAATCTAATTGTGAACTAATACTATATGTCATCTCTACTCTACATAAAACAGAGAAAAGATTTTGCTAAGTACTCCCTCCGTCCCAAAAAGAATGACTTATTTTGAAAACCCAACTTATTAAGGGAACATCATTAATTAGTGTTTGACTTTAAAAAATAACATGGTTTTTCCAATTGTATCCTCGTTAACCATTATAATTTACAATGAAAAAGTTGAACTTACCTTTAAATAAAGTTGTCATTAAATTTATGGTAGTGGGTATTATTGGAAAGAACGAAAAATTTCTTTCTTTATTTTTAGAAATAGGACACTAAAATGGGACGATCCAAAATAGAAATTAGGTCATTCTTTTTGGGACTGAGGGAGTATTGTTCAACATTCGCAAAACAGTTTTGTCATATTATTCAATAAAACTGTCTCCGTTTGAATAATACGATTCCAAGATCCCATTTCTTCGAAGTTAAGCATACTAGGGCACTTCCCTTAACTCTGTCATCCTGGGTGAGTAAACTTGTTACTGATCATACTCCTATGACTGTTAGTTGATGAGTTTCACACTTGAGTGTCAAACTCATCCTTTGCCTCGAAGTCGAAAACCCTTTTGCTGATTCGTTGAGGACAACTATTTAGACTTGTAGACCTCTTCATAGGTTTATCCGTATTGTCCCGAGGTAAAAGATGATGCCCTGCGAAGGCAGACCCACCAACAATGAACAAGGGCTCAACATGTGTCTTAATCTGGGTAGGCTTTACTCAAAATTCTTTTTGAGGACTCTTACGTTTTTACCATGCATGCATTACTGTGAACTCTACCATAATCATCCACGACATAAAATGTAAATAAATAGTAAATGCGCCCGAGAAAATAAATCAAGCAGACTAGATCCTAGTATGGCCCTTAACCTAAAAGATCTAATCTTCTTAGGTATTCTCTTGTTTCGCCTTAATTCGCTTGGATCTCCATCCTCGAACCTCCATTGATTTTTCTCACTCAAACCACGATCTCATCCTTCGGTTCTCTAATAGACTTTTAGACCCTTAACACTAATTACAAGACTTAACGATTCGCAGATCGTAATACTCGAAATTAATTATTACATCGGGCACACATTTGTGCTTAAAAACAAAAATAGAACACTTCTATAGCCATGCTAGTCTCAACATTCACATTCATACATACATAATAATATGACATTCATAATACACCAAAGTATGTGTGAGATTTGCTTCTAAGGTCGAACCTAGGTTTGCTATAATCTAAATAGCTATTTGGGAGAAACTACTGACATCTCTATGCCAAACGGGCCTTAAGTCTATTTTGGTAAAATTCGGACTAATGGCACATTTCGGTTTTATCCTTAAAGCTTTCTAAAATCGTTTCTAAAAAAAAATCCGTTTGGGCTCTCGGATGGCACGGGTCACTATTGGAAAAAATTTAGGTGGAATCGGAAGGAAAAACGGCAAAAACTCCTTCTCGGGTCAAGGCCCTAAAGGGCCCGAGTCAAACTCACACGACCCAAGTCAGACTTGGTCAAAGACCCAAGGACTAGTCTCGGGCAAGCCCAAGACAAGTCACGGTAGTGCTCGGACTAGGGACAGCACGTTCTAAACGTGCCCAGTTCCTCGGTCCAGACGCGTCCTCGCTCTAGGATGGACGCGTCTGAGTGCCTCAGACGCGCCTTAGTTCCTCAGGGGCATCCTAGACGCGTCTGACCAAGTTACAGCCGAGATGCTAGGGACGTTCCAGACGCGTCTGGACTCTCGGTCTAAGTCTCGACCCAAGGTTGAGACATACTATATCTCAAACAGGTCCTAGACGCGTCTGGGATGTCTGAGACGTTCTGGTATCAGACTCCCAGTGTCACTTGGACTGGGATTATCCCAGTCTGATCTTATCGCGTCTCGGATTACTCTTGAGATGCGCAGGACCGGCCAGACGGGTCTTGACCGGCCAGACCGGGCAGTTTTAATCTTCTTTTCGAAAATTCTTTTCAAAAACCCGAAAATTAAGGTTTTAACCCATTGAAACCCTTTCAGTTCCCATTTGATTACATTTAAATCTCATTCAAACTAATCAAATTGTTGTTCGAATCTCTATTCAAACTAATCTATCTAATAAATCAAGTCTGAATCTAATTCGTCTGGTCAAAGTTAGTTAGTGCAACTGGCTCGAAATGCCACCAATTGGTTTTGTTGTCTCCTAGGGTTGTAAGCGAAATCTCAAACATTTATATGCTTCACACTAGATTACCAGGATCGCATGCAAGGACTAATAATGAACTAGAATCAGGAAAAATATTACGAAGCGAGTGATTTTCTCTAAGAAAAAATTCCACACCTTTTCAGTTCTCTACTTGATCTTCATATAGAACCCCTAAATAGGAGTTGTACTCAAACTAGGATTCAATATAGACCACAGAAAAGATATTACCCTGAAAACCCTTTTCAGGGTAATTATGGTTTCCCCTTTAGTGTGGCCGGCCAGATCAGCCCACTGTGGGCTTGGCCTGGCCGGCCAGATCAGGCCACTGTGGGCTTGGCCTGGCCGGCCAGATCAGCCCACTGTGGGCTTGGCCTGGCCGGCCAGATCAGGCCACTGTGGGCTTGGCCTGGCCGGCCAGATCAGCCCACTGTGGGCTTGGCCTGGCCGGCCAGATCAGCCCACTATGGGCTTGGCCTGGCCGGCCCACTTACCTTGGTCGGCCATCACATGGCCGACCCCTTAAGCCTTCCTCCGGGCACCCCTTTTAAGCCCGGTTATTTGTATCTTTATTCTGAAGTGTCATTGGAACCCTTTTGGCCTATTTAGTTGGATCTAATCCATCTTTAGCCTAGTTCCCTCTAGTCAAATATCTCCGATCAAGGAACCACTCTTTGGTGTAACTTGTTGTAGGATCCAGTCTATGTTAGTCGCGAATCACTAAAGTGACCCGACGATCGTAAGCGGCTTCTAGCAAAGCATTACGATCTCTAATTCGATCGGACTGGATGATCTTCCAGATATGGTCATCGTAATCCTAACTGACAAATTGAGCACATTGTTACCATGGTGGAAGGACACTCCTTCAGAAGGACATCTCCTTCAGACCGAACAGATATATCCTTCACTAGTGTTGTTAGCGGAATCTTAGACATCTAGTATGTCTAATGCTAGTTTTCAGGATCACATGCATGAACTAATTATGAACTAACAGGGAAGAAGAGTACGTTATTCGCAGGGGCGGAACCAGAAAATAGTGCGAGGGAGGGCAAAGATGATATTTAATAGAAGAGATCATACATAAAAAATTGTGGAGTCAAAATTACTATTAGAAGTCAAATTCCAGGGAGGGTTGTTACCCTCCCCGGCCACCCCCTAGTTCCGCCCCTGGTTATTCGCTTTCCCTCGAACTTAGATTCCGTCGCATTTTCGGAAGATAAAGAGCTTCACTAGAGTGGCTCCTCTACTTGAGAAAATTCGACACCTTTTCTATTAGTCTAACTAGTCTATATATCAAGAAACCCTATAATAGAAGTTTACTCAAACTAGGATTCAATATGGACCACACAAAAATATTACTCTGAAAGCCATTTTTCAGAGTAATTAAGGTTTCCTTAAGGTGGTCGGCCAATGTAACCCATTATTGGGCTTGGCCTGGCTGGCCCAATCACCCTAGCCGGCCATTGAAATGGCCGGCCCATTGGTCCTGGTCAGCCATCACATGGCCGGCCCATTGCTTCTGGTCGGCCCATTGCTCCTGGTCGGCCATCACATGGCCGGCCCATTGCTCCTGGTCGGCCAACACATGGCCGACCATTTTCAGCCTATCTGGGCCTCCTTTTTGGGCGCGGTTCTTTCGATCTTTTGGTCTATAAGAATGGATCTAATCCATCTATTGGTAACAGGGTCGTAGATGGGCTAGTACGGGCAGCGCGCCCGCACTGGGGCCCCACCATAAGGGGCCCATTGAGTTCTTTATATTTCGTTAGTTTAACGTATTTATTGAAGCAAGACTAACAATAGGTTACAGGTTCAACTCCCATTAAAAGCGTTTTTTAAATTTATTTTAAGTTGTAAACAACCAACTGTCTCTCTAGGCCTCTCCCACTTTCAAATCTTTATGTAATCTTTTTCTTTTACAATTTTTCTCCATCAATTTATCTTTCAAACCTTCATTCAAATTGCATTAAAAAAAAATCGAAACTCTAATTTTGTAAAATCTATATAACAAATGACTTGGGTTTTTTTCCATGTCATAACTTGGAATTATAAATCTAGATAATTGAATCATCTTTGGTAAATCTTGACCTTTCTTGTAAAAAGTCATAAGGAGATGTCATGTTTAAAAATCATAATAACTACCCACTTCCTATAATATCTCTAACTAGTTTTCTCTCTTATCTTAGAATTAATATGATTTTTTGTCTTTTTCTTCTCTCTCTTCAAACAACCCCAATATATCTCTAATTTAACGTAATTACAATTACCATTTTTTTTGTATTTTTATTAATCTCTCGTAACATAATTATAGAAATTTCGTGCCCTACGGGCACGGCCTATACCATAGTCCTAGACAAATTAGGAGACTTTAATTTGGTCAGGACAATCACAGAACAACACCATTCATTTAGGTTCATCACTGATTTATTATAAAGTTTTACAAGTAAACTATTTCAAATTTGTGCTCATTACTTCGCGTGTAAAAATTTGTTTTACCTCGAATTTGTATGAATGGGCCCCGATTAAAATTTGACATTGGGCCCCAAAATTGTCAGCCACGGCCCTGATTGGCAAGCTCCCACTAGTTAACACTCTCTGTTCAAACCACCACTCTTTGTGTAACCCGTTGTAGGATCAGATCAGTGTTACCGCGGATTACCGAAGTGATCCGACGATCATAAGCTGCTTCTAGCTAAGCATTACGATTCTTAATTCGACTGGACTAGATTATCTTCCGGATAAGGTCATCATCATCTTATTCGCCAAATTGCACGCATTGCCATCTTTGTCGAAGGACACTCATTCAGAAGGAAATTCCTTCAGACCGAAAGGACATATCCTTCAACCTCCTCAGTCAGATCCCCATGAAGAGAGGCATTCTTCACATCTAACTCAAGAATAGACCATACATTAGAAACTGCGATAGATAAAATAATTCGAATACTCGTAGGTTTGACCATCGGGCTAAAGGTCTCATCAAAATCAAGTCCAGGTTTCTGGGTAAAACATTGAGCAACCAAACGGGTTTTGTACCTGTCAATACTGCCGTCAGGTTTGAGCTTGGTGAGAAAAACCCATTTGGAACCAACGATTTTCATAGAGGGGTCAGGAGGCTCCAAAGACCAAGTACGTTGTTTCATAAGAGCTTCCATTTCTTCTTCCATAGCACGTTGCCAATGTATCGATTTACTAGCCATACGGTATCCCCGCGGTTCCGTGATAACTGACAAGGCAGCATAAAAGTTGGAACAAGAAGAACCAAAAGTATTAGAATCACTGGGAGAAATAGGGTACCGAGAATATACCTGAGAGGGAGTTGTGCCAACTGGTAGAGCATCACGCATGATTGAGTCTATCAACCTGGAACCTTAAGGACCATACTTCGAGCTAGAATCTAATGAAACCGTTGGAGCAACCCCTCCCGTAATCGAATCCGCCAGAAAATGCATGGGATTTGGAGTAACACCTGTAAAAGAGCGAGGACCCGATACTAGAGGAGTGGTAGGAGTATATTTTGGTGGTATAGTAGAAGGAACTACGGAGGGGGCCTCAGTCGAACTGAAGGCACCTCCCCAGTCGGTGCAGAAATAGGGGTCACTAATGGACTGACAGGGGTATCATCTAGACGAGCTGTGGTATCTAAAGGTGCTTTTGAGGTCGAAGAGAGTCTCTTTGTTGACGTCGCGGTGGTCGACCACTAAGCAAGAAGCATCGGTCGGCAGAATGGCCAGGCTTCTTACACCACTGACAGTCAAACGTCGGTGTGATTCGAGGGGGTCGTCTATCAGGCGAGGGGGAGACCGAGAAGAGCGATCATACCGAGAGTAACGTTGTGGGGCCGATATTGACGATGACCTGAATGGTGGGTAGAGACATAAGTACCTTCGCTAATAGGAGGAACAACCCCGAAAGGATTTAATAATACCATCCTGAGCTTGAAGCATAGGTAAAACATCTTTAAAAGTCGGAAGAGGTGGTTTAGAGAGACCTTTCAAGAACCAGTATACTTTCTCAGCTTCAGAAACTAGATGATCTGTGGTGGCTAAATTTTCACATAAAACCCTGTAGTTACGAGCATAATCCGCTATAGATGCATTACCCCGTTTAACACATTGAATTTGTTCCTTGAGATGAAGAGAGCGAGTGATGCATGGACTAGCATAGGCTTGATTGAGCTGAGCCCAAACATCAGCTGCTCGGGTTAAGCCTATAATATTTGTCATTGCCTCTTTGGAGAGAGAACTATAAATGATCGAGAAAACAAGGTGATCTGTAGTTAATCAAGATTCGTAGAGAGGATTAATAGTTAACGGATCTATAGAGAAAGCAAGTGTGGGTTCAGGTGGAGTGGCCGTATTATCAAGATGATGAACCAGACGTTGACTTTCAGATAAAGATAAAACCTGAGGAAGCCATAGCAAAAAAAATTTTGAATCAAGTTTTAAGTTGATCATAGAGCTAAGATGCGGATAAGATATCATAGTTGGTGCCGAGGGAGATGAAATAGCACCTGAAATAGAATAACTTGTTGAAGATTCCACTACAAACAAACTCAATAATAAAACCTTGTGAAGATTTTAACTTCGATATGAAATCGGATAAAAAAATAGCTCCAAAAAAGAAGAAGAAGACCTCGATAAAGAAGACCGGACAATATAATAATGATCTCGGTTGGAGACAACCGGAAAAAAATCAACAAGGATCGAACTCGTTAGAGAACGGCTCTAGATAACAAAAGAATATGAATAGGTTTTTTATGTGAGGAAAACCATGGCCCTCCCTTATATATTTATATTGTTAATAGTTTACATAAATATGTAATTTACATAGATAGATATACATAAGAGAGGAAAGAAAATACATAAAGTAGGAAATAGTATACAATATATTGGAAAATATCAAGTCCAATCTCATCCAAAATCCTCAGTTGATTATTTTCCGAACCTGAGTATTATTCCCAATATTAAACAAGGAATGAGTTTGTTCTATATGAACAAGAAAAACTATCTATTCAATATACAAATACAGTCTACAGAACTTTCTCCACCGTCTATGCCAACGCGTGTGTATATGTTACAGACACCAATTCTCAACTCCTCGAGCACAAGTTTCAAATATATACACGTAAGAGTTCGGTCAATAAACTATTAGATTATGTATAAGTTGGAGCATACTGGTAACTTTTTACATTTGTAAATATACTTATTAATTTATTTGGAAAATTACTTTTTATTTTTCTCGTGATAGGTTGATGTACAGTTTAGACTAGTAGCCTAATGAGAGGATAAATCTAAGGCCCAAAAAAGGAGCCCAAATACCAAATCCAACCCAATAGGGAATATTATCTAAAAAAAAACCCAAAAAGAGATTTTACCTCTCTATCCCTACAAAAGAAATGGTTACCTCTCCTCTCCCTCACTCATTTCCCGCCCAAAAAAAGCTTGATTAGACACAACCCTCTCATCACTCGTGTCAGCCTTACTCTCTTCTCTCTCGGACTCCGCGCGCTCTCTCTCCTCATTCAAACCGGTGAGACACAAAACTCTCCATCTCTCTCTCTCTCTTCATTCAACCGATTGCTCACTATCTCTCCTCTCTATCTCGATCAAAACCAGAAAACCGGTCCATCTCTATCTCTCTCTATCTCTTTTTCAAGCGAAAAAGCACCGCCATTAACGCCTCTTGCATTCCAAACGTTACAGCCGAATCTCTCTTTGCCCAAACCTATTTAAGCAACCGGATCTACTCTTTTTTCTCTCTATTTCGCTCTGTTTCAACGAATCTCAAGCTTCTCTCTCGATTTCTCTCTCTTTCAAAAACAGGTACATCTCTGTTCTTCCTCTAACTCTTGATCCTCTCTCTGTTGTTGGTAAATTAGTAGGATTGTTGGCACATTTTTGGGGTTTCTGGTTTCACATCTGTGGGTTTTGGTACACTT
>BEHA01004247.1:79568-126074 GCA_002897215.1 Eschscholzia californica subsp. californica
GCCAGCTTGTCTTTGCAGGCATCCCCCCTTCCATCTCCTCACCGACAGTTAGGATTTTCAGGGGATATCAGGGAAGCCACTTTTCCGACATCATCAAACACAAAAACCAGGAGAGAACTACATCTACCTAAAAGAAAATTCGAAATAACCTAATAACAAGGCCACTAAAAGAATCAGAATTTAGAAAATCTTGAAAACTGGTCAAGTGAAAGTAATCCCAAAATGAGATTTTGTCATGTTTAGAGGTCTAGGTAAGTCGTAAGCAAGGTTAAACAATCAACACAAAAATATCACTACAGCTAAACTGCGAAAGCTAAACAATTTAACCCTGAAACTGTATTATGAGTTTAGGTGACATCTCTTAATCCAAAGCATACGTTTGCAATTCAATAATAAGAAACAATCATCAGAAAAAACCAATGTTAGGTTAAGCAATTGTGGCAGAGACTACTAAGGTGGTGAGAGGATATGAAGAACAACACTAGCAGATTCTTAAGCAATTGTTGCATCTCCAGCACCTAAGAATTCTGCAAAAGAACTCATAAAAAACAAAGTAGGTTAGGGTTATAAATTATGGATACATAGAGACAACTAAAACATTGTAAATAGATATATTGTATAGATACATAATAACCAATAAGCATGACAATTTTCAATGTACATCAGTTAAACGATGAGTACATTCAACAGTGGCACACTGTATCTATTTAGTTCTCGATTGTTTCCATTTTATGTTGACGTACTTGCTGTAAACTTATTCATAATTTTCGAGGTCGTGGTGACTGGTGAAGGTAGTGGTGGTGTGGTGCGGTGATGGAGTCAGAGGCAAAGCCAAGAACTCAAACGACAACAGACTAAAAATTGAAATCAATGAAAAAGATGATTTTTTTATATCAAGAGTCAGTGAAAAAAAATATAATTTTCATGTAATATCTAGCAAATATGATTTGATTATATATAAACCAAAGTACCTAAATAATATCATGTAAACGAAATTAACTTGAATAATTGATCAAATTTATCATAATTGTATATTCCTATTTTGGAATGAGAGAGTATCATCATAGTTATATATGCCTGCTTTTGTGCCTCAAATTATATACCAATTCATCTGCTTTTTTTTAACAAAAACTAGAAATTAGTTGTGATTACCTCTAACAATACTGGAAAGATAAGTTAGAAATTTCTATATAAAGTAATCCTCAATCATATTCTCTAAATTAATGGCATCGTAATTCTAATTAAGTGTAAATCAATCTATTAAAAAACAAATTTAAAATGGTTATCGTTGAGATAAGTGGGTAGACACGTGATATAAGAGACGGATCGAGATGAAAAGATTCAACGATCAAGAATATTCCAAAACACGGGGGATGGGGCGAATTGATCGCATGACCTAGAGAAGTATCTAACCATCTCAGCAAACTTATGTACAAACAATACTGACTTTCCAGTGATAGTGTTGGAGATGGACTGATGGAGGTGTAGTGGTCATGCGATAGTGACGTGGTGCTGGAGGTAATGTGGTCATGGCTGCGAAGCTGATGGTGCGTCGTGGTGGTAGTGGAGATGGTGGTGCAGTGTTGATTGAGATATGGTGTTAGTGCAGTGATTGTGGTGATGATAGTCTGGTGGTGTCGTGGTCAGGGAGCTGTCCTACTGGTGGTGTAGAGATTTATTACGCAAATAATACATGAATTGATTCAATTACAGTTACTGATAGTAAATGTTTAATTTATTTAGGATGTTACTATACTCAACTCCAATTTTAATAAAGACAACTATTAGACAAAAATAACTAAATAAAACTAATTAAAATAATGTCTTAAATTGCTAACCAATACCAAAAACAAAAACCAAGTATAACTGAATTTCTCCTCCATGCTATACACAATTCTAAAAAAACTATTCGACAAAAATAATTAAATAAAATTAACTGAACTGTCTTAAATTGCTAAACAAAAACCACAAGAAAAAATCAAATATAATTAAAAATTTTCTCCAAAAATCTTGGGGTTCAAATTTACCATAATTAATTATTCATAAATAAAATTTATTCGAACATTAAGCTAAGAAATTAACCAAATATTAACAAATAAACAAAAAATATTATATTCCAATCAGAGCATTCCATGTTGTAATTCGTGGTAGAACCCAATAGCCCCATTCGGATGCACAAGGTTGACAATACTGATTCCAACCTATATACAGTAGTGGAACTGGAGCATTTTCTTTAAAAATTACCTAGACAAAGTGATTTCCTTTCTCAGATATAGCAAGTACAACAATTTTTGTTGTACTGGTATCTTTGCAGTAGATAAGTTATATTTTGTTTATCTGAGATTATCTTCTATAATCTTAACTATTGTGACCTAGTCAAGCTAGGTCTCTTTGTGGGTCAATCGGTTGCTTCATGGATCAGGTGTGGCCAATCCACCTATGAGTTGGTGACTCGTAATATTTTTGTGCAATGCTAAGGTTATATAGAAAAACATAAGATCGTGTTATAGTTAAATTAATAATCCTTTAAAAAAGTTTATCTATTTTATATTTATTATTTCTCGGGTTTAAATTGTAGTAATGGTTTTTTTTTAGATTCTCAATATAATATTTGCTAGATAATACTAATAAAAACAAATTTTATTTTTGTTTAATAATTTAACAAAAGAAAAGGTTGTGTGTAGTAAATAATTTTGGGGAGTTAAAACATAGTTGTATTTAGCAATTTAAAAATATTCAAAAATATATTTGCTAGATAAAACCAATAAACCAACTTTAGGTGTTGTTTAGCAATTTAATAAAAGAAAATACAGTTGTGTCTAACAAATAGTTGTGTGGAGCAATTATGCAGCTTCGTTTAGCATTTGTCTTTATTTAAGTGACTCAAATTTGTAAAAAAAAATTACAAGAAATTTCAACTTTGAAATAAAGTAGAAGTGCATGCTTCACCAAAATATATATTTTTTACTTGATCGAGGCAAAAGAAACTTGATGGAAATCGTGCCTTATCACATCTTCACGATGTATCAACGTCTTGTAACGACTAACGTAGATGGTAGTCGAATTCTCAGAAAAAAAAGATTGAAGGAGAGACAAAGATGTATTTAATTTTGTTTATAGGAAACTAATAATATATTGATAAGAAAGTGTAGTTTTTAGTTTATATTGGGCAAATGAGAAAGAGAAAAATCAAATTTTTGTGTGGCCATATTTCCTTAACACATAGCTTATATGCACCCCAAAGGTTGCTATTTGTAATGCTTTAAGCTTATCAAAGGTACTTTAAGTTTGTTTAAATTCAACATCTCCAAAAACTTTTAAGTGAAGACTTCAATCAAAATTTAAATATTTTTTTGGATTCATAAGAATCAGTTACTATTTCTATTAAAAGAAAAATTGGCCCAATTTTTGTTCCCAAAATCTGGCCTAAGGATAAAGTGACATATGGGAAGGAAAAAATAGGCATGTCACATCATCACTTGCACCAAATCCTCACAAAAAAATCAAGTCATTTAGCACTTTTGAAAAAAAAGGGAACAATTACGATAAACAAATCAAACCAAAAAAAAAACAATCAGAAAATAAATCAACTCCTAATTGTCGTACTACTTAATGTTATTCTATGTAAGAGATCTTAGAAGTATAGCCTCACATATGTTAAGATAATTATCATAAACAATTCAAAAAACAAATTAACTCGGACTTCTCATATAGTATGTACACAAACCGATAAGTACGCTTATTCCTCTTGTATTATTTCTACTATGGTGTTACTAACATTTTTACTCTAAAGATAGCTACCGCATGCCGGCACATCATTAGTTTAATCTTCAATTTTCTTTTTCTATCCAAATAAAGGTCGCGGCTTTGGGGAATAAAGAAAATTCTCCAGGGAATAAAGACTAGAGGAACATATTTACATTTTAGACCGAAAATTTACAAAGTTGTATCTTGCCCCCCTAATCTTCATCTTCCACTAAGTTTATCTTCTTCTTCTCTCTAAAAATCCTAATCCAAGAAACCTAATAGTAGTACTACATATCAGAATCCTGAATAAATCAAGAGAAGAGGATTGAGGAATTTAGAGACCAACGGGGTTCTTCTTCCATCAAATTCGTGTTGGAATGGATACTAAATCATTGTCAATCAACTCACCCAATTTTCATATAACATCACTTTGTAGGTTTCAAACTAATTGGATTTCTGAAGGTGTATGAATATTACTTCTAAAACTCAATTTGTAACCCTAATTCCTCAATCTTCTTCTCTTGATTTATTAGGAATTTTGATTTGTAGTACTATTATTAAGTTTCTTGGATTAGGGTTTTTGGAGAGAAGAAGAAGAAGATAAACTTAATGGAAGATGAAGATGAAGATTAGGGGGTAAGATACAACTTTCTAAATTTTTGGGTTAAAAGTAAATATGCTCCATTAGTCTTTATTCCCCGGAGAATTTTCTTTATTCCCCAAAGCCGTGACCCCAAATAAATTAGGTTTATTAAATTTGAATCAAGTTTTAGTTTCTAAGTTATTTGGTTCTTTACCCGAGTCTTCAACCATTTATTTATGGTTTTTACCATTAAAGGTTTGAAAGATTTCAAGATCAATTTCTCATTCTAAGATCTATCTATGTCCACTTGTCAATAGTAGGAGATGAAAATCTAAAGAGTAAAGCAAACAACTATTTATGTTCAACTTAGACGGTGGTCTTTTTTTCAAACCCATGTTTTAATCTCTTTATATCTATCTCGTTCTCTCTCAAATGACTTCTTTCTCTTTCATTCTCTACTTCACCTTTCTCTCTGTACTTGTAAGTTTTTGGTCACTCTGACTCTGAAATTTTCTCTTCACCAGTAGGTTCAGATGAACAAGAATCAGCTTACCAGATTTTTGAATCGGTTGACTCATTTACAGATTAGAGAAATCTCTTCCTTAATAATCTTTGTTATTCACATTACTCTTCTAATCCTCTTTGCTTGTTGGAGATGTCAAAAGAAAGGAGAAGGTGATATTGATATGTGATTTCTGGTTGTTCTGCTCTTTATGAAAAGTATTTTTGGGTTACACATTTTTCGAGCATATTTCTAAAAGGTTTAAATTATATTTGATTTTCTGATGCGTTTATTCTTGATTTGTAACCTGGATGACAGTTTTGGCTTGAGTTTACATTTAAAACTGGTTTCAGTGAGACTTAGACTAAGTTTCTTTTATAAACTGTCTGGCTAACCGTGATTCGGAACACGTGGATGCACAGTTGGTATCATGGGATAGTGGTATTGTGTTAATATTTGTGTGGTTCGAATGTTTGTCTGTAATCATCTTCGGAGCTCCTGCTCCTTTTTCCGACAAAAGAAAGTGAATACAGAAGACAGGAGGAAGAAGGTCAGTTGATGTGCTTGAAGTAGAGAAAGATGAAAGTGAAAATGAGATCTAAGGTTTCAATTTCAAATTCATTTCTTTAGTACTTGCGTGCCCTTAAGATTTTGAATGACCAAGTTCAAAGTTACTGCGCTTCTTCCACTGGTGTGCTCTCAAGATTGGTAATCTCTCGACCTTTTGTTGCTTTCAAACTTTCATAAGAACTATAGTGCCTCTAAACTGGTCTGATGTGGGTAGTGATGTGTTCAAGGGAGAAAGAACTGTGTGCCTTAAATCCTCTCCCAAACTTTTCTCTTTAATTGATGCATCAATATCATTATAATGATAATGATATTGTAATTATTTAAAAAAAAAAAAGTCCAAATATTGCATGTGAATTACAAACAAAATCACATCATAATATTGACCAAAAGCCCCAACAGTAAAAAGCAGTTTATTAGTAATCTAGTATTATTATTATTATTATTCTGTTTCAACCAAAAATAGATTAAAAAACTCCATAAACCCTTAACTCAAAAAGTGGAAGTAATTAATTTAAGTTCACAGTCTACACCTTTCTCAACCAATTAATCACTATTTAGTACTATATTTTCATAAAATTACATGTGACAAAAGAAAATGACAAAATTTTAAAATTAAACCACAACACAATTAGTCCTTTTAATTTATCAGATAAAATAGTGGTGTACAAAATCTTTGTTTGTCCAGGTGGCCACTTGAGTTTGATGTACTATAAATTTTTTAGTACCTTAAGAACGAGGAAGAACTTTCAACAAAAAAAAGAAAAATAAGAACGAGAAAGAATAACCATTTAATCTATGTACGTGCAGAGAATTATAATATTTCTTGGCTGATTGACTATACTTTCATGGGAAAGAAATAGTGATTTATTTGTTCAGCGAGCAATCTAGCTTCTTATTAATCAAATTCTCATTCCATATTTAGCATGTTGGCTTTCGTTTCATCAAAAACATAAAGTATTTTCTTTTTTCTAATTACAATCCACAATAAACACAAAAACATTTACCAAAAAAGATCATTTTTTCTTGGTAGACTAGCAGACTCCCAAAGCCCTCTCCCCCAACCCACAGACACACATATCTAACATTCCATGGTGTATCTAAATAAAAGAACTACTATCATACTAAATATGAAACACAAAACTAAAGGACAATGGTTAGTAGATGTAGGCATAATTAAAGGCATTAACTGCAAAAATTGAGCATCTAACATGAGTTTACAAATCTTCTAGGAGAATACTTGGATACTTGGATATTAAGACTAAAGGTAGTATTGTCTTCTGACACTTTCGGAAGGACGTCAAAGGCCATATTGTCTCTTATCCTATTTAAGGCGGTTATATCAGTGGTTCATACGAGTGTACTACTAAGGTCGAACTTTCGATCCTTCTTTTGATTTGTCGTGAACCAGTAGTAAGGTAAACGGGATTGTACATGATGTAAGTTCTCCAAACTAAATACTATGCATTAACTCAAGAGAAATTAAACTACTTTCAACAAAAAAAAAAAAGCAAAAGAGAAGTTAAACTACAGAAGTGTTCTCACCATATAATTGAGGGGTATTATCACTTTAGCCTACTCATTTAAATATAAATGTAACTTTTTTAGATCATCGCCCATGCAAAATTTAAGAAAATCTCTATTTGTTCTATACGTGTGGTTTTAATTGACATTCTCGCTCCCACGTGATGAAAATAGAGATCTTCAATTCCTTTATGTCTCTAATGCAAAATTCGAAATTTGTGTTTATATACTTATGTGGTAAATGGGATGTAAAACTCTAAAGTCCTAGTTGTCAAGTGTTGATGAATATTCTCTTTCTTAAGTGTTAATATAGACACACTTAGAAAGTCTGAAAGAGTGTCTCTCCTAAGAGTCTCTATTATTAAATGTTCCACATCCATCATAGTCTAGTAGAGTGTCCTACTGTAAAAAGTCTTTTAACAAAATCTCTATGAATGTAAGTGACACTCTAAGCTTTAAACTTTGAGTAAGCCATTGGAGATGCTCTTAATTCCCTCTTTCAAACTGTTTTTAACTACTATAACAATATTTTAGGTGTTGTAACAGAGTAATAGTACCTAGAGATACTAAAGAATGCATGCAAATTATGATTACCAGCATTAAATTTTTCTCTACTAGCACTAAAAGGATCTACTGTATATATACCTTCTTCATCTTCCTCTTCCTCTTCCTCTTCATCTTCTTCTTCCTCCTCATCTTCCTCTTCGGCATTAAAGTTGGAACATACACAGATGGCTGTGATAAGGAGGATGAAACATAGATATGGGATACATATCATATGCTCACCCAAGAGAGAACCTAAAGCAACAAACAAGGCTAAAACCATGGAAGAACTTCCGTGTTGCTGCATCAAGAACGCCATATTCATTATGACATATAGGAACAAGACAATAGCTGTAGCTCCACTGACATAGGTCAGTGAACGAAAAACATTTGAAATGACAGAAGGAACAGCTCCTACTGCTCCAAACACCAAGGAACCCGTTTCTGTACGAAATGAGAATGTTGTTGAGCCTAATTCCCATGATCGATGAGGAACAGATATGGGAAAGATGGAGATGAGAGGGAAGGGAATTTCCACAGAAAATTCATAGTTGGATCCAGCATCAACTGATGAGCTCGGAGAAGAAGAAGAAGAAGAAGGGTTCCCTGCTGCTTTTCTGAGAATAAGATTAACCCTAAAAGGGAATAAAGACCTATAGTTTAGTTGGTTAGATGATATCACAGTGCGTTCTCCATTGATAGTAGTTGAGACCTCACACTGAACCCAATTTGATGGAGAAGAAGTAGCAATGGAGATACATAGAAATTCTGATGAATTGTTAGGACCGTTTGGCTCCATTTCTCTCACCAAAGATTTCTCTTCCTGCACTCTCTCAGGGTTCTAAGTTTTTTTTTTGTTGCAACTACGACTGATTTAAACTTGCATAGTTTTTTTTTTTTCTGTGACAAAAACTTGCATAGTTACTTACATCTACTTCGCTTCACTCATGTCGTCCACTTGTTGTCAAACAGTTCGGCCGGGCTGGGCCTAGCCAACCCGGGTTGGAGAAATCCCGGGTCGGCCTCAACCCGGTTGGTTTTACAACGGCGCAACCCAGGACTGATAACTGACCCGGGTTTGGTGGCACAGCATAAACATAAATTGCAAGGAGTTAATCTTTTTCTTTAAAGTATATTGGCCCTTATCATTATTTCAACCCACCTTAATCTAATGACGTAATTGATACGTTTAGGTGCCATTTTTAATGGTACTGCTTCTAATTAATCCATGACTAGAATAGTTCCGCATCCTTTTAACTAAAATTCTGGTTCTGTCAGCATTAAAAACAAAAACAAACAAGGAAGAAGAAGAAGAGTCCAGTGAAATAAAAAAACATATGTATCAATCTAACATGGGAAAATAACATTGATTCTACCAAACAACAATTAGTAATCCACACAACTAAATCTAAAGGCTGCTCAGATAAGAGATTCATAACTGAATGATAAAATTAAGCAAAATCAAGTACTGTGAAAGCAAAATTAAATGAACCCAAAATTCAAAAACTTTGGAACTCACCAGTAATTTGATCTTAAGTTCTGAAGAAGATGAAGAGGTGAGAGAAGGTTTCAAATACAGAAGTTGCAGTTTCTAACGAGCTCCTCCGAATCGTATTCCTTTTTAGATGACTCAATCTTAGAGGTGATGCTTTTTTAATGGTTTATTTTGGGATTTGATATTCAAAGTAGTTTGCTTTGTGGGCATGTGAGCAGGAAGAAAACACACAGCAGGAAAAGATGAAAGATAGAAATTTTGAGGATGTAGTACTAGATGGGGTTGTCAACTTTCGTTCCAGTCTACTGAGAGTGATTGGCTGGTGAATGAGTTAGGAAGAAACAAAAGGTGACGTGGCAAAGGGGTATGACACTTCATGCATGAAGGCTCAAGATTTGTTCAAATTTCCAAGACCTTTTACCACTTCATCACCCTTCTTTTTGTCCTACAAAACTTCATTACGCAATTGATTTTGTTATTTTGTTTTGGTAAGGTAGCATTGCACGCATACTATCAAGGGGGTGGCAGTGGTTCGGCACATTGAGAGACATTTATAGATGAAATATACTGTAGATATTACAAATGTTTTAAGATATTTCAAAATATTTTGGGACATTTATTCATAAACAAAATACTTTTAAAGACATTTCAAGATATTGAGTTTGTAGACAAAAAGTTCTAGAGACATTTAGTTCATAGACAAAATGTCTTGTAGATATTTCAAGACATTTGGTCCATAGACAAAATGTCTTAGAGACATTTCGTCATATTAAATCCATAGCCAATATGTGCAGTAGACATTATTGTTATTATTAATAATATTATTTCATCATTAAAGGACAATTGGTACTGATGTAGATTGTTGCGGAAGCGTAAAAGTAATGGAATCCACCATTATAACAATGATAAAATACGTAAATAAACTGATAAAATACGTAAATAAACTGATAAAGTAAAGAACAAAACGATAAACTTGATTAACAATAAACTTGATTCATAATATTCTCTGATCTGAATAACAAGGACAGACCTGACTTCCTTTTATAGGAACTTAGAAACTTCTAGATAGACTCAAATGTGGATTCCTAAATATCAAAGATATTCAAATATAGAAACTTCTAAACCTAGACTTAGTAGGATATACTAAAACATGGAAACTCCTAAACTCTAACCCTAATGGACTCGGCCATGAGGCCCTCTAACTAGTTCGGTCGTGAGGCCCATCTTGATGGTCTCCATCATACTCCCCGACCGAGAACGAACTTGCCCTCAAGTGAGACTCAACAATGCAATCCTTAATTCCCACTTCGAGCGAACAGTGCATTGGGGTCGAAGGACACCCACTTGGACGAAATCACTAGCTTCAATCTCATGGTGTAAAGAATATTGCAAAAATAAATGTAGGAAAGAAACTTCCAACAAATTGCAACATCTTCCGTCATCTTTTAATTTGATGAAGAAGACCACAAACACCACATAATATTTAATGGAAAAATCAACCTTGAATTTCTTCACTTGAACGATCTTCCCACGTTCATCTTCGTGTTGCTTATAAACCAAACTCGAATATGGCTTAATCAAATCTAAACTAGAATGAACTGACCTTTTCAAGCTAAAAGAGGATAATTCACTTTGTTCTTCTTGTTCCTCCGTCATTGAGAAAATTTTATTTTTTTGTCAAGAACTTCTTCAATACCATCGAACACGGTGACCGAAGTAACATTCGAGAACTGTCTACTGGATTCAATCTTTGTCTCCACATATGAAAAATATTCATCTAAAGGAAGAAAAACATACCTAAAGATGCTTTTCAATGTAATCCAATCGTCGACGAATTTTTTTCCTTGATCAATGAGTCTCCATTGCATCTCGTTGAATTTTTCATAGACTCTTTTAGACAAGTGTTGTTCGATGACAAAAACCTTATCTTCGTCATGGACTTCTTGGTTTATAAACCAATCTTTCATCTGTTGAATCCAAAAATCTATATGATACTGATAATCAAACATAGGAATTTTGGAAGCGACATTAATTTTGTTTTGATCTTTTCGATCAACATAGAGTTGTTGTGCATCTCTTAAAAGATCCCAACCTAAACGCGGAAGATTATTCCAACATTTAAGATGAGAAGTATTTAAAAAAAAATTATCTGTTCCCAGATTCTTAAAGCTCTGAATACCAGCTGATGTAGATTGTTGCGGAAGCGTAAAAGTAATGGAATCCACCATTATAACAATGATAAAATACGTAAATAAATTGATAAAATACGTAAATAAACTGATAAAGTAAAGTACAAAACGATAAACTAGATTAACAATAAACTTGATTCATAATATTCTCTGATCTGAATAACAAGGACAGACCTGACTTCCTTTTATAGGAACTTAGAAACTTCTAGATAGACTCAAATTAGGATTCCTAAATATCAAAGATACTCAAACATAGAAACTTCTAAACCTAGACTTAGTAGGAAATACTAAAACATGGAAACTCCTAAACTCTAACCCTAATGGACTCGGCCATGAGGCCCTCTAACTAGTTCGGCCTTGAGGCCCATCTTGATGGTCTCCATCAGGTACATTTGTTATATTATCATTTTTTTCTAATCATATGAAATAATATATTTATAGTAATATTTCAAAATTTATTTTTTGATTTTTGTAAACATTCGTGTGGACATTGATGGATGATTAATACACATTTATTATTTTAATACTATCATTATTGTCTAATCATATGAATTAATATATTTGTACCAATATTTCAAAAATATAACCTTCGAACTTTTGTAGACATCCGTAGATATTTGTGACATTGATGGATAATTGGTCGATAATTATTATTTTATTAATGTTATTGTCTTATCATATGAAATAATTATTTTATTAATATTTTAAAAATATGTTTTTCGACTTTGTAGATATCCGTGGATATCTGTTAACGTTTATAGACATTTGGAAAATAGTTATTATTTTAATATTATTATTACTGTCATATCATAAGAAATAACAAATTTCTATTAATATTTCAAAAATTATATACTTTTTTACTTTTATAGACATCTGTGCTAATTGATAGACAATTAGTGAATGTTTATTATTTAATATAGTGTACTATTATAATAATGTATTAATGTAATAATATAAAATTAAATAATACAATAATATAGTAATATGGTAATAATAATATGATAATACAATAATATAGTAATGTGGTAATAATATAATAACATAATTTAATTGTCTTTTAGTTAAAGAAATGAGTCATATTTTTTTGTTAAAAATTTGAATTTTTTTTGTTAAAAACCCAAATATCTGTATTTCTTTGGTTAAAAATCCAATATTTTTTTGCAAAGCTCTTACAAGGCGTTACAAAGTATTGTAAGGCATTTCAAAGTTATTGCAAGGCGGTTGCAAAGTTATTGCAAGGTGTGGCAAAGTTGTTGCAAGGCGTTGCAAAACTGTCGCAAGGCATTGCAAACTGTTACAAGTATTGTAAAGTTGTTACAAGTATATGGAAATAAAAAAAGTACTCGAGAAAATGAAGACTAAAAAAATTAACTGATCCTTTTTCACCGGTTCAAAAAATTGATAGAGAGGTTTGACCCAATTTCCCATTTGATAATAATATAATATAATAATAGAACAAAAATAATAAATAGCCACCAATGTTGTGATCCGCTTCCTGCCTAGCCCCCTACTTTATCAAAAATACCCAAATGACCCCCTTTTTCAATTACCGTTATTAATCTGTTAACTAGTCATCACCTCTCTCCTCCATCTCAACACCTCTCTCTGCCACCTCATCGTCTTCACCGGTGAAGGTCGTCGGTCGACTAATTTTCGGCCGACGACCTTCAAACATTCAGACATAAATACTTTTTTTATTTTCTCTCTCTTCTTCTTCCTCTCTCACACTTCGACTTTCATCACTGATCTAACCTCTCTCCCTCTGTATGGTCATTACCAGAGGAAGTTATAGTCTGAGAGAGATAAAGTAGTGAGAGAAAACACTCTCTCAATTTTTTTAGAGAGAGAAAGTGTTTGTGAGACTATCCACCATTAATGTTTCTCGGGAAACAAGCGTGATGAGTTCTTTTTTCACGGATTTCGTCTCGTAAACAGCCAACACTCATCTTAACTCTAAATATCTCTTTTGAATCAATCTCCAAATCAATAAGAACGATTCACCTTTAGTGAGAGGGAGAGAAAGTGATTTGCAGAGAGAGAAAGTGATTTTTAGAGAGACAAAGTGATGGATCTTGATAAGATAACATTAGATATCTTCAGCAAACTTGAACACAAATGGATCTCACATTGTGAAGGTAAGAAAATATAATTTTAAGCATAGATGGAGGTGGAAACAAAGGATTCATTTCAGGATCATCATTAATTCATCTTGAAGATCAGATCCAATCTAGAATCGGAGATCCTAACTCACGAATCTCTGATTTCTTCGATTTAATCGTCGGTACTGGCATAGGTGCTATTTACACTTCAATGTTAACTTCCGATGACGGTAATGGTCGTCCATTATTCTCTGCTAAAGAAGTTGTCAGATTCTTAACTGAAAAACAACCGGAAATGCAAGATTTAAACCGTTCGATTTAACCTCGATTGATGGAAAAACTTCTTGTTTAGCGATTGACGGAGGTTTAGTTATGAATAACCTAACTGCTGCTGCAGTTTCTCACGTCTTACATAACAAACGAGATTTTTCGTCTGTTAATGGCGTTGAAGGTTTACTTGTTTTAGCGTTAGAGAGAGATTGGAGAGAGGGAGCTTACTTAGAGAGAGATTAGTTAGAGAGAGATTGGAGAAAGAGGGGGAGAGGAAGAGAGGAAGAAGAAGATGAGAGAGGAATTTTTTGTTTTTTTTTTTTTTTATGTTTGAAGGTCACCGCCCAGAAAATTGGTCGGTCGACGACCTTCACCGGTGAAGACGATGAGGTGGCGATAAGATAAGGTGGCAGAGAGAGGTGATGAGATGGAGGAGGGAGAGGTGATGATTAGTTAACGGAGTTATAACAGTAACTGAAAAAGTGGGTCATCTGGGTATTTTTGATAAAGTAGGAGTTAGACAAGAAACTGGTCATAAAGTTTGGGCTATTTGGAAAGTAACTCTAACAGAAATACTATAATGTAGTAAAGTTGTTGCAAATATATGCAGATTGAAAAAGTAATCGGAGAGCTGATGACTAAAAAAGATTAACTGATCTTGTTACACCAAATCAAAAAATTGATAAGGAGGTTTAACCTAATTTCTCATATAATAATAGTATAATATAGTAATATAACAATAATAATACTATAATATAGTATTATAATCTATTATATAAAACGCAATCTTTTTTGCTGACTAGGACAAACTCGGAGACAAATCCGTCCGTCCGTTGCGTTTTGGATCAAGTCTTGACCGCTAGATCCATTACCTACCCAAGAAAAAAAAGTATTGCTCACCCACCCAATCCAAGTAAGTAAACAAAGTGATGAATCTAGACTATTCAACCGCCCTCATTGTTTTAATCTACACCGTCCACTTATCTGTATTCCATCAGAAGACCATTAGAAACCCTTCCTCTTCCTCTCATTAGAATTCCCCTGCTTCCTATCCTCCTTCGGTTACAAAATTTAATAAGCTTTTAGGTTACTTCTTCTTTCTAATAACTGTGGAGTTTATCCCTCTCTCGTCAGGTTCAAATTGATGATGATTTATCCCTTATGATACTGAAAAACATCTTACACAGATTTGAAAAGAGGTTTGTACCTCTTTCATAAATTTTCTTTTATTTGAATCTCATTGGGTTAGAGTTGATGAGTGAAATAAGTGATGTTAGATTTTGCATTTTTACAATAATGTTTTGTTATATGGATGGTATAGTTTCGAAATAGTTAGTATTTCCAATGATTTATGCTAATGTTTTGTTGTATGGATTTTCAAAATAGTTAGTAATTCCAATGATTTATTTTCCTTTGCTCCTGGTTTGAAGTCTATGGTGATAATTTCTGCAGTTCCATGGAGATAAGTGCACGATTGAAGTTCATCATGTTAGTATGGAAGGATGAAGATTAAAAATTTGGTAAGTTTGGAGCATATATATGTTAGTATGGGAGGATGAAGATTGAAAATTTGGTAAGTCTGGAGAATGTAGATTCATTATTTTAAGCTGCATAAAACGTGTTTGACAAAATTCTTCAATGACGTGTACATATTGGTGCATACATGAATTACACTTTTTAGGGCGATGAAATCCCCGAGTTCCGTAAAAATGAAATATGGGTATGTCTTCTTTTTTTACTCTTGCTCTTTACTTTTTTGGTGGCTTTCTTTGATAGATTGTTGAACTTACGGGAGATTTTTTTTAGGGTTATTTCCCAAATGGCCCCCAACTTTGTCACCAGCTTCCTGCCTGGCTCCCTACTTTAGCAATAATTCTCATATGGTCCCCTTTTTCCGTTATCTTTAACAGTCAGTTACTCTCTCTCCTCCATCTCATTTTCTCTCCCTGCCAAGTCACCTATCACGCAACATCATCATCTTCTCCGGCATAAGTCGCCGGCCGGCCGGCCAAATTTCCAGCCGGCGACCTTCAATTTCTTTTTTTATTCTCTCTCTCTCTAGAAATATATTTTTTTATTTCCTCTCACATCTCTCTCTCTAACCTTCGGCGAAGGGAAAGGGGGTTTCCCTTCGCCGGAGGTCTGTTCGTGATGAAATAACCCTTCGTCGGAGTTTAGAGAGAGAGAGAGAGAAGAAATAAATAAAAAAGAAATTTTTTTTAGAGAGAGAGAGAGAGAATAAAAAAAAATTGAAGGTCGCCGGCCGAAAATTTGGCCGGCCGGCGACTTAGCCAGAGAAGATGATGATGTGGCGTGATAGGTGACTTGGCAGAGAGAGAAAATGAGATGGAGGAGAGAGAGTAACGGACAGTTAAAGATAACGGAAAAAGAGGGTCATACGGAAATTATTGCTAAAGTAGGGGGCCAGGCAGGAAGCTGGTCACAAAGTTGGGGGTCATGTGGGAAATAACCCTTTTCTTTATTTAGAAGCTTGTTGCCATCAACTTTGTTCCGGTAACATTTGTTTATCTACGATTATTTGAAAGTACCTTTAGTTTTGATAGTAAATAACTTGTGTTCATTTGTCTATATTTTTTGTTTGAAGGTTGTTGATTGTCTCATCTGTTTGTTTATCTACGATTATTTGAAAGTACCTTTAGTTTCGATAGTAAATGACTTGTGTTCATTTGTCTATATTTTTTGTTTGAAGGTTGTTGATTGTTCTCTGTTTTGCGTTTATTAAAGATAATTTTTTCATCAATGTAAGCTAATTCACATGGTACAAGGGTTGCTTTGAGTCTGACACGAAGCGAGCAACTTTGTTCCGGTAACATTTGTTTATTTACGATTATTTGAAAGTACCTTTAGTTTTGATAGTAAATGACTTGTGTTCATTTGTCTATATTTTTTGTTTGAAGGTTGTTGATTGTCTCATTTGTGGTGATCCGAGTTATGTTCTCTGTTTTGCGTATATTAAAGATAACTTTTTCATCGATGTAAGCTAATTAGATTGGTACAAGGGTTGCTTTGAGTTTGACACGAAGCGAGCAATTATGCTTGGTTCCTACTAGATATCAGGGTTTTCACCAGTGACCCCCACATTTCTTAACTAGGATGAGATCTTTTTGACTGTTGTTGCTTACTCCTTAGTCAATCACCATTGTTCTTAATTTTCTCAAACAGGTGAAAGAGAAATGAGTGTGATGACTATTTATTGCACATATGTACATAAAAAGGTAGTTTTGGAGTCTATCTATTACTCCATAGTTGGTTCACACTGTCTAACTGCTTCCTCCCTGTCTAGATTACTCAAGCTGAAGTGAAACTATTTTTTGAATCAATTTGTGAAGAGGTTTGCAGTGTTTTGTTTGTAGAAGCATGAAAATTTTGTGTAACGTTTTCTTTTACTGTAGTTTAGGATTTAAGCAAAAAGGGGTGAGCGACATATTATGTGGTGCCGATTTACCATATAGAACTGCTTAAAGATTATCACCATTTTAGTCATATTGCTTTCTTTGAATTCGTTATGGTGAGTTCTAAATACTTTTTATTTTTTAACTTTCACCTACTTAACTTTTATATACTTTTGGTAATTTTCGAGTTCCTTAACATCTAACACTTGCATCTATCATACCCGGACTAGGATACGAGGGAGGGGATGGGTTTTTGTTGGAAACTTCGGTACATTAGAGTTTTATTTACAAATGGAAAATATGGTTAGAGAATTGTAATAATAGGTATGTTGAAGGTGAACAAAGTTGAGAGTTTTGAAGTTGAACCTATACTCTGTCTAAAAAATAAATGCTTGATGGATGCAGGTATTGTAAAAATGTAAATAATGGGCAAAATCTGAGAATACTTGGGGAAATTATCTTCAATACTTCAAAGTTTACAAGAATCAGCCAAAACTTCAGGAATTTGAGGAGTAACTTTCTCATAGAGAAAAACTTTTTAGTTTCATATTTAACATAATATATGATAAATTAATCAGTATCTTTGTTACTTTGTATATCTCTTCAAGATGAACTATAAAAGCCTTTCATTGTTTTAGTTCTATCCAAGCTTCAATAAAAATCTAAATCTTTTGATCGTCGAGTATTAGTTTATTTAGTACCTTTAAGTGCAGTGAGTGCAGCAGTTGAGCTACATGAGCAAAAATATTTGGGAAAGGTTCCTTAGTTAATGTATATTCTAGCAATAAGTACAACAGTACATGTACTTTTGAAAGTCAATAGTTATGAGACATCTACATAATTCATGTGCTTGTGAGATATATTTGATTTCTTCCCTAGGATGATCGAGTTTGAAGCATGTTAGTCGGAAATCAATAGTTATGTTTCGTGTTAATTGAGTTTTTGAATCAATGCTTTGTTCGTTTGGGATTTTTTGAAGTTGTTTGCTTTTGTCTACAGGTTTGGTGGTTTGGTCGAAATCTATTTGTCATCTATTGAGTGCCCGTGCTTGTTTCACCATTGGAAGGTTTGGGGTACTTGGAAGTCAAACTTGGACCAAACCTTTGTAAACACCGTCAAAGGTTTGTTTTTCCGTGAATTTAATATAGAAAACTTCATATGTTAAAAACTGTAACACCCCAAATCCAGATTTCCACGTCGGCCGCCATGAAAACCTAAACCTAAAGCATTTCTCCGCAGAACAGTAAACATATACGATATACTCATCAAGGAGACAAATAGTATTGAACATGAAACTCAAAACGTAACAATAAATTAACTAATGAAACTTTACCAAGTTTCACAAAACTCACAGGATGTCTCTAAATCATCGACACAAATGTCGGACAAGATCAAACAGAAATAACACCAAGTGTTTAGGAGATACAACTCCAAAGAACTACCTAAAGAAAGAAAGAAAACTACTAAAGAAACTCCTCCAAGGCTAACTATGACTCAAGCAGGTGGCACTTCCCGATTTCCTTGTCCTGAAAAATAAAAGGTTGGGTCAGACCCCAACAAGTAGATTTCGAAACCTCTAAAGCCTCAATAGACAGTTTCAAGAGCTACCAAAACAAATAAACAACCACATATTATGTAAAGATGTCCAAGTATAGTATCCGAGTTGTGACCATTAGAAATAAAGTGTACCACATATGTAACAAACAACAAAAAGCGACATGACGAGTTGGTGTCCACCTTATGTAAGAGTGTGGTCCACAAGGTCATCCATTGTGTTAGCGCCGACCCCATACGCTCCATACCTATATCAAATCCGGTAGAGAGGGTCGAACCAACCACAAAATTCTTACAACCCTTCACCAACTCCATCACGTCACACATACATAATATCACACCATTTGTAATAAACAACCAAAAGCAATATGACAAGTTGGTATCCACGTTGCATGAGAGTGTGGTCCACAAGGTCATCCATTGTGTTAGCGCGGACCCCATACGCTCCATACCAATATCACATCCGGTAGAGAGGGTCAAACCAACCACAAAACTCTCACAACTCTCCACCAACTCCATCACATCACACACATATAATAGTATCACACCACAACATACATAAATCAAAATCACATTCGTTAGCATATTACGACATACGAGTTTCATATTTATAATGTTTGCAAGTAATGAATCAATGATGATAATAGCCTAAAATTCGCATATCATGTTAACTTCTAGCACATGTTCATGTATCTATATAAAGAGTATTGTCCAATAGTGAGAGACATCTATTATACAAAACAGATCAATGTGACTAGGACAAAATAAATGTCCTAGAAGCTGACTAGACTGCCACATACAAATATGACTAGGACAAAACCTAACATTAATGACCTTGTATAGACTAAATCTGGATCCTTTACAGAATCAAACGTTCCAAATTCTTCCCATCTGTCTTCCTCGCCGGATCAACTCCTATTCGCGCCCCATGAATCTGAAACACCAAAATCCTCCCCTCTCATGCACGCTTCAGTTAATCTGCAATCACCAATTCTCTACAATATCTCTCCCTCTTCTACCTCAACGTCTATCCTTCCTCTCTCAAATTCTCAGCCCTCCTTTTTTCACCTCTTCCTGCTCCACTCTCAAATCTCAATTTCTTTGTAAGTATTTCAGGTTTTAATTCTATTATAATCTCACCTCTTCTCTTAGTGTCTCATATTATCACATCTTTGTCTCCTTGCTTCATTGAAATTATTATTGTTTTCTGGAATTTTGAATTACCGAGTATTGGACGATATTGACTCAATACTTTCATCCTCAAGTAATCTAGATATTTTTCTATTTATCACCGAACCTGTTTGGCGAAAAGACTCAATCAATCGAACTGAACGTTACAATCTTCCTCGATCTTCAACTTTAATATCTGGGGTTTAGTCTGTTCATGGCGTAAAAAGCCTTAAAGAAAACCTTTTTGTTCATTTAAAAGGAGAAAAGAAGAACTTGACATCTTAAGAAATATATATGATATTACTCATAAGTACTATGATATATTTTGTTCCTGTTATATCAATGGCCGATGAGATTATTTGTTCTTCTGTGAATTCATTGATGGTGTAACAGGACAACTACCTGAGCAAAACATCGATCTATTCAATCAAATTTTACTTCGTATAAATATAACAATAGACAACAATCATTTTACGTTCTCATCTGGTATGACCTTCTTTTCATTAACTTTCATCATATGCTTATTATTGATTCCTCTCCTGGATCTAGGTCCTCCATTACAACAGCAGTAGATGAATTATGTTCATCATCAGATGCAGAAAACAACGGAAAACACCAAAACCACTGGGACAATAAGAAGAATCACTTGTAGGAGGGACCCTTTTTAGTTCGGCATCTGCAAGAAGCAATACCTCATGAGACCATCTCTTGACTCTTTTCTCACTGAGGTGCTTCCTCTATCCATCCTTGCCCCAGTGGAAGGTACTGCTCTCTTCCCACTTACAACCTCATAATTCAAACTGGCCTATTGTTGTTTCAATAAATTTTTGTGTATTGATTAGATCGTTCTTTTAAGCCGTTCTATGGAGTGAATCATGTTCAAATATATCTATTTTTTTACATGGGAGTGTTCGGTTTTGCTTCTAACAGATATTGACGTTGTCATTTTGAATACTCATGTCCTAACTATTGTAGTACAAAAAGATAATGCCTACTTTTGATCCTACAAGATCCATGAAAATATAATGCCTACTTTTGATCCTACAATATCCATGAACTATAAATTGGTAATTTTTCACACATGGCTGCAATTTATATGTTTTGTGGTTGATTTAATTAGGTGGGACTTTGTATTCACTATTCATTCGCTTGATCAATATTTCTTCCTATATGCAGGCCTAGGAACTGCGCATTTGTGGATTTCAAAGACGGAAACTTGGCTTATGAAGCACTAACACAACTTAACAAGTACATATATGTTTTGTTCCTATTACCATTAACTTGTGTATGATTGACCTCTACTTTTAGGGAAAGACAACTTTAGTTTTTATGTGTTTTATAACTTTGCAGGGAAATAATTCTCCCCCCTAACTTACCGACTTCAAATTAAGTAAACAGTCAAATTTTATTCAACAACTAAGCCAACATCAACAGATAATAGGAATCAACAAAACGAAGCACAAGGTGTGAAGGACTGGAGTTGCCTATCAACATCGCTGACCAAAGATGGCACCTTTACTGGAAACCTAAGTAAAGGAGTAACTATGGGGTCTCTTCCTGTAGTTGAACCTATAGCTGCAAGACTTGGCATGAAACGCCCATTTCCTCCTCATCTTGAGTATGTTACTTCCCTTTCCTCTGCATTTTTTGTTAGTAAGTTTTCTTTGTAAAATTGTAACATGCATCCTCATTTCTTGATTCAATCAACTAATAGGCAAATTTGTTATTTGGTTTGTCATTCAAGTTTCATGTTCTCCTCATTAACATTCTTCCTATTTCATATCTCAATATATCCACCTCCTAATGGGAACATACTAATGAACATCGTGAATGACCTAATTGAAGTTCCTCGGTTTTATACACAGATTGAATCACTGATCTTCGTTACTGACACACTAACATTACTTCTCTTTTTTATTTTTTTATTTTCACCTCTTTAGTTGTTTTCATGTAGAGAATTGTAGGTTATCATGATGCCTTGAAATGATGTGAAACATTTGATGCAGGTATTACATGTGATGAATAAAATGACAATTCCGACCCCATTTCGTATGACATTGTCTACCCCACCTCTACCATCTTCAGACCTTGCACCACCGCCACCTCCCCTTCGTGCAGCTAAAAAAATCTGATTTGCCTGGCCTATTTAGTGACGAGTCAGAAAGGTCCCTCTCTTGTTAGTTTTTTTAATTTTGATTTGCGGGTTACTCTCTGCGTGGTTAGTTTATTTTTGACAATGAAGTAAATTTTAATTTGGTTGGATTAGATTGACTAAATATTCTTAAAATTTGAAGTATCTTATTTGTTATTTATATTCTCCTTTCGTGATCAAATGATTATTTTTGTTATAGGCTTCCCTAACTTAAATTTTTGTTTAAATTATTGTTGCTGAGCTATTTAAGCAGTTGTTTTACATGAAATTGACAGACACTAATATATGAATCGGTAATTTCGCTCTTTGGAAAATAACGTAGTAATTCCATCTACGGAAAATAAGTAAAGATTAGTGACTTCATTTTCAACACTTCCAAAAACTCAATAACTTCCTTACTACATATATTAACAATTGGTCCATGTAAGCCAAATCGTGATCAATTCATCTTAGTTCTCTTTGAGCGAGTAAATGACTCTTTAGGTAAGGGAGTTACGAATAACGTCTTCAGGTGGTTTGATCTCTATGTCATGATATAATCTAACACAATGGTTTGCCTTGTTAAATTCGAAATTATCCTTTATCTGTCGTCGAGTTATTTCTAATAGACCACAATGCATGCTCTTCAACAAGTAATGTCTGCTCTAATTTTTTGGAATAGGAATTGATTATTCTGCTGATAATCTATTTTTGTTATCCGTAAGTGAAAACTGTATTCCTCAATTTACACGATTATTACGCAAATAAAATTTTATATTGGTTTTCGTTATCATTTTACATTGGTCAAAGTAACGTTTTGTTCTTATTTAGGCTATTATTTGGTTCAATAGATCTTTTTTAGATTGTATTTTGTAAGTTTACTTCTCCGCTTTGCGTAAAGGGCATCCTCAGCCCGTATGGAGCAGCCAGGGGCTTACTATACCTTCATGAACAATGTGATCCTAAGATAATCCAAAGAGATGTGAAGGCTGCAAATATATTGCTTGATGACTATTGCGAAGCTGTTGTGGGAGATTTTGGGTTGGCAAAGCTTTTAGATCACCAAGATTCTCATGTCACTACTGCAGTTAGGGGCACTGTGGGTCATATAGCTCCTGAATATCTTTCGACAGGACAGTCCTCTGAGAAGACTGATGTTTTTGGATTTGAGATTCTTCTTCTTGAATTGATCACAGGACAGAGAGCCTTAGAATTCGGTAAGGCAGCGAACCAGAAAGGAGTCATGCTTGACTGGTAAGTAGTATCGAACATATTTCATTTACGATTTTATTTATGTCTTGTTCATAACTCATAAGTTCGGGCAAGGACTCTCATAACTTCTTGTAACAGAAATGATATCCTTGGTCTAACTTCAAAACTTATGGTTATAGCCTATAGGTGAAGAAAAGAAGCTAGACTTGCTTGTGGACAATGACTTAAAAGCTAACTATGATTGGATTGAGCTCGAAGAAACGGTTCAAGTAGCTTTGTTATGTACCCAATACCTTCCAGGCCAAAGGCCCAAGATGTCTGAAGTTGTTCGGATGCTCGAAGGAGACGGACTTGATGAGAGATGGGAAGCTTCTCAAAGATCTGAATCGACTCGAGGAAGATCTGCCCACGAGTTTTCATCTTCAGAGCGGTACTCGGATCTCACTGATGACTCCTCTTTACTGGCCCAAGCAATGGAACTCTCTGCCCAAGGTAAGACGATTCTCATGAAGAATTCGGCATTCACCGATAGAAATAAGTAGAAAAATGATTGTTCGAAGAATTTATGGTATATTGGAAGTTTTTGTTGTATAGTTAGTACCATATGAGAGCTCAAAATAGTTGTTATATGTGTGGTTATATTTCTAGGACAATAATATTTTAATTTTCTCAAATTTTTTCCCTTATTAACGGTTATAATGTTGTATTTCTTTGGTTCAATTTGAATACCCAATGTTGAAAATCTCATTTGAGA
The DNA here is from genome assembly GCA_002897215.1 of Eschscholzia californica subsp. californica. Classification (NCBI taxonomy): domain Eukaryota; kingdom Viridiplantae; phylum Streptophyta; class Magnoliopsida; order Ranunculales; family Papaveraceae; genus Eschscholzia; species Eschscholzia californica. The sequence continues at coordinate 103,322 of BEHA01004247.1, forward strand.
TGATTATCATAGGATCATCGGTTATTATAGTTTAGACATGCAGTTATGTGATTAGCCACTAAATTCCATACAAGAATAATTTATCAAGAATTATTAGTTAGAAGTATTTGTTTATGTGTTCTTGCAACCGTTTCTTATATAGTTATGTTCCAAAACACTGAACTATTATTTAGTAGTGATGAGTCAAATAATCTTTAGCTTTGACAGAATTTAGAAGTCAACAGAAATAATTGAGAAAAAATTGTTGACTTGAATTCGAATCATTAGAGTGGCGAGTCGAATTTTTAGCATATAATGAAATTTTCTCGCCCAAAAATTTTTAATACTAAAAATTTCTTTCTTACCTCAAAGGCGGCGGCCAAGAATTGCACCTCGCTTTAAAAATTCCCCTAATTTAAAACTGTTTAGTGGAATTGAGAAATTACTTGTAAAGTCATTAACCAGTCTTATTTTTCTTAGTTTTATTCCTTTTTTTTCTCCATATTTGTTTTTTTTTACAATTGATTTTTGTTCAATGTACACGTATGCACAACTTCATATAATGTGGTAGATAGAACACTGAGCACTACTGACATTGTCCTTAAACTGCCTGTAGTATGAGACATTGGCTCTGGTCACAGGCTTCCCAACAAGGTATGTTGCATTTTGTCCAAATTTGTTGTTTCGGTGGCGCAATCACCATACTTCCATGTTTGCTGGTAAGGTATGTTTGAAGTTCTTCTAAATCTATTGTTTTCTTGAGGCAATCAATCTACTCTTAGACTTGCTGGTATGTACAATTATTGGAGTTTTGAAGTGGTTTTATTTTCATCGGTTTGACGTTCAGTTATTTGTTTGTTTCGTATAGGCTTTACTTATACATGTTAAAGATGTTATTTTAAAATTTTCTATTAGATTTCTTTATATGATTTTTATGTCATTTTAAAATTTTATTTATTTGTTTGTTACTTTTTTATTTTTGTTTTGACTGCTTTGTGTAAATGTATGTATTAAATAGTTCTAATTTATTAAAATAAAATTGTTTAAGGTTGGTATAAGGCCCACGACTTCGTTGACTGTGGTTGCTAACTATCTTTGCTAATAGGACTTGCAACGTTCATATTTTCGGCCAGTTAAGTTTCTCATTTTTGTTTTCCTTTTCATATTCTCTAAAAATATTTTACATCATTTTTTTTATCATCATTGAACCTTAATTAGTTTAGGTAATAATGGATATCATAGTGAAGTCTTGTGCAATGAACTATTTATTTCACGCAATTCGTGACATTATGGAGATGATCTTCTAAAAACATACTACTTGCAGACAGATACATAATTCTATGTAGAAAAAGTTTGAGGCAACACAAGAGTAAACGACAACATTTACAAGCCCTTCGATAACTTATGCACACGAAACAAGAAGAGTATGCCGATAATTATTTCTCAAAACCATACAATAGTAAACAAGACATGACTCCAGAGTAAAAAAATTAAATAAGGATCAAATTTCTTATATGAATAACTCCTAATTTCTCTTATGTTGAATGCTTTATTGAAGAGTCAAAATACCTAGATGAACTATTAGTTGATGAGTTGAATTTCATTGTTGTTCAAGAACAGATAATGATAGAAGACTCAGTTGAAGAACAAATTTTGAAGGCTTCTAACTCACGGTGGAATTCTCTAGAAGAGGACTAAGAGGTTGTGGTAAAAGTAGTACTAATTAACTCGTAACAACCTGGAATATCATATTTGATTTTCATGTATAACATCATATGAATTAAAAAAACGTAAAAGATTTGGCTATGTCTACTATGGTTAACTCTCTACAATAATATTATATTTTTCGCATTGCATAAAGGGCATTCTCCCGCCCGTAGGACAAGGATATATGATTAGGATATGAATTAAATTCTTTTTATTTTTTTAATAATTATTAACCCCCATCTTTACCTCTACCTCTTCCATTATTAATTTCTTTGTAATTATTTCTCATTTTAATATGGACTTACTCCTTCCACATTTTCTCATTTTAATATGCACTTACTCCTTTCACATTATATTATATTTTAATTTTAATTACTCCTTCCACATCAATATGATTAGGACAAAATAAATAATCCTAGATGATTAGGATAACCCCATATACATATTATATAAAATACTTAAATTTCTATTATATAAGACACTTAAATTTCTGGCTGACTAGGATGAAATAAATCTTGCACTTTCATATTTCTATCCAAATATTGAAATTGATATAACACTTCACCTTCCTCATTCCTTATGACCTTTCAACACATTAATTCTCAATTTTTTACCGCCACCTTTAGAAACGTCCATATATTTCTTAAACTGATTTTACTATTATATTCTTATGTAGCGACATAAAACAAAATATTATAACCAAGAACTCCAAGTTGTAGATGTATATTTCATCATATCTTAAGGTTTTAGACAAACCTTCGAGATGGGAGAATAAGAACAGAAAAACCATTGCAATCATAAGGTATTACTTTATCGTTCTTATGAACAACCACAAAACTAAATATTATAACCAACATATCCAGAGTTGAAGATGTATATTTATCATCCTTTTGATACAAAAAAGGACGTGTATTCATCATCTTGTAAATTGGTATAAATGTGCATCGAATATTTTTTGTCTCCGTCAAATATTTATTATTTTTATAGTTCAAATTTATGATTTTGAAAGCATATCAGAACAATGTTGTTTGGGAAGGAGATGAAAACTGAAAATTGAAACTTCTCAAAAGAGCATGTTTTAAATTAGTCCGTTAAAACTGTGAGGAAGTAATAACGAGAAAGTAAAGAGAGGATTTAATAATGAAAGTGAGGTACTATTGTTGATCCAGTTACAAGTAGTATTACTTTAATATTGACTCTCATTGTTCAGGTTCATGATATTCGGTAGTTGCTCTTCAAAGTTGTTTCTTCGTAATTTTATCTTAAGCATGTCTATTTTTCGAATGCTAATGCAGCTATAACTTGCCTGAAAAAATTGAGTTGGAAGACTAAAAAATAAAGATCAGTTAAAGGCACTTATATACTTTTCTCTATACGTAAACCTTCCAAAGTTGCACATTTTTTTCATCATCAAATTTTCTCTTCGGTTCGTTGTTTCAGACGCTAAAAGTTTGTCAATTTGTATTTTTACAACAGTTGTAAATTGTCTGTGTTGAGATTGTGAATATCATATTTTGTGAACTTGAATGAATTTCCAATAGGAAAGATCAATCACCTCGGGTTTTTTATTTTCGTCTTTATGCGTTTTTTATTACATCTTATTATTTTCGGTGTTGTCAAATTTTATAATAAATGTGTATCTTTTTTTATATCGGTTATTTTTTTTATCTGTTTGTTTTTCTAAAAGGTTGAAGTTCATTTTCTATGTGCATGTATTAGGCAGTTTAGTCTTGATGATGATATATTATACAGTTTATAGACTTAATTTCTATGTGCATGTATTAGGCAGTTTAGTCTTGATGATGATATATTATACAGTTTATAGACTTAATTTATAAATGTTTATGTATTTAAAAATGGCTTCAAATATTTTACTGAAATTTTTAACTCATGCACTCTAATATAAATTGATTTTTAAAATAAAGATCTAAATTATAGTTTAACCCAAGACTATTTGTAGACCAATTTTCAGTCAAAGTTTGAGATGATCTTGAGCAATTTTAGGAAATTTCTTGGGTGAATATTTGCAAAAAAAAAAAAAAAAAATTCTCTTACCTTCTACTAATGAAGCATTTTAGTACATTTATAAACCATTTTGTTTCAACTTGTGAACTTCAGAACAACTTAGTTATTCTATTACATAATTGAATATATTTGGAATTAATTTGTTAAATTCACCAAATTCATACGATTTGCGTCATATAGTACGTAATTTGTTGTTTGATAAGGTTCAAGATGTTTTGTTTGGAGTAAATAATTTTGTTGTCTCAAAAATCTGTAATAACTTAGGTTACATCTTATACCATTAGAACAATACACTTATATTTACGGAATACTAATCTCGAAAGTTAGAACTACAAAATGCGAAAATAAAGAAAAATTAAATGATCAAACATCCCATTTACTTTTTTCTGCGTTGCATAAAGGGCATTTCCCCGCCCGTAGGGTGGGGATTATGCCTAGTCTAATTATAAGAGTTATATACTAAAATCATGGCAAATAAAGAGGTTTAGCCCTAAATATCATTGTAATACATGAATCTAGCATGAAAATGTAAATGAAGATTGTATGGTTCATCAAGTAGGTCATCATAGCAAATATCCTCAAAATCTAACACATAGATGAGATTCAAAGTGACCTAAAAATAGGTTTGTGAGAATACAAATCTACTACTTCTAGTATATGTATATATATATATATATATATTTGTGTCAAGGACCCTAATCTATGTTCAAGTAATACTAGAATCTAGGGTTTGTATCTAATTTATCTAGGTTTTCTATAAAAATGGCTATTCAAGCCCTAGAGAGATAGAAACTACCTTAGATCCAAAGCAAGCCAATGAAGGAAACTCCCACACACCAAGAACAATAAACAAAAGATAAAGAAACTCCTAGCTCCAAGCCCCAAACCCTTCTTCTTTCTCCCCTTCCACCACACTTTCTCTCACTAAAAGCTAATACCCCATCTCTTTCTCAACTCACGGCTGAATGGGAAAGAAAGAAAATGACAAAAGTGTTGGGAGTAGGGTTATTAGGGAGGGTGTAAAGGGTTGATGCTATAGGCACCTACTAAAATAATAGGGGCACTACAAAAACACTGGAAATGATTATGGCACCGTAAACCTAAGTTAAAGTATTAAACTTAAAATAGAGATTTTTGATGTTGAATGTTGATTTTTTGCCTTCTAGATTTTAAATACTGAAACACTATGTATTCTGACTTATAATTGGAATAAAATTGAATGAGAATAAGGCAAAAGGTTGGTTGTATATAATGCATATTGAGTGGCTCGTGATGATTTAAAGATTGTCGTATATCAACAAGAACCATTGTCTTTGTTTTTCTGTGTATGTATCACAGTAGGATTGCGTATCGGTAGTTATTACTTTTGTTGATTTTTTCCTATTTCTTGTGTTATATTATTTCTTCCCTTGTATGATTTAGGTATTAGGGATTGCCCATAATTTATGTATGATGTTGTTGATTAAGTTTGAATTTAGTGAAAAGTCAATTGGAGAGCTCTTACTTTGAGAATCTACATTATACTGAATTTTCGTTTAACAAGAAAGTAGTTAGGTACTTGCATATTATGCTCAACGAAATTGTTTTCATCATCTTCTTTCCTAGTTAACGTGAGGTTTGTTGCGGAAGGTCTTTCATATTTTAAGCAACAAGAACCATGGGTACAAAGGCTAACTTATTCGGAGCCCATCGAAGCTTGCATCTTGAGGAAACCAGATCAACCAGGAGCAAATAAAAACTGTTTGTTCTGCTGAATACTCTGTTATTAAGCTATAAATTTAAAGTGTAATTAGTAATTGTTCATTCTATTTCACAGAAGAAGACATATGAATTAGTAGAAAGCACTCCCCTATCTTTCGTAATAAAGGTAAGAAATCACTCCCCTAAAGAAATCAACTTCAATCTTTGGGTTCTACTGTTTTTAACGTTATGATTTTGGGATGTTCTATGTCCAAATTACTGATAATTGATCTGGTTTATGTTGATTTGATATTTGATGATTTTGAGTTTGGATTCAGTTTTTCAAATTTTAATCAGTAATCATGCCAATGAAGATGTTTATTGAAGGTTAAGTAAACAACTCAAATCAAGAAGAAGCAGAGAAGAATGACTACGATCTGTTTGTTAATGGAGCTGGTAATGGTGGAGTTCGTGCTTCCAGAACTTCAGCTCATCTTGGAGCTAAGGTAAAACAAGAAGAGAAACTTATTAGACTTTGATTAAGAAAGATTTTTATATGCAAAACTGTGAGAGGCGGTTTTGGATTCAATTGAAGAGAGGCGGTTTGTGAAACAATTGGAGGCGGTTTCCAAAGCTAGGTGGTTTCCAATTTTCCAAAGCATAGGCGGTTTCCAATTTAGTTTCCAAAAATTGGATGGTTTCCAATTTTCCCACCGGCTTATAATATATATAAATAGGGGGCATTGAGTGCTTGTTTAATATCACCAACACAACTACTCAACAACAACTCTTCTTTAGAGAGCTAGAGAGAGAGAGAGCAAGAGTGAGAGGAATTTTTCATAGTTTTTGAGCGGTGTTAAATTTCTCGGTCGTCGAAGATTTAGTATAGAAGGTTATTACTATACGGTACCATCTTGGGACGAACTTGCGGGTTGTGTGAGTCGTCTTCATATATCCTTCAATAAAGATTTCTTGTTCGCCCGAGGATGTAGGTTTTAAGCCGGACCTCGTTAAATTCTGTTCGCATATTTGATTTTGGCTTAGCTTTTCGATTAATCTTCATAATCGGATCAATTTCTAGGATAGGTTCGATAGCTTCCGCGACTTTTAGTTATAACAATTGGTACCAGAGCCTTGTTGAGATTGAACGAAGAGAAGATGGGATCGAGAAGTGGTACGGTCAAATCAGGGAAATATGAGATAGAGAAGTTCAATGGGAAAAACGATTTTTCTTATTGGCGGATGCAGATGAAGAATCTGCTAATCTCGCAGAAATTACACAAGACGTTGACGGGAAAGAAACCAGGAGATATGTCAGGTGAGGATTGGGAAGAGTTAGATCTCGAAGCACAGGGAACCATTATGTTGTGTCTTGAGAGGGACGTGGCGTTCCTAGTACACGAAGAAACAACGGCGGCGGGTGTGTGGTTAAAGCTAGAAAGCAGTTTCATGACGAAACTTCAACGAATCGGGTCTACTTAAAATCCAAATTATTCACATGTAGAATGGAAGAGGGTTCCTCTATTCAGGAATATGTGAATAGGTTTGACAGGATTATCTCAGATTTGAAGGATATTGATGTTAAGGTTGAGGATGAGGACCAAGCCCTCATATTGTTACTTTCATTGCCAAAATCCTATGAAAACCTTGTTCAAACTTTGATGCTTGTTGGTGATAGTCTAAGCATGGAAGAGACGAGAAATTCGCTATTAGCGGATGACCTTCGTAAGGTTGCTAATAGCAGTATGGCGTCGGGTGGAGTAGACAAGGATCAAACACAAGGGTTGTTTGTAACGAGGGGGAGGAGTAATGAAAGGGGAAAGGGAAAGGGCGGGAAATCTAGATCCAAATCTAGAGGCTCTTTCAAGAAAACGTGCTTTAGTTGTGGTGAGCTTGGCCACTTTAAAGCGGCTTGTCCAAAGAGAAAGTTGAAGCAAAATAACGAAGGCTACAAGGAGAAACAAGAGATGCAAGAGGCGGGATATGTGTCAGAAGAGGCGGACGAATGTTTCTCGGTGACAGAGGTGTCTGAGAAGATCTTTGATAAGTGGATGCTTGATTCAGGGGCGTCCCACCATATGTGCCCAAATAGGGAGTGGTTTACTACCTATAGGAGTATAGATGGTGGTACAGTTATACTGGGTGATGATAGTATATGTAAAACTGTGGGACTCGGAACAATACGGATCAAGATGCACGATGGAGTGGTGAGAACATTGACGGACGTAAGACACATACCCGATTTGCGGAAAAATCTAATTTCCCTTGGTGTGTTGGAGCGGAACGGCTGTAAGATAATTATAGAGAATGGCTCCATAAAAGTCGTTAAGGGTTCTTTGGTGGTAATGAGAGGTACTCGTTACGGAAATTTATACAAACTTTTGGGGACAACAATTACGGGAGATGTAGCAGTAGGAATCAGTGGAAGGGATCCAACGGCTAGTACGAGGCTTTGGCATATGCGCCTTGGACATATGTCAGAAAAGGGTCTATCTTTGATGTGCGGGAAAGGCTTGTTGAAGGACATGAAGAAGCCTTGCATGGAGTTTTGTGAGCATTGTGTGTTCGGGAAGGCACACAGGGTGACGTTCTCTACAAGCAAGCACAGGAGCAAAGAGGTGTTAGACTACGTACACACCGATGTCTGGGGACCGGCAAAGTTACCTTCCAAGGGTGGTTCCAGGTATTTTGTTACATTCGTTAATGATCATTCGAGATTTGTCTGGCTTTATTTTCTGAAGCATAAGAATGAGGTATTCAACACATTCCTGGTGTGGAAAGCAATGGTTGAGAACAGAACTGGTCGAAAGCTGAAGACGTTAAGGTCGGATAATGGGACCGAGTACACGGATGGGGCATTCAAGGAGTTTTGTAATCAGGAAGGCATTGTGAGGCACTGGACAGTAGTAAACACACCTCAGCAGAATGGAGTCGCAGAGAGATTGAACCGTACACTACTTGAGAAGGCTAGATGTATGCGCTCCAATTCGGGATTAGGCGTAGAATGGTGGGCAGAATCTGTTGCTACAGCTTGTTATATTGTGAACAGGTCTCCACATTCTTCTTTAGATGGCGGCATACCTTACGAGGTGTGGTCAGGTGAACATGCAGATTACGGGAGACTTAAGGTTTTCGGTTGTACGGCCTATTACCATGTTAAAGGAAACAAACTTGAAAATAGAGCAAAGAAGGCAATTTTCTTAGGATATGCTACAGGAGTCAAGGGTTATCGGTTATGGTGTACGGAAGACAAGAAGTTTGTAATCAGCAGAGATGTGGTGTTTGATGAGTCATCTATTGTAGCTATGGCGAAAGCTACGGTGCCTAGTTGTGGTGATGTTGGGTCTACTAAAGCTCAAGTAGTGGAAGTAGAAATCGAAGACCAACAGGTTTCTAGGAATCATGATCAGGTGGAGCATCAGGATAAAACTCAAGATGAGGAAATTGATGAACCCGATCATGAGGAGGTTCAAGGGGAAGGTACACAAGTTTTACAACAACAACAGCAGGATGTTTCGGTACACACTAGGCCGAAACGGTTATATAAGCCGGTACAGAGGTTAGGGTCAGACAAACCTCTTAGGCATTACGGGCAGGCAAATGTGGTTGAATATGCACTCTCGGTGGAAGACGACGAGTCGGTCACCTTCAAACAAGCTATTACCGCGGCGGAAAGAGAGAGTTGGTTGGTTGCTATGCAAGAAGAGATGGAGTCTCTTCACAAGAACCAGACATGGGAGGTTGTCCCATTGCCCGAAGGTAAGTCTGTTATTGGTTGTAAATGGGTGTACAAAAAGAAAGAGGATTCTTCCGAAATCAAGGGTACAAGGTATAAGGCAAGACTAGTGGCCAAGGGTTATGCACAGAAAGAAGGGGTCGACTACAATGAGATTTTCTCACCGGTCGTGAAACATACTTCTATTCGGGTGCTATTGAGTATTGTTGCTCACAGGGATCTTGAGCTGGAACAACTCGATGTTAAAACCGCCTTCTTGCACGGAGATTTGGAAGAAGAAATTTATATGGCACAACCTGAGGGATACAAGGTTGAGGGCAAAAAAAATCAAGTATGTCGTTTGAGGAAGTCTCTTTACGGATTAAAACAATCCCCTCGCCAATGAGTACAAACGATTTGATTTTTTCATGCTAAAGCATGGTTTTCGCAGAAGTGACTATGATTGTTGTGTATACATCAAGAAGCTTCGCGAAGGTGACTTTATTTATCTCCTTTTGTATGTGGATGACATGCTTATTGCTTCTCGAAGCATGGTGGAGATAGATAAGTTGAAATCTCAACTCAGTCAAGAGTTTGAGATGAAAGACATGGGCGCTGCAAAGAAGATACTGGGAATGGAGATTAAGAGAGAGCGGTCAAGTAAGAAACTGTACTTGAATCAGAAAGGTTACATCGAACGAGTAGTTTCTCGATTCGGGATGCAGAATGCGAAGGCGGTGTCAACACCTTTGGCACCACACTTCAGGCTCTCGGGAAAACAATCTCCCACTACTACGGTGGAGAAGGATCAAATGGATCGTGTACCGTATGCTAGTGCAGTTGGCAGTTTGATGTACGCTATGGTGTGTACTCGTCCAGATATTTCACAGGCGGTCAGTGTGGTTAGTAGGTTTATGGCAAACCCGGGGAAGACACATTGGGAAGCTGTGAAGTGGGTCTTGAGGTACTTGAAGGGTACCGTTGATACGGGTTTGTGCTTTGGTGGAGACACATGTCAGGTAAGCAGTTATGTTGACTCAGATTATGCTGGCGATCTAGATAGAAGACGATCTACTACTGGTTATGTATTTAGGGTACATGGTGCTCCAGTTAGTTGGCGATCGATGTTACAATCTACAGTTGCGTTATCTACTACGGAGGCCGAGTATATGGCTATGGCCGAGGGTGTGAAGGAAGCATTGTGGTTGTGGGGTCTTCTGGATGATCTAGGGATTAAGCAGGAGTGCGTAGATGTACGGTGTGATAGTCAAAGTGCAATCCATTTGGCGAAGAATCAGGTACATCATGCTCGTACTAAGCATATCGATGTCAGGTATCACTTTGTACGAGATGTCATAGAGGAAGGTGATGTTTCTCTCATGAAGGTTCACACAGATGAGAATCCCGCGGAATTGCTACAAATCGGCTCGTGTTAAGTTGCCCGAAAGGGCGTAATGGCGACAAGGTAATCTTTATGTGAAGGATTGGTAGAACTACGGTAGGCTTGATCCTATAAAAGGGTACGTAGGCAGCCATGGTCATATGGTGCAGTCAGATGGAATTACAAGAAGCAAATATATCTTACAAGGAGTATCTTGGTGTTCGTCCAAAATTTGAAGTATATCAAATTGTGTACGAGGTGGAGAATTGTGAGAGGCGGTTTTGGATTCAATTGAAGAGAGGCGGTTTGTGAAACAATTGGAGGCGGTTTCCAAAGCTAGGTGGTTTCCAATTTTCCAAAGCATAGGCGGTTTCCATTTAGTTTCCAAAAACTGGATGGTTTCCAATTTTCCCACCGGCTTATAATATATATAAATAGGGGGCATTGAGTGCTTGTTTAATATCACCAACACAACTACTCAACAACAACTCTTCTTTAGAGAGCTAGAGAGAGAGAGCAAGAGTGAGAGGAATTTTTCATAGTTTTTGAGCGGTGTTAAATTTCTCGGTCGTCGAAGATTTAGTATAGAAGGTTATTACTATACGGTACCATCTTGGGACGAACTTGCGGGTTGTGTGAGTCGTCTTCATATATCCTTCAATAAAGATTTCTTGTTCGCCCGAGGACGTAGGCTTTAAGCCGAACCTCGTTAAATTCTGTTCGCATATTTGATTTTGGCTTAGCTTTTCGATTAATCTTCATAATCGGATCAATTTCTAAGATAGGTTCGATAGCTTCCGCGACTTTTAGTTATAACAAAAACCAATGGTCATAAGAAATAGTTTTCTTTTTATATTGTTTGAGTTCTTGAAGATCTATTTAAAATTGATTTATTATCTAAACAATTTCGATCTTCTGTATTGTAGTTAAATCCACTTTTTTTTTGTTTATTAGCACATCAAAGAATACTGTTGATTCAGACTGTTTGGATTCCTTTAGTTGCTTATTTTATTGTTATATTCAGTAGTTTTCACATTATTTTTTTTTAAATTTTCTTGGCCAATTTCGAGTATTATCTGAGGATATTATTCGTTCCCATTATTTGCGGCACTAAAAATCTTTTTTTCGATGGGATGTGGCACTAAGAATCTTAGGAAATTATGATTCAAGGTTGCAATATGTGAGTTTCCGTTTCATCCAATTAGCTCAGAAGTCATTGGTGGAACGTTATCTTTAGGCAGCTTTAACGTTTTTTTTCCTTTTTTTTTTTCCTTTGTTTATGTTCGATGCCCTTCTATTATTTTGATTTCTTCTTCTCTAATGTGCCTCTTTATCTGGCTTTTTTCAGGTTATTTGGCAATCATTTCGATGAGAATTGTCGAACTTTTTTTTGTAAGGGACGTCTCTTCAAGAAGCCAACCATATTTGAAGAATTATAGCTACATGGGCTTAGTCTTCCTGAGGAGATTCACCCCCTTATATTAATCTGAATTTCTTTCAGCTTGCTTTTTGAAATACTCAAGTGGTGTTTTATACATCATACAGAAAGAGCTAACCAGAGACACTTCATCTCTTCATCAAAATGGAAAGGTATAATCTTCTCTATGCGTTAAAATCTTCATCCTTACCCAAATGTCCTGAACCACTACCCCCTTTTTTTTCGTAAATTCAAATATGACTCATTTTCTTAACACCGTCAGTTAACTTTTATGGTCAATACCTTTTTTTCATATATACCCTTCTTAATAGAATGATTTCTAAATTCAAATTTTGACCCCCTTTTGAATTTGGGTGAATTTCAAAAAAATTATAACAACTTTAGAAGAAACAAGGGGGCTAAAATAGAATGGATTTTTTAGTCAACAGTCCAAAATCTGGGGGGTAAACCCAAAAAAAATCCACTCTTGCCCAAAAATTAGTTGCAGGTCCAAATGTCAGTTTTTTTTTTTTATTCCCCTCTTGCCCTTGGACGGGACATGCTGACGTTTTCCTGAAAAAAAAATGTCTGGTAAATAAAATAATTTACCAGTACACGAAAAATTCAAAGTTTCAAAATTTTTTAAATTCCCGCCTAGCAAACATCTCTTCCCGGTAAATAAAATAATTTCCCGTACACAAAAAATTCCAATTTTCAAACGAAATTCTAAATTCCCGGCCAAATTTTCAAATTTTTTTGAAAATTAAATTCCCGCCCAGCAAAAGTGTCTAGTACAGAAAAAAATTTCCAGTAAATAAAATAATTTCCCGGTCACAAAATCTTTTTTTCGAAGTTTTGAAATTTTCAAACGAAATTTTAAATTCCCGCCCAAATTTTCAAATTTTTTTACGAAATTTCAAATTCCCGCCCAACAAAAATGTCTAGTACAGAAAAAAATTTCCAGTAAATAAAATAATTTCCCGAAAAAAATTTCGTTTCCTGGGGATTTTTCGGTGGCAGTTCCGTAAATTTCTGAACAGTACACATTCTGATGGACGGGTTGTCAGATTATTTTTCAGAAAAAAAATCGTTTCCCGAGAAATTTCGATGGCAATTTTGTAATTTTCAATGGCAATTTTGTAATTTTCAATGGCAATTTTGTAATTTTCGATGGCATGAACGGTAAATACTTTATTTTTTAAGGGCCCTTTACGTAATTTTGACCCCCAAACTGACACATTGGACCTCCCTTTCATTTTTAGGCAACTTTGGGTGGGATTTTCATTTTGGTCCCCTTTTTGGACCAATGGCCCAATCCCTCAAAATAGAATACATATAAAAAAAACAAAAACACCTCATCCCACCCTCTCTCTCCTCCATCTCACCTCCACATCATGTATCTCGCCACCTCATCATCTTCTCCGAATGAAGGTCGCCGGCCGGCCAAATTTTCCGGCGACCTTCCATTTTTTTTTCATCTTCTCTCTATATTCTTTCTCTTATCCCCCTCTCTCACTCTAATCTCTCTCTCTCTCTCATTTCTCTCTCTCTCTCTTTATCACATTTCTCTCTCATTCTCAAAAAAAAAAAACTCTATCTCTCTCTCATCTCTCTATATTCCGGCGAAGGGAGGAGCCCCTTCGCCGGAATAACCAGACCTTGAAGGTCTGGTTCTAAAGGTAAACTAGACCTTCAAGATCTGGTTAATACCAGACTCGGTCTGGTTTGAAACCAGACCGAGCCAGACCTTGAAGGTCTGGTTTTAGAGGTAAACCAGACCTTCAAGGTCTGGTTATTCCGGCGAACGCCGGAATATAGAGAGATGAGAGAGAGAGAGTTTATTTTTTATTTTTTTTGAGAATGAGAGAGAAATGTGATAAAGAGAGAGAGATGAGAGAAAGAATAGAGAGAAGATGAAAAAAAAATGGAAGGTCGCCGGAAAATTTGGCCGGCCGGCGACCTTCATTCAGAGAAGATGATGAGGTGGCGAGATACATGATATGGAGGTGAGATGGAGGAGAGAGAGGGTGGGATGAGGTGTTTTTGTTTTTTTTATATGTATTCTATTTTAGCCCCCTTGTTTCTCCTAAAGTTGTTATAATTTTTTTGAAATTGACCCAAATTCAAAAGGGGGTCAATTTTGAATTTAGAAATCATTCTAATAAGAAGGGTAAATATGGAAAAAAAAGGTATTGACCATAAAACTTGACTGACGGTGTTAAGAAAATGAGACCATATTTGAATTTACGAAAAAAAGGGGACCATAAAGGAAGTTGGTCACAAAGTAGGGGGCCAAATAGGAATTAACTCTTATTATTATTATTATTATTATTATTATTATTATTATTATTATTATTATTATTATTATTATTATTATTATTATTATTATTATTATTATTATTATTATTATTGTTTCTGAACATAATAATTTCAGTTTTTTGGGTTATTCTTAAACCTAATTAAACATGAAATCTTACAATATCATAGTCTTCATTTTTTGATGGAAAAGGTAATGGCGTTTGTGGATGTTTTTTTTTTATGAGAGCTTGTGGATGCTTTATTTTCTAATTTTCCAACATGAAGAACACATTGTTACTCCCTCATTCCCAAGCGAGACTAATAAAACCTAATGTGTACATGTATTATATCTTGCAACAATTAACGGACGAGGAATGTCTATAGTTTCGGGGTAATTTTACTCGAGTTGATTTCTGATCAAAAAGTTATATCTTGCGAAAGTGTTGACTTTAACTATTAGTACTTGTGTGTCTATAATCCAGAATAAAGTATTGTTGATTGAAGAAACTTGACCAACCTACACAAATCAAAAATTATATACAGTTGTTTCGAATTTAACTTGAAATTATCAAACAAACTTCGAATCGTATTAAAGGGTATATTGTGCTAGACCTTCACATTTTCATACTACATAATGTATCAGATAAGTTTCTCCGTGCCAGAGGCACGGGCAATACCTAGTAATATAATAATTAGTATTGTTAGATTACTAGATTATTATATATTATTAATCTAATTGGATAATAATAATTATTTGAGTTAATTCCTATATGGCCCCCTACTTTGTGACCAGCTTCCTTTATGGCCCCCAAATTTCTGTAAATTCAAATATGGCCCCCTATTTTCATGGAAATGTCATAACTACCCTTCTTATTAATATATTTTCAAAATAAAAGTAAAAACAATAACCTAAATTCCACCTCACTTCCCTCTCCACCACTCATCTCTCTCCACGTCATCTCCCTCTCCAACTCACCTCTCTCTCTCTCTCTCTCTCTCCAAGTCAGCACTCTCTTCTCCGATGAAGGTTGCCGGCCGGAAAATTTTCCGGCCGGCGACCTTCAAACTAAAAAAATAATAAAAAATTTCACTCATCTCTCTCTCTCTCTCTCTCTAAAAATTCCGGCGAAGGGGGTTTCCCTTCGCCGGAATCTGGTCTGTTGAAGATTAACAAGAAGAAGAAAGAAAAAGAGAATTTGGGTTTGAAAAAAAATGTGGAGATCGTCAGGTTTGATGTTGTTAAAGAGAAGCTTAAAAACAGATTCAGTTCTTCCAATGGAGTTAAGATGTACTCGTCCAGCTTCAATAACCCTTTTCTCCTCTTCTTCATCCTCTTCCATGGAGGTGGTTGATCAAGGAAGAAGTATGGGAGATAAGATTTCATATATAGAAGCAAAGAAATTGTTGAGATTGGTAAATGTTGAAGCTTTAAAGAAGAAACTAGGAATGGAAGAAGAAGTGATTGGGTATTCTGATCTTCTTAAAGCTTGTGAAAGTATTGGTGTTACTAGATCTTATGATGAAGCTGCTTCTTTTGCTTAAGTACTTTGATGAAGCTGGTGTTATTCTTCTTTTTAGAGATAAAGTTTATCTTCATCCTAATAAGGTGGTTTCATCTTTATCTACTTTCTCTCTCTAAATTTGTTTTAATGTTTTAGGGATTTTTTGGGTGATTTCTGTATTTTCCCCCTTTTTTCTTTGTTGATTGTTTAGGGTTTACACCTAAATCAAATACCATCTCTCTGAACCCAGTAGATAGAACTTCTAAGTTACAAATTTATGCCTGAAAGTTAGGGTTTTGATGATGATCTTTAAAGGGTATGCCTAGGAACAATGATCCTTGAGAGCTTTTAGGAGTAGTCCTGAACTTTGAGTATGCAAATTAGTTCAAATTAGGTCAAAAATTTATTTGTCAATTTAAATTGCAAACTACCCCAGGAAACATTGGAAACTTCAGGATTTTCTATTAAAACTTCAGGGTTTATGGAACATTGGAACTTCATCCTGTTTCTTAATTTTCCCTGTTCTTAATTTGGTTGTCGGTTATGCTTACTTCTTATTCACATCAAGAGATCCGACCTACCATGATTTCAACAGACCAGATTCCAGCGAAGGGAAACCCCCTTCGCCGGAATTTTTAGAGAGAGAGAGATGAGTGAAATTTTTTTTTTTTTTTTTTTTTAGTTTGAAGGTCGCCGGCCGGAAAATTTTCCGGCCGGCAACCTTCATCGGAGAAGAGAGTGCTGACTTGGAGAGAGAGAGAGAGGTGAGTTGGAGAGGGAGATGACGTGGAGAGAGATGAGTGGTGGAGAGGGGAATGAGGTGGAATTTAGGTTATTGTTTTTACTTTTATTTTGAAAATATATTAATGGGAAGGGTAGTTATGACATTTCCATGAAAATAGGGGGTCATATTTGAATTTACAGAAATTTGGGGGCCATAAAGGAAGCTGGTCACAAAGTAGGGGGCCATATAGGAATTAACTCTAATTATTTTTATTATCTTTCTTACCGAAATATCCTCAAGTTTCGGGACTTTAACATGTCTCGAACGAGTAATCGACACATTTTGGGACATTTGAAATGTTCTAAACGAATAACATAGACATTTAGAGACATTTCAAATGTCGCCAAACAATAACACGGACATTGGAGGACATTGGAGGACATGAAGCACCTCCAACGTCCGTGTTATTGGTGTGCTAGACCTTCACATTTTCGTACTACATAAAGTATCAGATAAGTTTCTCCGTGCCAGAGGCACGGGCAATACCTAGTAATATAATAATTAGTATTGTTAGATTACTAGATTATTATATATTATTAATCTAATTGGATAATAATAATTATTTTTATTATCTTTCTTACCGAAATATCCTCAAGTGTCTTCTATGTTTTCAGAAATAATCTCTCTCCAAAAGCTCTCCAAATTTACACTAAAATGTCTCTAAATGTCCGTGAAACAAATTTGTCTTGAATGTCCAGAATTTCATGTCTCAAACGAATAACAGAGATATTGGGAGATATTTGAAATATCTCAAACGAATAACACAGACTTTGAGAGGTATTAAAAATGTCTCAAACGAATAACAAAAACATTTTTACAAAGTTCGGGACTTTAACATGTCTCGAACGAGTAATCGAGACATTTTGGGACATTTGAAATGTTCTAAACGAATAACATAGACATTTAGAGACATTTCAAATGTCGCCAACCAATAACACGGACATTGGAGGACATGAAGCACCCCCTTAAGTAAGGCTAACTTTTATGTGATCTCAACGAGTCAATTGCCTCCATAGGTTAATTATGGCTTTTCTTCTGACTTTTATGGCATTTTACCGATTGTTTATAGCGAGGAAGGGAATGTTACTAGAGAAACCTCCAGACCTGCAATTTTATTTTTAAGGCTTATATACAGAGTCTGAGGAGTTTTGGCAACTTTTGAGTTAATTTTTGAATTATCAGTAAAATTTGTATTTCATTCTTTTTCTTAAATTTCAAAAGCCCGTTACTTTATGAGTTTGAGACCCGTTTGGCACGAATGTGCAAACGTCCATCGCGTGCTTTTTATGTTGCGTTTAAATTTGTCCGGCCTGAGTTTGCCCAAGAACCTTAGTCCTTAAGGTCCATTTGTTATGTGGGAAAAGATTTGGATGTAAAATTAAATTCTTTCTGGTGGGAAAGAAGAAAATGATTTTTATCTTAGGGTCTGTTTGATAAGTGTGAAAATAATAGGTGTGAAAATAATAGGTGTGAAACTGATCCTTTTCTGATGAGAAATAAAATCAAGATTTTCACATTAGAAACTCATTTAGTCATTTTTTTGTGTTTGGATCATGAGAAAGAAAAATGGAAACGTTTAAAGGCACCCACTATATTGTTGAAGGCGCTCCTTTTACACAAGAGAAGGGGCGCCAATTACAATATTTTTGGGCACCTTTTAGAACTCCTAAACCTAGGTCTTCGTCCCCAAATTAAAGGGTTCTGCGTGAGGCTGTTGTAATTATCAAAAGATAGATGCAATCTTTTCCATCTTGCTATTCTATTGTGAACAAATTTGAATGGTATCTAATTAATCAAAAGAATTTGCATATAACTCATCAACAAATTTCAGAAGCGAGTTTGGGATTCATATGCATTCTCTTGAAGTCACAGGTAAAGTAATACCACCATTCTCTTCCGTCTCTCTCTCTCTTCTTGTTGTATATTGATTCTGGTTTATCTGGTTTTGTGGGTATAATTGAGTGCGGGTAACCCTAATGATGATCTCAATATGCATAGGAGTAACTCTAACTTCAACACCTGAGTAACCATCTTCAGCAAGTTATCTGGTTAAAACCTCGTTAGGCTCAGCGAAAGAAACACCATCAGCGGCGAACTGTAATAAGAAAAAGAATCTGAACAATTTGATTATAAGCACCATAAATGCAGTAAAGAGAGCGAAAGAACGTAGAGAGAGATAAGGGATAAATGCTTCGGTTTGAATTGCTGAGAAGAGAGTTCAAGATGCCAGCGCGAGAAAGACGAGATGAGAGAGGGCGTAAAATTGAGAGGGTTGGAAAACGAATTTTGCATGTATTTGGTGGTAAAATTTGTTAGGCCTTTTTCCCACTCTTTTTACTACAAAAATCGACTTTCCCATCTTTTTTCACCAACCAAACAGTGGAAAATCGATTTTCCCAACCTATTTTCACACGTATCAAACGGACTCTTATCTAAATTAATTTTCTAGTGTTTGATTGGTTGTGAAAAAACATAGGGCGCCTTTAAAATATTCCTCATCTTCTTTCTGACAACTCCTTTTATTTCTTCTCATGGCACTATTATAAACTTGAAAAAATGCTTCTTCACTAGTGCTTGATAGGATCGTCATCATCATCAATACCCCAACTCTTAACTTCATTAATACCACTAAGATGGTTATGCAATTTAAGAAGATCAACAACACGACCAAGCTAATAAGTGTACTTGCCTGAAATCATGAAATCATCTACTCTAATGCCATTCTTCTCAATGTGAGCATGAACCCATTCTCTAAGATAAAGCAGTCTCCGCCAGCAGGACAATATCGTAACCATTGTTAGTTTATTAGGGATGATCATAACCTTTATATCTAACTGCATTTTTCTAATTATTTAAGTGCTTCAAAAGGTTTCTTGTTTTGTGAATACCCGACAATTATAGTGTTCCATGGAACAAGATCTTTCTCGGAAATCTCTCTGAAGACCTTTCAAGCATCATCGACTTCCCAAGCTTTGTATAAAAATTAAGTCTGCTCTTAAAACCTGTACTTACAAAGGGAACGATATGTTGAACTCCCGAGAGTTTAAAGCATTCCATGAAACTAATTTTCTCTCAGACATTTCATCAATCGTGAGCATATTTCAAATCTTCGTAGCTTCAAAATCCATGAATCGGTTGAAAGACAAGGTATGTCAGAGATCTCATTAGGGTTCAATTGTCATGAATCAGTTGTCATCTTCTTCGATTGGCTGCAACCAAATCAACCACCATCACCTTTTCTTTATAGTCATTAGTTTGAAGATCTCATTAGGGTTATAATTTCAACTTTTGAGAGTTCAAAGATGAAATTCATAGGTCATCTTCTTCGATTGGCTGCATTTATTCAACCACCATCACCCTTCCTTAATCATTAGATTGAAGATCTCATTAGGGTTTGAATTTCACTTTTGAGATTCATTTCAAAGGAGTTGGATTGTCATCTTCTTCGTTTGGTTGCAACTTATAGGCCACCATCACATAACCTACCATCATCACCGTTGCTTATTAGTTTGAGAGTTCATATAGTCGTTAGCTTGAAGATCTAATGGTTATCAGCTAGCTCGAAGATCTCTTCATGGAGAGGGAGTTCCGACAGAGAAGGTGTTAGAGGGAAAACTCTGAAACATAAAGAGGGAGTCAGATGCGGGACGATAGAGAGCGTCGTAGTTAGAGAGAGAACGTGGGAAAAGGCTTTTCGCATGTCGACAGTGGGAAAAAGTTCTGGAATTCTTTCCCACATTTTTTTTCTCACGAGAAAGTGGTATTCACACTCTTTGGGCCCAATCAAAACCAAAAAATCTGTTTTGTTACTAAACGACTTTCTCAGTTCCATTTTCCCACGTAACAAACGAACCCTTTGTGTTTTTCAGTATTTGTAACATCTGACCAAAGTCCAAAATGCGCACGGGGATCCAAGCCTGGCCCGATTCACACTTCAAGTTATGAGATGGGAAATCCCAAACCGAATTCATCATTCAAATAATTACATTCCTTTCTTGTTCGCTCCTTCGAAAATAATGAAGATAAATTTTATTTATGCATCGTCTTATCTATTTAAAGAAATTGTTTTAAAAATTTATTTAAAGAATTTCAAATTTCTTTCCTCACCATCCACATAAAAGATTTTTTTAAGTAACTCGAGGCACCACATAGCCCAAACCCAACAGATGTGAACCCTTAAAATATCTAAGGTTGTGTTTGATATGAGGGAAATAATTCCACGGAAATAAAAGAATTTCATGGAAAGTCTTCCACGAAATTTATACCGTGGAAATAAGAGTTCTTTAGTTTGGTAGTCATTTACTATTCCGTGAAATTACGAACTCTATTATTTGGTTGACAACTAACTTCTACGAATATAATATTCGATGAAGAGTTTTTATTTATTCTTTATGTAGTCAAAATAACATTTTTACCCATATATTGTCAAAATTACATTTTCATCCTTATGTTGTCCAAATTACGTTTTTACCCTTATGTTGTCAAAATTATACTTTTACCCCTATGTTACAAAATTATTTAACCTTGTGTCACTTTGCTAACTTAAGAGTAAGAATGTCAAGTTGTCTATAAAACAAGACAAAAATGTAAATTTGACAACGTATGGATAAAAAAGAGATTTTACTAATATAAAAGGGTAAAATTGACGTTTTAATATAAAAGTGTAAAAATGCCATTCGTAAGAATGTCATGCAGACCACATAAGGATAAAAATGTTATTTTGGTATTATGTGAAGGTAAAAATGTCATTTTGATCATAAGAGTAAAAATGTCATTTTGACAACATAAAGGTAAAATAAAAATTTGATATTATAAAAGAGTAAAAGTGTAATTTTGGCTATATAAAGACAAAATGTCATTTTGACAACTTGTAAACATGTCATTGGTAAGGAAAGGACAAAAATGTCATTTGTCTAATGCAAAAGTAAAAGTTTATTTTGCTAAATTTTAATATAAAAGTGTCATTTTAAACATATATGGAGATAAATATTAGGTTTTATGTAAATAAATATATTCAAATATTTTTATTTTTATTTTTGACTTTCCGGGAAACAAATTCTTTGGGGGAGCAAGGAATTAAAAATGGACTATTTCATGGAAATAGATTCTTTAGGGAATTAAAGCCGTGGAATTACACTTCGTATCAAACGGGTTATTTCTAAATGGCCCCCAACTTTGTGATCAGCTTCCTGCCTGACTCCATACTTTAGCAATAATTCTCGTATGACCCCCTTTTTTCTGTTATCTTTAACATTCCGTTACTCTCTCTCCTCCATCTCATTTTCTCTCTCAGCCAAGTCACCTATCACGCCACATCATCATTTTCACAAGTGAAGGTCGTTGGCCAGCCAATTATCCGATCGGCGACCTTCAATTTTTTTTTTAATTCTCTCTCTCTCTTAATTTTTTTTTTACCTTTTTCTCTCTCTAGATCTGGTGAATCAGATCTGGTTCAAGGTCCGTTCACAGGCCATTGATCTGGTTCAAGTCATGGTACTCCTCTTTCCTTCTATCAAAAGATGCACTCCTACTCTTTTTAATGACTCAATATCGGTGGATTTGCTCAAATCCACTGGTTTCAAAGGGATACGAAGATTTTTTTTTTTTTCTGTCTCTAAGTTCGATTCTTTGTGCGACAAATCTTTAATGCTCAGAAAATTGAGATATATTTTGAGGTCTCTGTGTTTTCTCTCTGAACTGTCACTAGAGAATCTAAATTGGATAATATCCGTAGTTTTTTTTTGGGAGTTTTTGTTAAAATTAATTAGTCTTACTTTGGTGAACTTTAATAATTTGGTTGACATTTTTTTTTTTGTGTATTCGACTACGATCTACGTTAGTCGTTACAAGACATTGATACATCATGAGGATGTAATCAGCACGATAACCGATTTAAACCAAGAATGAAAGAGGCCTAAAGCCCGACAAATTATTACATTATTTATAACCTAAATTACATAGGATAAATCTTGATGGCAAACTGTTTCCACCGAGACTCGATCATACGACCATATGGGTTTAAGAGGGGTGTCCAACTAGTGCACCAAAGGCTGGTGGACATTTAAGAAGTGCCAGTAAAATCACAAATGACGTTTAAATTATTATTTAGTGAAAAAAGAGTTAATTCCTATTTGGCCCCCTACTTTGTGACCAGCTTCCTTTATAGCCCCTTATTTTCTATAAATTCAAATATGACCCCCTTTTTTGATGTAATTGTTATCGGTCTGTTCACGAACAGACCTTTCAAGGATCTGGTCTGTTCACG
>BEHA01004326.1:6283-17385 GCA_002897215.1 Eschscholzia californica subsp. californica
CAAATCAGTGATTAAAAAGATAAACAATAAAATTCAGCTAGTTTAGTTGATTCTTTTCTTGAATACATGATCAATTCAACTATACTTAATTCATTCATATTGAGACTAATTAAGGAATTTAGAGCAGAAACAATTATAAAAAGTGTTAAAGACGAAAGGAAACGAAGATGATGGGAGAACACTTACTTGAAGGTAAAGAGGTTTTAGTTCTTCCTGAAGAATTGACAGAGGTAAAGAGTAATTGCTTCTTCTTCGTCCCAAGAAATCTAGGAGGAGAATGAAGAACCCTAAGCCCTTCCATCTTCTCTCTCTAGAGAATCTCCCTCCGTTTCAGCGATAGACAGTTCAGTATCAAAATTGGGGATTTGGAAAAGAAGATCAAGTACAAGGTGTATGGAGTATTTACGAGCTGCCACGTGTACATAAGTAGATAAAATGGAAATCAGCTAAAGCGGCATTTATCATGGTTCCTTTTTCTTTCTGCTAAAGTTCTCGTCCAAACGACTTCTATACTATATTTTACATCTTACTTGTGATGTCTATTAGCTTCGATCTGATCTAAGGGTGGATGTTCCGCCACCTTGGACTCTATAGCTTCTTCGTCAAGTAGAAAGTGGAATGTGTGGGTATTTAGTCAAGTCAATCATCGTGTATGTATGATTTATGAAGACTTTCTCAGCACGGTATATGTTGAGACCTACTGCATTTTCATGCTGGCATATGCCAATGTAAGCTACAATTTTTTAAGTCTGGCACTTCTAAGATTGTTGTTGTGCATGACGGAAAGACGGACGGAAAACGAGTAATGGTGGATCTGTAAAAGATGATAAACTCGTGAAGTCTTGGGACACGGGGATGGTATCGACTAAGGGGGCTTTGGCGGTCAAATTAACGATAATAGTAGATAAAGAGTAAAAGAGGGAAAGATAGAGATATTAGCATAGTTATGCCATCGAGGTATAGCTCATCTCATAAAGTGTTCGGGGCTCACTGAGTAAATCGTTGGAGTAATTTCGTAGTATCCGGGACTAAGAGTGGCATTTCAAATTATCTGAGGAGTATAGATCAAACAAGGAGCGCAAAGGCGTAGCATTTCCAGATGGGTGGACACAGAGTATGTCTGAGTCCAAAATCTAACAAGATATGGTGGAAGACTTCTAACCAAAACTCTTCAGCTTATCTAGTAGTGGATGACTACCAGAGGAGAGAGTGATATCTAAAATGTTAGGTCAAAGGTGAGAATATTAGAGAGAAGCTTCATCTTACTATATGCGTTGACTCTAATTTTGGCGTGTTTGTGGTAGAGGAGATCTCTTACTCTTCGAGATAGCTTGAGACTTGATCGTCTATACTTGATGAATGGACTTCAATATAAGTCGAGGTTTCAATAGGTTGGATTTTGGACTAAAGTAAACATCTCAGGCATGCTACAAACGACTAAACGAGTAGGTATATCTTATATTGGGCATGTTGGGTTGGAGCAGACGGGCGGGAATGTTAGACTTATGTTAGACTTAAGTGGGTGTGGTGGCCATGTTGGGCTTGAGTAAGTATGATAGGCTCGAGCAAGCTTATTTGCATGTTGGTCTATAGTAGAAATGTGGGGCATATTGGTCTTTAATATGCATGCGTGTTCGGTTTCTCGTTGGAGAGTGTCAACAAGTTAGACATATTTGTAAGGCACAGACACATTTGATGCCCTTCATGCGAGGCTTAGGAGGTCGTAAGTAGAGCCGGCAACTTTACATCATATTTTGATGTATATTGAGTGCATCATTGTGCCAACTACTATTTTTGGCCAATACATCATTTATAGTTCTCATATCACTCGTATATATAATGTGTTGCTAGCAATCTAGAAGTAATAACTTCTTCAAATTGCATAATATATTTTTTCTTTCGCTTCACCCATTCAAAATCTTCGAAAATAGTGTTCAACTATGACCATTCTCTAAGAAAACATAGACTAAAGTTGTGTTCCCTGAAAGACTATATGGCAATTGAACCAGGTTAAAACATAGACTAAACTTGCAATCGGGTCAACATCAGAGGGCTTTTTGTAATCAGACGAATCTTAAGGACCTAAATGTAATTTTAAATTAAGACACAAAAGGACTTGCCTCGTTGTTGTTCCTGAATTGGTCTCGTTGCCTCGTTGGGGTTTAGGAAAAAAGGAAAAGGGTTTTGAGTAGATTTTTATAGATTGGTAACTTGTTGTTCTTTATAATTAGGTGGCTTGGGCGTTGTAATCATAGTTTTAACACGATTTTGGTAAGCATTCTTAATTTATCACTGTACAAGTTGGTATTTCTCTGCTAACAATCCTTGGTTGGAGTGGTAAGAACTAAGAAATATAGTCTTTCGCTTTAGAGGTCAAGGATTTCGAAGCACGCTAAATTTTAGACGCAATCATCTAAATTAGGGTAATTCTTTAACGAGTTTGGGTTTTTTTAATGTTTTCATACAGTTTTAGGTTTTAGATATTTAGAAATCAAGTGAGTTTGAAATTAATGTTAGAGAAGTTATATGATATAGCTTATCGATAAAATGACTATACTAAGGACTGTAAAATTCGGTTCATTGTCGAGCATTTATGGGTTCATTATAGTACTCTGACAAAATTTCTAAAACAACAAAGTTGTATACTGGGATTAGCTTTCCAGAAGAGTATAATACAAATCATTTGAAATTATAGTACTCCAAGACACCGACCGTTATAGAAACCACTAAGAATTACTACAACAACAAATAATTAACATCTTGGACATGTCCTAGTTAAAGAAGGCTACGAGATGATGTTGAGTATTGTGAGAGAGAGCAGGAGTTCAACTTTTCGAGTTGGAATAGTGATTGAGATGAACCAATTGATGGTATAAAGTTGCTTTTATAAGAATGCTTTCAATGTATCTCGAATAACTATATCTATTATGATATAACCGAGAGATTAATTAGTTTAATGATAAGAAAGTTTAAGTTATCCAACAACTACTGGATAAAGACATCAATTTTAGTAATGTTAAGTGATTCCTAATTAGGCATATCTAATGAAAACGCACGAGAGAAATGTCCATAAATAAACAAAAATATCAAGTAACGAAAATAAGGAGAGAAAACAATCACCTAAGATAAAAGGCGGAACCTATGGGGTTTACTATGTAATTATTGGTACAACTATCAATTATATGTATGTCTTTTTAAAATTGTTTAAAATTTACAAATGAATTGGGATTCAGTTCATCTAATTATCTGACATATTGTACCACATACATCAAAACAAATATAATGACTAGATGTGATTGATAGTTTTTGCTTTAATGGCGATAAGAAATGGTCGTATGAACGGACCCTTCGTACAATGAATTAATTTTTCATCAATTATTTGCTTTAAGCAAATTAATTTATTATACGATTTCTGTATCACCATATGTTGATAAGTTATGAATTGTTTTCATTTCCAAACTAAAAAAAATTTGAAGTCGGTAAAATCAATTGAATAACTTGAAATTCAATGTGTGGAACACATGATTTAATTTGGGCACATAATAGAACAACTCCTATAAATATCAAAGATCTAGTTGTACTTTCAATAATGTTATTTGTACAAAATGAGTCTCAATTTAATCCAATCAAACTCGATTTCACAATCAACTATTTACATTTTTTATTTTCAATCTTGAGGAAAGAAAGTACTAGATCTTTTCCATTCTACACAAGGGAAATAATTGAAGTATACCCTCATTGACTGTTTGGTGTACCACGACCTAGCCTACGTGGCTAATAAGATGAGAGGTAGTATTTTTTTTCTTTTCACACCCTTTGGAACGATGTGAAAAGTTGTTATTGTGAAAATCAATAACAATAATCATAGAGAAGAAGGAAGAGGAGAAAGCGTGAAATCGAGGGTGACTTGGTGAACAAGTCAGCAATCTGCATAGTGAATGAGACAAATCCAAAATCCCCAAAACTACCATTTTCGCAAAATTGTGAACCAAAATCCAAAATACTGCTAAACCAAAATCCAATACTGGCAACCAAAAAAAATCGAAAATTCAATATTGCCCACCAAAATCCAATATTCGAAACTGCCAACAAAAATCTAATATTGTCCACCAAAATCCAATATTCGATACTACAAACCAAAATTCAATACTGCAAATTACTGCCAAACTGCAAACGGAGAAGAAGATGCGATCGTTGGAGAGAAGAGGATGCAAATGCAATATTGCCCAAAGGAGGAAGAAGATGCAAATACAATATTGCCCAAAGAAGGAAGAAGATTCAAATGCAATATTGCCCAAACGAGGAAGAAGATGCAAATGCAATATTGCCCAAAGGTGGAAGAAGATGCAAATGCAATATTGCCCAAAGATGAAACAAGATACAAATGCAATATTGCCCAAAGAGGAGAAGAAGATTCAAATGCAATATC
Organism: Eschscholzia californica subsp. californica; assembly: GCA_002897215.1. Taxonomy (NCBI): domain Eukaryota; kingdom Viridiplantae; phylum Streptophyta; class Magnoliopsida; order Ranunculales; family Papaveraceae; genus Eschscholzia; species Eschscholzia californica. The sequence continues at coordinate 10,713 of BEHA01004326.1, forward strand.
GCCAACATTCAAACGCAATATTGCCGACAATCCAAATGCAATACTGCCAACGTTCAAATGCAGTATTGCCCAAAATTCAAATGCCATTCTACCTAGATCGAAAATGCAAATGTTGCTGTCCAATATTCAAATAACAAATCACAACCGCCAACAAATTCAATAACAAATCCAAAACCACTTTCAAATATTTCAATACCACCACCTCCTCCAAATTCCAAAACCAACTTACCCCAAAACCACTCAAATCAAATCTCAGCCGAAACTATCATTCAATACCTCTTAAACCATTCAATACTACCATTCAATGCCCACTCAAAACTACCAATCAAATCAAAACTCCCACTCAATACCATTCCACCTTCTTTTATATTCAAAAATTTCGTGAAGAGTAACGAAACTAAGCAAACCAACCACCTTTTTTTTTACACCAAAGATCAAAACAATGCCAAACAAACTAGCTAAAGAAATACGAAGAAAAAGTGCGAAGTAACAATACCAAATCTGTAACGAGAAAATAATTTTTCTGCGGAAGCCAAACGATCCTTTGAGAAAAATAATTCTCCAGCTAACGAAACAAATTCCAAACACATCCTTCTTCTCCAACAATGAAACCACCCAAAACAAAACCTCTTTTCAAACTCTCTAAAACCGCCTCCTTATCCCCATGAAAACAACCAACAAATCCCACTTTATAAACCACCATCAAATCCTCTTCTTCCTGATTTTTCAAAACCTCTTTCAAAACTACTTTCTCTTACCTCCAAGAGAACAAAACTATTACCTAAATCAAATCCCAAACTAGGGTTCCAACAAAACTACCCATCTTCTTTAAAATCCCAAAGAAAACAACTCAGACATACCACCCGATAAATTAAAACCACCTCCTTGAATACCAAACTAAATCAAAACTACTACTTTACCAAACCGCCTAAATCACCTTACCATTGATTAAAACCAGTTTCTTTAATATCCCACCAAAATCACCTTACCAAACCTCCCAAATCACCTTGAGATTAACCAGTTCCTTTTAAAAACCCAAACCAAATTTTCAAAACTACCAACAAATCAAACTCTTGAAAAAAAAAAAACCACCAACAAAAAATCAAAACTACCAGCAAACCTTCTTCAAATCCGAAACGAGGCCAACAAATTCACTAACAAGACCAAACCAAAACCACCTTCATCTTCTAACTCAAACCATAGAAAAACTCCATTAACCATGCTCTGATGCCATGTGAAAATCAATAACAATAATCATAGAGAAGAAGGAAGAGGAGAAACATTGTGGAGGCTATGAATCTCATTCATTTAATTAGGGTTACAACTTAACAAATATATGCTAATGATAAAAGACTAAAAGGCCCTTAAAGGGCAAATTACTAAACAACCCCTAACTATTATATGTATTATTTCTAACAGTTATTACCTCTTGTTTTATTCAAGGCGGCAAAGTGGGGGCGTCAACGAAGTTGAACGACTCTCATAAAAAAGAAAACGAAGTTGAACGAGAGTGTACCTCTATCAAGATTGAACGGGAGTCTGCCTTTATCAGGGTTGAAGATGTAATATATAGAAACATAGTACATTTTGGGTCCAGCCATTACAAGGACAAGACTGTAGAAAGAAATAATAACCCATTCAGAGTGTCATAACAATATAAATGTTCATATTGACTTGGTTCCTGAATTATTGGAGTTGATGATCACCAATTCATGATTCATAAGAAAACACTCAATTTCCTCAAGTATTGGAGTACTTGAACTAGGAAACAAACTATTTGTACCAAAACTGGTCCTATAACTACTGATACAGTCGTTTTAGATCACAAAATTTGAGGAGGTATCATATTAATTTGTTCTTTTTTATCTAGTTTTTTTTTTTTGTTGAACGTTTATTTATCTAGTTATTATATATTTCAAAGTACGTACCTTTGTTTTTTTGTTAAGCGATATTTTCAAGTACAGTGCTATTGGATAAAACACAACAAAATCCCCAGGCTTCTACTTTATGAAAGTAAATATTTTGATAAATTTCATTTGATTGTATTGCTATATTCAAGTGAAAGTAATTTATTTGAAATTCACTATGGGGCCATGAACATCCAAAATGCTAGACAGGACCAACGCTTGCATTATTAAGAGAAGTATCTTGTCCTTTTATACGTTAATATATTGAGAAATTTATTAGATGAACGAAGATTTGATCGATCAATATCACAGTAGTTGGTCACATTATGAATACATGTTATATACCATGGTTAGTTGCCATCAATATTCTCTTTCAAACTTTAAACCTAACATTAATCTGTAGATGTCTATTACCATTGCACAGTACCGTTTGAATAGAGAAGTTTAACATACCTAACATAACATACCTAATTGCATTATAAGTTAGTTGGCGACAGATTTTGCCAACATTATTTCTTGTTCCAGTAGCTAATAAATTTCAGGCAATAGCCTTAGTTCATCAAGAAAAAAAAGAGAACACGATTGTGAAGGAAATTAATCGGAAAGAGATACAACTCCACAAATATAATTTAGTGGGTGGGTCACATAAATTTATGAGTTTTTTTTTTTATATGGGACAAGTTTTGGTTTTTAACTTTTGAATAAGGGAAGTAGGGTTGTCAAAAAAAAAGAACAAGAGAAGTAGGGAACTAGACAAACAAAACCCATATTTTATTTTACTAGCTATTTAAGCTTAATTTGCAATAACTTTACAAAAACATGATCAAGAAAGAAGCCAATCAGCTAAAGCTTGTTGCTTCTCATGATCAAACTCCTCAACTACAACATTTTCATCACTTTCCCACAACCAAGAAAATAACATATCTTCTCTCTCATCCCATAGTTTGACATGATCTTGATCAACAACATTTCCACTATTAATTCCAAAATCAAAATCCCAATTACCCCATTCTTCTTCAATACCTAATGTCATTAATGAATCACAAGAAAACTGATTTTGATCTCCATTTGAGCTTATAATCCCAAGACTACTAGTAGTGGTACTACTTCTCTCTTCACTAGTTGCATTACCCATTAAGCTATTTTGACCTTCTTGATTAACTTCACTACTACTAAAGCTCATTACCCCACTTTCTCTCTCTTCACTAAATGTTGCCACACTATGTTGGCCTAACATCTCATAACTCATAATTTCATTAGGGCAAAGTATCCCATTCTCTAGTTCAACATAAGGATCTAGCAACAACCCACTTTCTCTCTCCTCAATATTATGACTCAATAATATTCCTCCACCATCATCAATATGACGAGGACTTGGTATAACTATGGTACTTTCTCTCTCTACTTCATATGTGTCCAATAACATACTTTCTCTCTCTTCCACTTGATGTACCATGACATTACTCATATGGGTCTTTTCTACTTGGTTGGATTTGATTGTCATTGCATCAGCCTCACAACCACTTTTGGCAGTAGTTTTCAGTATTGTTGGCATTTTCAGTGGTTCACTTTTTGGGGGAGCCTTTACATTAATGGTGATGTTCTTCTTCTTCATTGCTGCCCTGCTTTTCCGGCCACCTTTGGGTTTATTATCACCACCGCCCCCACCATTATTGTTCATCTTTGCAGTAGCCAACTTCTTCATGAGCTCCTCTGGTAGAATTGAAGAGCGAGACTCATTAACACTGGAGATGGGTCTTCTGATGAAACTATGAATTTTCCTGCTTAAATGAGAATTCCAATAATTTTTTATCTCATTATCTGTTCTTCCTGGCAGTTGCCCAGCTATCACTGACCACCTATAGAACGCAATTAAACCCTAGGTTAAAAATCGATAAAATAATTATATATAAGATGGATTTTTGTATCTATAAGGTAACTTCAATGTACTAGTACAAATGTCCCTCGAGGAGCTACCTATGTGGCTATGTTAATTGATGTACCCGACTTAAGTTAAAAATAATAGTAATTTGATAGTTATGTTTATGACGAAAAAAGTTGTTACCGATGTTAATAACGTTGAGGTTTTTTACGTGTCGGCTAGCGGTGTACAACTTTAAGTCGTACGTTTAGATTTCTCTTACATTCAAAAATTTGGGGATTATAATAATGGAGTATTAGGGTTTAAGGTTTAAAATTTGAAGGCTGGTAGTTAGAATCGTAAGTCACTTGTATATTGAGTCATGTCAGACAAAAACAAAATACGTAGACTAATACAATTGCAATAATCTGTAGGCCATACTTAGAAGTTAAAGGTATGTCGAAACACCAAAAAAGTAAAGTTGTTCTGGAAAAATTTACGGTTCTAGAATTTTTTTTCGGAACAAAAATGCTAAATGGCTCAAAAAATGAGGTCGCCTACAGGTCGAATGCTGATGTGACTGGCTCTCATATGACATGCCACTTCTCTCTCAACATGACTTGTTTGATGGGAGCCAACCACATTAGTGTTTGCCCTGTGGTCGGTTCATTTTTCATGCCGTTTAACATTGCTATCAATACCAATGATTTTAAATGGAAAGTTTTTTAACAATTCATCATCTCCACAAAACAATTCATCATGTCTAAAGACAAAAGCAACTTATTGTAGGTACGGTTTGAACTTTCATTTTTATCAGAAAAAGAAAGACACAAAAAGGTGGTTTAATTGAGGCAAGAAAGTGTTTTACTAGTATTTTTGTAAAATAACTAAAACAAGGATGCCTTTTTAAGAAAAGCCCTAACTAATTGATAGCAATAACTGCCTTGGAAAAGAAAAATAGAGTAAAGTTTGTTGTCAAAAGATATTGATTGGTTGTACTTAGAGCATCTCCAATGGGACACTCAATCTCTAACACTTAGAGTGCCACATAGACTTTTTGGAGTTTTTGTTAAAAAATCATCTCCAATGAAACACTTTATTAGACACTATAATATGAGGTGGACACATTTATTGTAGAGTGTCTAGAGAGAGAAACTCTAAAATGAGAGTGTCTACTTGAGACACTCTAAGTGTTACTTTTAAATTTCAACCAATAAAAAATTTTGCTTTTCAACTACTTTTTATCAATTGAATTGAAGAAGGACATGTGTATTAAGTATAGACACTTTAGAGATCTCCATTGGAGACCAACAAAAATTAGAGTGTCTCTATATTGACATTTTGGAAAGAGAATCTCTATTGGCCCTTGACAAATAGGACTTTTAGAGTGTTTGTTAGAGTGTCCCATTGGAGATGCTCTTAAACAGTTAAATGCATATTTAGCTAACTTGGAAGTGAAAGTCTAGATGATTAATTAGACAATAAAGTACTGTCACCTTCACTAGAGAGAGAGAGAGAGGGGAGGAAATTAAATTCACCTGTTCCCCAATGAGTTATGCAACTTAATTATCACTTCCTCCTCTTGAGGAGTTATATTTCCTCGCTTTAAGTCAGTTCTCAAGTAATTAATCCATCTTAATCGGCAACTTTTTCCACATCTCAACAATCCTTCAAGTGTAAAACAAACAAAAACACCTATCAGTATCGTAATTAAGTATTCATTAATAAGAGTAGTAAAAAAGAAAGATCTACAAAAAAAAATGTTGATATAGACAACTATCTGTCACGTACGTATCCTCTTGCATAATAAAAATGATTACGAACTCAACAAATTATGTTAGAATCAAGATTGTGACTAAACCTGACTATTATTCAAACTAAAAAAAAAGAACAAGAGAAAGTGTAGCTATACAAAAATATCGTTTGTACGGACAAACTACTTATATGTCTGCAGATACCAGATAGTCTCTCAGACAAGAGGTTGTTTTACGAGTTGTCTACAGATTGTGACAGTCAAAATGTGACCAACCCTTTCGTTTATTTTACAAATGATCATATACTAGAACCAAGATTGTGACTAACCCTGACTATTATTCAAACTAAAAAAAAAGAGAATAAGAAAAAGTGTAGCTATACAAAAATGTCGTACGGAGAAACTACTTGCGTGTCTGCAGATGCCAGATAGTCTCGCAGGCAAGAGCTTATTTTATGAGCCGTTTCCAGATTGTGACAGTTAAAATGTGACCAATTCGTTCGTTTATTTTACAAATGATCATACTTAGAAACAAAAATAGGAAAAGTAATTTCGAGCATGCATATATGATTTTAAGTACTAACCTGCATTCTTGGGTAATGATCTCCATGATCCTTCACCATGAGTTTCAATGTACTTCAACAAAATCTCATCTTCTTCAGCTGTCCATCTACCCTTTTTCATCCCAATTTTCTCACAACATGGTGCTCTCCCCATTGTCAAGTAGTATCAACAACAACAACATACAAAAAGATCTAGAGAGAGAGAGAGAAAAACAGAGTTTCACTTTAGAAAGTGCTCGAGTGTGTTTGTTTGTGTAACTGTCGGATTCGTCAAGGAGGGGTTTCTTAAATGTGTAGAGAGTTGAAGGTTTGAGAAGGTTAATTAACATAAAAACAAATCAAAGAAAGGGACTCTTGTCTTGTCTCTCTAAATAGAGAGAGAAAGAGAGAGAAAGTTGAATGATGAGCGGTGAAGAAATATGACACGAGAAGAGAAAACGGGAAAAGTGTAATCGTGGCTGGTTGACTATCGATAGGTTAATCACGGGGCTTTTAATCTCCCACGTTGATGCCGGCTATTGTACAGTAAGTCAGTGTACCCCATTTAGCACTATTTAATGACAATGTAACAAACTTATTTAAACAACTC